>AMYF01000071.1:0-321899 GCA_000315175.1 Herpotrichiellaceae sp. UM238
GCGGTAAATAAGGTGTGGAATGGTCACCGTTCCGCGGCGGAATAACAACACCTGTTAGGATGCTAGTATTGTTAGTATCAATTGGGTATTGCTAGAATAGAAGAAGTATTAGGTGTAAAAAATAGCTAAAGTCGAGTAATCTCTTAAGGTTCTAGAATGGCTGAAGGATGAGTACGAATAAGTAGGTGCTAAGTTATAAGCTCTAAATATAGTGCTAAGATAAGTCAGTATCTTTTTAACTATTAATATCCTTTTAGTTAAGGACTTTAAGTTAAAGTTATTAAAATTTTTTAAAACTAACTTTATCTTTATAAGCATTTGATTTAAAACAATTTTAGTATCATTACTAAACTCGCTTAAAAGTAAGCCTTTTATCGATACTAGTTTCGTTTATGTATATACGATTTTAATAGAGAAAGCGCGAAATTACGATTTTCTTAATAATAGAATAAATCCTAGGATTAATAGGATTAGAATTACTTAGTAATCCTAAAGGTTACGTAATAAGGAGTAGGATTAGGATTAGGATTATAGGATTATAACCTTAATCCTAATCCTAGGATTTTAATCTAAGTTAGTTTATACTACGTGCGGAGGCTTTTTAACTTAAACCCTTTCCTTTAGTTTTTTAATCGGAACTAAGGTTAAAAAAGATAAGGGTTCGATTCCTATACGCGCGGAGTCGTTTTAGCTTAAACCCTTTCCTTTTAATTCTTAATTAAGCTTCGTTTACCCTTATATATAATAAAAGGATATATATTCTCGTCCGTAAATTCTACTCTATAATTTAATACTAACTAATTAGACTATATCTATAGTCTAGTTAGTATAACTAGTAAGGAGATTTAAGTTTAATCCTTAATAAGGCTAATATTAAGTATTAAGGGTAATAGTTAATTAACTACTAACCTTAATACTTAATACTCGGTCTTATAATATAATTAGTAAAGTCCTTACCGGTTTCCTTTTTATTAATATATAGTACTATAGTAACCTTTTCTTAACCGTTATTTCCTAATTAAGCTTAGCTTATAATAAAGGTTAAAGGGTTCGATTTCCGTAAGTACGAAACCTTTTTAGCTTAAATACTATCCTCTCGTTATCTAATCGAGACTAGCTTAAAAAAGTAAGAATTCGATTCCCGTACGTGCGGAGGCTTTTTAATTAAAACGCTATCCTTTTATTTCCTAATCGGGACTAGTTTATAAAGGGGAAGGGTTCGATTCCCGTACGTGCGGAGCGTTTTTACCCTCGGATCTACCTAACGGATCTACTAACGGGACTTAACCTAATCGGGTTTAGTCTAAGAAAGAACGTAAAATTAAAATAGGAATATATTTATCTTATTTACTCCTAACTTCTTAATTAGGTTTAGCTTATCTCTTACGCGTAATAAAGGTATATATATTACTACTTATAGTTTATACTCTATAATTTAATACTAACTAATTAGATTATATCTATAGTCTAGTTAGTATTACTAGTAAAAGACTTAAGTTCGATTCTCGGTTAGGCTTATTTTAGGTAAAGGAAATAAAAGGAGAAATCCGTTTATTTTATTTACCTAAAACTCGGTCTAATAGTATAATAGTATTACGTTTACTAGGCTCTTTTTTTTTTTCTATTAACTTTAAAATATATACTCTTATCTACTAGATTATATTAATATATCCTAGTAGGCTAGTTTTTATCTTTATTTTTATATCTTTATTTAATTTAACTTTCTTCTTATATATACCCTAAGTCTAATCTTATAATAGGGTTAGTAAAGTCTTTATTAATCTTCTTTTTATAAAGAACCTCTCGCTTATAACTTAAGTATATAGATTAGAGCGTACGTCTAACCCTAAGGACGGTCTTCGTAATTTCTAATCGAGACTAGCTTAAAAGATCGTTTAGGGTTCGATTCTCGCGCGTACGGAGGCTTTTTAGCCTAATCCGTTCCTTCTCGTTTCCTAATCGGGGCTAGCTTACCCCTTACGTACTAGAAAGGTATATATATTATTACGTATAATTCTTACTCTATAATTCGATACTAACTAATTAGATTATATTTATAGTCTAGTTAGTATCTTAGCCTTAATATAGATTAGGAAGATCTACTAGTTCGTACCGTCGTTCTACTAGGGACCGACTATATAGTTAGTATTATCTAAGTTTACTTAGTTCCGGCTAAGTAGCGAGGTATTACCTAGAGCGAGGGTCTCTTAAGGCTGTATAGCCGTTAAAGAGACCGATAGAGACCTTTTAGCTTACTTTAGCTTATCTATAAGTCTCCGAGCTACTATTTCTTTTTTTAGTTTATAATAATATCTTCTCTTTTTTCCTTATTATAGTAGGGATAACCTAAGATAGAAGCCTTAGCAGGTTCTAGCCGCGTAAAGAGTTAAAAGGTTAAGCCCTTTAATTAAGTAATAACAGTTCTCTATATATTACGAATAATATTATATTTTTAGGTTATTCTAATTAAGGTCTTCCGTGCTCTAAGCGTAGCACTACCCTAGGCTATATTCCGTCCTAACTCCCGAAGGATATCCCTCTATATTATTTAAATATTCGAGTGTAATAATTATATACTCTTCCGTAGAATAAGCTATCTACTATTACTTATAGGTATTTAAAGTACTATCTAACACGAAATATAATTACTTAAGACGACTTACCGCTACTTATTATCCTTTATTATTAGTAATAGCTATAAGGGACGCGCTCTTATAATTACCGATCGTTTTAGTCGCGAGAGGCTCCCTAAGGGCCCGCTACGGTACGGCAACCCTTTTTTTGCCGCTACGACCCTCCTGGGCGGCCGTAGTGATGCGCGCCCCTACGTAGCCGGGGACGACGTGCACGGTGGCTGGTGCGGCGTGCACGGTGGCTGAAAATTATCGGGGCTTACGCGCGATATTTTACGTGAGGAACGATCACCGCTGGAACGATCACCGGCGCTAGCAGTTTTGTCGCGGCTTGGCGGCAAATAACGTGTGGAATGGTCACCGTTCCACGGCGGAATACGTCTTAGGTGAGGGCAGCTGCGATAGCTCCGTCGGATGCGTCGGTCTCTAAGATCGTCTGCAGTTCTAGGTTAAAGATTCGGAGTATAGGTGCCGTAGTAAAGGCCTTTTTAAGGAAGTCGAAAGCTTCTTTTACCTTTAGTGTGAAGGTGAACTTTCCTTTATTAGGTTTTTTAGTTAAGTCCGTAAGTGGCACTATTATCCTAGAGTAATTCTTAATAAATCGTCGGTTAAAGTTAGTAAGACCGAGGAACCCTTATATATCCTTTAAGGATTTAGGTTCTAGCTATTTAAGCATAGCTTCTACCTTAAATTAATCTATCTTAATCCCTTATCGTGATATAATATATCCTAAAAAGGTTACCTCGGTTTTATAGAATTCATATTTCTTGAGTTTAACTAGTAGTAACTTGTTCCTTAGTCGTTATAAAACTTATCGTACGTGTTGTATATATTATTCGTAAGTCTTAGAAAATACTAAGATATCGTCTAGGTACGCAACACAAAATATATCTAAGAATTCTCTTAGCGTGTTATTAATAAGAGCTTAGAACGTAGCTGGTGCATTAGTTAGGCCGAAAGGCATAATATAATATTCGAATAGTCCATATTTGGTTCGGAAGGCGGTTTTCTATTCTTCCCCTTCCTTTATTCTTACCCTGTAGTAAGCGTCTCGAACATCGATGGCAGTAAACTATTAAGCACCTTAAAGGCGGTCCTGCAACTCATCGATTCGAGGAAGTAAGTAGACATTCTTAACGGTTATATCGTTAAGCTTTCTGTAGTCGACGCACAATCTAAGCTTATCTGTCCCTTTCTTTAGGACGAAGAGTATGCTATATCCAGCAGATAACTCTAATCTACGGATATATCCTTTAGCTAAATATATTTCTAGGTATTCCCTAAGAGCCTCTTACTCTTTCACTAAGAGTAAGTATAAGGGTCCGAATCCTAGTTTTTTACCTAGTATAAGAGGGATCTTATAGTCCTAGGGCTGGTGTTATAGTAAGGCGTCTTACCCGAATTTTTCTTTAAATATGTCTTTAAAGTCCTCGTATTCTAGGGGGTAATAAATAGGTTCGGCATTTAATAGTGCCCTTTTCATTAGTTTTACCTAGATAGCCCGTATAACGGGTATCGCTCCTTTTAAGTCGGAGTATTTGTATTCATAATTAGTAAATAACAGAGTGGCTGTTTTCCAGTCGATTTAGGGGTTATAGTCCTCTAACCATAACATTCCTAGAACTAAGTTATATTTCATATCGATAACATCTATAGAGAGTCGCTTAATGTGGTCGTCGATTCGTAGGGATACATCTTAAAGTTCCGTCGCTATAGATATAGAGTAGGTTCCGTTGAACCCTATAAGGGTATAAGGGTTTTCCTTATCTTTCCTATACTGCTCGAGCTTTTTTGCAATCCGGGTATACACGTAAGTGCCTGTAGCTCTACAATCAACCAGAATATTCACTTCTTAGTGCCTAAGAGTCCCACTAAGCACTATACATCGAGAGTGCGTAGGTCCGGCTATATTAAATTCGGGTATCGTTAGTAGCCTTTCTACTGGCCTTAGGGTGTTTAGCTAGACTCCCCGGCCTGGTAGTTTTTTAGCTAATAGAGGTGGAGCGTCTTTAGATAGTAACATTCCATTTTGTCGCAGGGTCTATAGTCTCTATAGATATCCATTACTTCACCTCTAGTCATTCTTTTATTAGCTTCCTAAGGATCGTAGTGACAATTATATACGTGAGGTACCGTCCTTAAAGGGCATTTATCCTTGTCCTCACAGGGAAACTATTTACTAAGAAATTCGTTATTTATAGTCTCGTTAAACTTTAGAAGTAGGGCCCCTCTCGTAGAAGCTTATACCTGCGCGTATATTACTTCCTTTTCATCCCTCGTGAGGGTAGTTTTTGGGTCTCGAGAAGGTTCGGCCATCATTAGTTGTTCTCCTTCAGAGATGTCCTTATCGATGAGTTCGTCTAATTCGTGGGACATCTCGAGTTGTTTAGGTCCCGTAGCTTAATGGACATATATCTGGTCGTTTTCCCGTTCCTAGCACAAGGGTGTCTCATAGAATGTAAGCCGAACGACCTTACTCTCCTCCTTTAGTTCTACGCCACTATCGTACATATAGTATGTGTGTTAGGCATCCTAGGGGTAGTCCCCGTCTATGCAGTTGACTTCCGAATAGTATCGGGTTCGAACATATAAGTGGGTGCTAGTTACCGCTGTGATCTATCCTTTTCCTTAGTCCCACAGGACTATAGGATCCCGTAGCTTAGTCAGTTTTCTTTATTCTTTCCGGACAGTTCGGGGGTCAGGGACCCTAAAGGTTTTCTCTTCCTTTTCCATTACGTCTAATACTGCTGCTGGGGTTTCCGTTTTCTTTGCTTTATAGTCCCCCCTCTTTAGCTCCGCTTAGTTAAGCTGTCTCTTCTCCTAGCTGGTTAGCCGATTTTGTTTAGCTCGACATTCTTTTACAATATACCCCGGCTTACTATAGTAGAGGCATTCTTTATTCTTGATTCTCTTTTCTCGTTCCTTATTCGAGAGTTTTTCCCCTTTCTTCCGGAATTAGTTGCCGGGTTTATTCCGCTACTTCTACGACTGATCTAATTCCATTAGCATAGGTCCGTAGTATGGTTGCCTAAACTTAGTCTGATTTAGTTATAGTTTTTTCTAGGGAACAAACGTGGCTTGCCTTATCTCGGCTTTATATTCTATAATTCGTCCGTTAATCTTAATAGCGTCCTTAATAAGTCCTAACAAGGTACTAAGGCGTTCTTTATCGATATACCTTGCCTTAATCTCTTCCTTAAGCCCTCGAAAGAAGGTAAAGGCAAGAGAAGCATCATCCTAGGAAAGGTATACAGTATAACTACGGAACTAAGACGCATAATAGGCCACAGTTCCTATCTACCGTAGACTAGCAATTCTTCTTTCTGCTTCTTTTAATTGATCTTAGACCCTACTAAACTGTTTAAGCTCCTCCCGGAACCTCTTAAAGTTAGTGTTAATTTTATAGGTCCTCGTCGAGGTATTTCTTCCTTTCTCGAAGTATTTAGAGAGATACGGCTCGATCCACACAAGGGCCCTTCCTCTAAGTAAGGAGGCGGCATACTGTACTTTAGCAGCTTCGTATAGAAAGTATTTTAACTGGAGCCTAATAACGAGTTCTAACTGGGTGATAAAGCTTTTGTATTTGTCTAACGATCCGTTAAAGGTGTCAGGGTCCTTGACCTTAAACGATCCTTCGAAGGTAGTGGTCGTCTTAGTTTCTTTATCATCCTTACTACTGGAGGCCATAGGTGTTTTTTCCTTTCTCTTTTCTGGGGGCTCTACCTCAGGGGTCGGTTCTTCCTCTGATGCTTCTTCTAGTGAATCGGGGGTGCTTCCTTCTAATGAGGAGGACTCTTCCTCCTGTTCTAGTTCTGCTAAGGATAGTTTGGATGTATTGCTAATAAGCTGCTTAATTAAAGACCTAGAGTCACTAGGTCTCCTTTTCTTGATGCTAGCTTGATCTGATGGTTTCTTATACTGCTTAGATGATTTAGAGAACATGAATGAAGTTCATACGTACCTCTACCCCTTACTGGAAGTGGTAGTCAAAGTGTTAGGGACACCCCTTGACACTTAACCATATGAGGATGGCAAGGCTATGGGATGGCTCTGGTGGTGGGTTAACTATTGTAAGGTTGAGAGATCAGTATGAACTAGACTCGGATGTACTAGGTCGGAACTAGTAGAGTGTATAACATGGATTTTAACTACGAAGAGTATCTAAGGAGTGTTGCTATGAAACGGGGCGTATATATAATCATGGTGTCTGTCCACGTCTGTTGTGTCTGTTAACAGACGCCGCAGACACAACAGGTATGACTTCTGATTCTGTCGTGATTGGGTCAAGGATGGCTTGAACCTGGGCTAGTCTCAGCACGGCCAGGTTTGTCTTGTTTGTTTCCTCATGGTGTAGCCTGCGTGTGACAATCATGTACTTAAGTTAACTACGTGTGCTATAAACATAGGAAACTCGTTTCCTCATATACCTGTACTGGATGCCTTCTGCTCAGCTTGCTCAGCGTGCTCAGCACACTGATCACTCTGATCACCCTGAGCACATCACGTGACGCCACGTGACGCCTAGGCACCCTCGCGTCTCCTTCCGTTCTTGTGCTGATAAGTTGGTCGTGCATGGCCAGGTTCGTAACATGGTCAGGGCCGCAGAACGGCCAGGTCGTAACAGTCTTAATTTAGTACTCCTTATTATATCTAAGTTTCGTTCTCTTATATGTCCTATCACGCTCTGTAAATCTTCCCCGGCTGATTAACTAGCTCGATATCAGACTCGGACCGATCGGTGCGGTAGATAGTAACACCAGTCGTCTTCCTAATGTCCCTAGAATGAGGATCGTTTTCGGATGACTGACGCCGGTATCGATTGCCACTACCGACATACTTACCGCTGCCTTGGTAGCAGTCTCTCCCAGTACTTGCGAAACAGCTTGGAATGAGGTTCCTGAGCATTGTTCGCATTGCCGGCATACATGCACAGATGATGAACATGTCACACTCAAGGACACTCCAATAGATCGCCTCCGCATTGTCATCTGGGTTTGCAACAGTACGTCAGTGATATGTTGCACATATGTGCAGTATGATACTTACGGGTCGGGTTTTGTGTTTTGGCAAACCTGATCAATGATCTCAGTCTCAGAATACTGATAAGGGTGATCCTGCAGAGAGGCAATGTGATTAGCTTGACAGACACACAATGATGCATGTGTCTCCGAGAACTTACACGAATCCAACAGAGAACATCAGCATTACCTGGATTTTCTTTCGCCGACTCATTTGTAATCTTGCCAGCATGGGGAGGGGGAGTGCAATGATGGCGATATCAATTGCAATTTCAACCCCAGCACGTCCCCATGAAAACAGGTTAATGTCGAAGCAAGTCCCGACATGCTCTCCAGACCAGCCGTTCCAGAAGAATGGGATAGGTCTACACTGAAAGATCATTGCCAAAGTATTTGCAATGCCGAAGCAAGCCGCAACACCCATCATGATGTAGACGAGGGTCCTGAACTTGCCACGAGACGTGAAAACACGAAGGTAGAATGCTAGGAGGGACAGCTGGACGAGGGCTTCGGCAGCCATGTAGAATGGCATGGCGACGTAAAGCAACTTGAGCGAGACGTGAGCCAGACTTGCAATACTTGCTGTGTTTTGTTCTGCTTACCAGGAATACTCTGGCAATCTCAGAAAATCCCAAGGTCCATAAATTTCTGCCCATTCCGGTGATTGCCACTGAACACCGCGTTAGGGACCGAAAGCTTCCGACTCTCAAGGAAGATACTTACTTGCAATGCAGACGGCGTTCATAGGGGCGGCAACGATCTGAGAAACTGATGAGCACACTTGTGGACATAGCGGCAGGCTTTCTCAGTACCGTAGCAGCTATAACAAACCAATCATCCCACCCAAGTGACATTCTGTCCACTCGAATACGGTCAATGACACGTACCGTGACCATGATGATAGCCGATGCTCCGAAAGCTGCGGAGATGGCAATGATAATAGGAGACTTATCAGCCTGAGGAACACCGCACGCTGCTTGCGTCGCATTGGTGGCGGCTGTACCTCTTCTTGTTAGAGATCTGTCTTCTTGCAGGAAATTGTCCCCAAGGTCGGATAGAACGTACTGAGAATCTCTTTGACGGTGCAATTAAGAGCCTGACACCCCGCGACTGCTTGAATCACTTGGACATCCCCGCAGAGACAGCCGATGTCTTCAGCCGAACAAGGTGATGCTGCGATACCTTGAATGAAGCATTGTGCCTAAACAGTGTAAGGTATTGAGCGACTTAGTCCTGAGTGCATAGGCGGACAACTTACGGCACATTTAGGAAGTCGTTCAAGAAGGTTGGTTTGGGCAAGGATGCTTTCTAACAGCAGCAAGAACAGCACGATTGTCTGATGTAGTTTCATCTTGATGAGACAGAAACGCTCAAATTCAAACTCTTAGTCCTTCTTGCGGTATTTAGAGTGGGTGATGGGCCTCTGCGCTGCGTTGAGTCCCTTCCAGAAGAAGCGCAGGCTGTTGGTCTTAAAGGTAGGAGGCTCACCCCTTTTCACCGTGCAACGAGAATATATCCATTGTTGCGTATCTGAAAGTGGAAACTTTGGCAACACTAAAAGCAAGCGATGATAGTGTCAAGATCGACAAGAGCCCAGCAAATGTTCCGGAGTGGATCACGGGCGGAATGTTCCTGGAGTACCGTGGCATGGAAACTCTGCAACGATCATTTCGCGAGGTGATCAGGATGCAGACTGAGCTTTGTGGGCGTTGTAGAATAACCGACAGGGTGCAGGTGCTCGCTTCGGGCGAGCCCATGTTCATCAATGCTTGAAGTAGAATGGATGCATCTATAAGCTCCAAAAACTTCAAGTGAGTGCTTTGTTATGCAACTGTTCCTATGGTGCTGAAGCAACGAACACACGGGACTAGTAGGAGCGGGCGGGAAGAATGGAGTCGGAGAAGCTTCGAGACTTAGTGCATGTCCCCACAAACGTCTGCTGCACACCGTCAAAACCCAAACCATGCGCGATGGACTAGAAAGTAGAGCAGCTGGGTTAGGTTTTATGACACACTGATGCACTCAAAGTCAATGTGTCCCAAGATGATCTTTCTGTGAGGGATTCAAAAGCAAGCTGATGTGACCTCTGAGAGAAGATTGGTTGCAATCTAGACTTTCTGTGCCATCCAACAGGCCAGGAATTCTAGCGGACACACGATATGACTTGCTTGACTAGACGACCTGACTAGACGACCTGACTAAGAATTGTTCGACGCTTCCGTTGGCGAACCCTCGTCCATTTTGGGACTGTCTACTAGAAATCAGTAAAAATTTCGTGAACTAAGTGACCTGTCAGAAATATTCAAGTGCCTCAACGAAGTGAGCTACTCCTCGTCATGTCCCTTCTCGACAATTACCACTGCATCTCCCTTCCAAGGCTGCCGTAAGCAGGAATGTCTTCGAGAAGGAAAGCGGTTTGAACATCGGTATGCGGGCTTGTCTCAGTCGGTTAAGTATATCGAAGTGCCAGCGCCGGAGGGGTCTGTTGACACTTGTGAATTCTAAAACGCCTTGAGATGCACTAAAGGGAGGCTTATGTAACACTAAGTACGTTGGACCATAGATGATGGCTTACTGTTGAGCTCGCCTCGGGCCTGCCCTGGTCCTCCACCCTTGTAACGATCTGCAGCTACTGCAAGCTTGGGAGGGAAACTCAAGCATAAGCGATCAATCTTTGGCAGTCTGCTGCTGATCTCAATTTGGTAAGTTCTCTTGCTATGGCAATGTACTTTCGACTTATTTAGGCAGGTGCTGAAACAAAAAGCCAGGATTCAATGCTCACTTGACCCCAAGGGAACCCTTTTGCAGCGTCAAATCATTGTACTGCACCACGTCAAGCGAAGTTGCCTCGCACAAAGAATCTCATTCACGAGCCATCCGAAAAACTGCGTAACGTCGTCCACGACCTTCTCGAACCTCATCTGGGCGTCTTGTCTCATGTGACACCGATCAGTCAACACTATGGGATTCTCTCCAAGTATCATCAGCGTCGCTTTAATTTTCGCAATCTTCCTTGCTTACAAAGTTTTGGGCCGTTCGAAACATGTCAGTCAGGCACCACTTCCCCCTGGTCCCAAGGGCTTTCCTCTACTGGGAAATGTGAACGACTTGCCGAAACCAGGGATACTTGAAGCTCACCACTGGCTCAAGCACAAACAGCTCTATGGCCCGATTAGCTCCTTAACAGTGATGGGCTCGACCATCATCATCATCAACGAGACAAACTTTGCATTCGAGCTCATGGAGAAACGATCAGCAATCCACTCTTCGCGACCTAAGCAGATCTTTGCCGGCGATATGGTTGGCTGGGGAAACTCCCTCGGTCTTTCACCTTATGACAACCGCTTTCGACGATACCGCAAAAACATGGCCCATATCATTGGCTCTAAGTCTTCAGCGTCTCAATTCAATGAGCTGCAAGAAGAAGAGGTTGGCCATTTCCTATTGAAGGTCCAAGAGAATCCTGACAACCTTCTGCAACATATTCGCAAAGAGGCCGGTACCGTAATCCTTAAGATCGCATATGGGTACAATAGCGAGCCACATAAGAATGATCCTCTCATCGATATGGCCGGCGACGCTATGGACAAATTCTCGCGAGCTAGTGTTCCGGGTGCTTTCTTTGTCGACATCTTTCCATTCATGAAACAGCTTCCTGAATGGTTGCCTGGCACAACGTTCAAGCAAACTGCTAAGAATTGGAATGCTGCTCTCAGAGAGGTCACCGAGAGACCATATGCTTTCACAAAGCATCAGATGGCGCAAGGAAAGCACGAGACGTCTTTTCTGTCGCAACTTTTGGAAGCAGGTGATTCAACTGCAGAGGAGAAATGGACGAATAAGTGGTCGGCAATGTCCTTGTACACTGCTGGAGCTGACACTGTACGTGCATGGGAGGCCAATCCTTTCCTTTGAGATGCTGACACTTTCAGACCGTATCTTCAATAGCAAGCTTCTTCCTTGCAATGACTATCTATCCAGAAGTCCAGCGCAAGGCTCAAGCAGAGATTGACAGTGTCGTTGGCACAAATAGGCTTCCCACACTCGCAGACCGTGAAAAATTGCCCTATGTTGATGCCACAGTGAAGGAGGTTTTGCGCTGGCACCCCGTAGCGCCGATGGGTCTCCCTCATACGAGCACGGAGGACGACGTCATCGAAGGCTACTTTATCCCTAAGAATGCAATGTTATTTGCCAACGTTTGGTGTGTATCACTGCAGTCACTAAGCAATTGATGCCTTGCTTATAACAATCTAGGCACTTCACCCACGACCCGGCTGTTTACGAATTTCCCACAGACTTCAAGCCTGAACGCTTCCTTTCTCAAAGCCCAGCACCAGATCCGCATCAATTTGTCTTCGGGTTCGGTCGACGTATATGTCCAGGTCGCATTCTTGCAGATAATGCTCTTTTCCTGAACATCGCGCAATCCCTTGCAGTATTCAATATCAGCAAAGCTGTCGACGCGAACGGTAGCGAATTGGAGCCGGTGGTGAGGATGGAGCCAGGCGTTGTGAGTCATCCAGCACCCTACAAGGCTTCAATAAGGACAAGGTCGAAGCAGCATGAGGAAATACTGAAGAGATTGGAACAGAAATGGCCGTGGAAGGAGAGTGATGCCGCTATATTGGAGAGCATCAGGACTTGAAACGCACACTCGATAATAACGAGTCTGCTGATGTGTTTTGTCGTTTTGGAGGGATGAACGAGGGCAGGTTACATTCCTGCCAAGTGCTGCAACTCAACCGCAAAGCGTTTGCGACTATTCAAACGTGCACTGTCCTCTCCGACACGCCTTTTGAACGAGCCTAGGCTTAGCGTTGGCTTGCTGTCTCAGTAATCGAAAGTTGTTGCTTGAGTCATGAGTCGGACTGACCAGCCATTGCAGAAGGCAATGCCGGCTGATTATACTCGTCGAGCCGACTCGAGCTAAGTAATCAATGTCAGTTTCCCTAATACAAAGAAATGCTCGCTGCTGTGCTGTTTTTTTTGGTGTTCCATCATATCCGCGAAGAAACCGATGACATAGTGTGAACACGGCACGTCGTGCCGGGGAAGTGCACCTCTGGCTCCAAAGAGCCATCCGATACTATCGATAGCGCTAAGCTACAATAATTCTGCTTGGCGGGCTTGGATCGCCAACGGTCAAGCCAAGTTGACGTAGTGAGTTTTCATAGCAAGAAGCAAAAGAGGTTATCCCACTGAACGATCTCATTGAAAGCTTCCGACCACCCGAGTAAGGAAGTCTAAACACGGATTGAGCGACCTCATCAAGGAGGAAAAGAGGTCTGCGAGTTCATGCAGGCCAAGCTCTCCTACGCTGAAATCGGGCCTCAACCGAGCGACATCTTCAGACATGCAGCAACGTTCCAGCAATCGCTATCTTGTTGATGGAGACCCCCCGAGAAAATCAAACCTTCTGACGCCCCGCCGATGATGCAGGGTTCCAGATGCAGGTACGATACAAAATATCATCATTAACCGTTGCAAGACTCTTTTTCATTTGCCGTTCCAATCTATCACTTTTGCTTCTGTTTGTATCGTTAGCATTATCAGCATCAACATGAAATTTACATTGGCTGTTTTCGGCACGCTCTGCTTTTCAGTTTTGAGCGTTGCTCAACAGAAGGGTTTCAACTATGGCTCAACTGATGGCTCAGGCGCTTGCCGCAACCAAGGCGCCTTCGAAGGGCTCTTCAACAACGCTAAGAGCCTAGTTGGCGACTCTGGCTTCACATCAGCTCGCTTGTATACCATGGTCCAGTGTGGAACTCAGAATACACCAATCTCCGCCATCCCAGCCGCCATCAACACCGACACACAGCTCCTCCTCGGCCTATGGGCTAGCGCAGGCGACGCCATCATCAATGATGAAATTGCCGCCCTACGTACCGCCATTGACCAGTACGGCTCAGCCTTTACTGACCGAGTTGTCGGTATCAGTGTCGGAAGCGAGGACCTCTACCGAAGTAGTCCTCAAGGTCAAGCGAACAACGCTGGCATTGGCGTAGACGCAGCCACGGTTACCCGATATATTCAACAGGTGCGCGACGCAATCTCCGGCACCAGCCTCTCGGGTGCTCCAGTTGGACACGTCGACACTTGGACCGCTTGGGTCCTTCCAGAAAATGCTGGAGTTATTAGCGCCGTGGATTGGCTTGGCCATAATTCTTTCCCATATTTCGAGACGACGCTCCCAAACTCCATCGATCAATCGGAAGGTGTCTTCTATAATGCACTCGGCGCCACTGAAGGAGTCTCAGCGGGTAAGCCTGTCTGGGTCACTGAAACAGGATGGCCTGTCTCAGGACAAACCTCAAATCTTGCTGTTGCATCTATCGAGAACGCAGAGACGTATTGGAATGCGGTAGGCTGCGATTTGTTTGGATCAAGAAACGTTTGGTGGTACACTCTTGAGGACAGCAATGCCAATCAGCAGGAGATTTCGTTTGGCGTCTCTCCTGGTGACAACACGCCGCTTTTTGACGTATCGTGTTAATGTTAAAGCAAAAGTATAATACTATCTCATCTTGATCAAGGACAATGTCATCCCTCGTTTCATCGCCCTTCTCAGCCTCCAATAATCTATTTGCTCGACAACGATTTCATTCTTGTTCGCCCAGATCACTCGGGTAGATTTGATTCTCCCTGTCGGTCGTCTCCATGTCACAAATCACGCCGATAGTCTTTTGAAGATCTGCTTCTTCGAACCAAGAACCCTTTTGCTCTCGCAGAGGCACAGATATCCATATCGGCCCTACAATTCTTTCACTCGTGCTCCGTTAGCCCAGGTCTAATAAGAAACACATCAACGCCATCCGGTCTGTTCGCACTCGCCGTCAAAAGCACACGTCTCCAGAACAGCACTAATGCTTGCGCATTGATCCGTCGCTTCGATTTGGAGCCATTTTGCTGTCTCGAGCAACATCTCATAAACAGTAAAGCCTGCGCAGGCTTTACATTCCTTTTGAGCTCCACCATCTTGTTGTGCTGCTGGACGAAGCTTCGAAAGAATGTTAGGCTTGTTCTGCCACCGGCCGTGAGCGGTAGCGTTGGTCTTCGAGGTGGTGGAAGACTGAAATGGCATTTATAGTGGCTATCGCCATAGGGCGGACTGAACTCTGTGGAACATCGTTGAAATTGAGGCTGGCGAGATGCTTTGGTGTGACACCTTCAAACGCCACACGATCAGCTTTCGACCCGAATCAGAGGTCGTCCTGCGTGGAGATGCAAGCGCGAGCATCGGCATCAGTGGGAAGAAAATCAAGCATTGGCAGGACCAAAGAGGAACGAGCAAGAGCGAGCTAGTCATTGAGGATGTGAAGAAGAAGAGACTTGGTCGATGTATCTGCTAATCTTGTCTTTTCGTCGCCTCTTTCACGGGTGCAAGAGGTAACTCTGCACCGGCGCAGCATTCTTTTAGCTTTGCTCCGTTGATTTCGCAATCTTCGCATCCTGTCATCTCTTCTGATGGCTTTGCAAAACACAAGCTCATCTGAAACCATCTGGCAACATGGTGTTTCTAATGATGCATGGGGTTCCGTATCGACGGCTTCATTCAGGAGGTAGAAGTTTGCTCAGCGTCCTGCGATCTATCAGCAACTTGATCGCGACAGCGACGCCGGCAAGGAGCGTCGCTCTCAACGCACCTCTGAAAAGACCGCCCGTGCCCATGGTGAACAGCCACATGACCCATCCTAACTTCTCATTACCATCTCGATCAAAGTTTGGCTTCTTCAGTAGCATTCCTGAAAGCTTTTTGTATTTGTTCGTGCCAGCGAATGGTGGATAACGAGCTGATAGAAGCGACTCCATCCAGCCAGGGGTGTTTGTGATAGACCGATGATGAACAAAGCAGTCAAATGAAGCCCTGCCACGATAGCTTCCGCTCCCGCTGTCGCCGACACCACCAAACGCTAGTGTACCGATTGTACCGTGGAAAAAGCCGTCGTTTATACTTGCACCTCCTGAAGCTGTGGAGGCAAGGATTTTGTCGGTCTCGGCCTTTGAGCCAAAAGCGTACAGTCCAAGTGGTGTTCGATGTGTCTGGTTGGCGATATGGATTGCTTGATCCAGGTTGTCGACACCGAGCACAGGAAGAAGAGGTCCAAAAGACTCGTCTCGCATCAACGAGTCATCCGGATCTTCGATGACCACGACAGTTGGCTCGATGAAGAGATCATCGGCGTCCATAGTTCCGCCAGCCACAATCTTGCCTGTTGTACCGTCGAGCATTCTCTTGATACGGTTGAAAGCGCCAAGGTTAACCATTCTTCCGAAGTCCTCGCTAGCTTTGGGACCATTCGGGAAGAATTCCTTGAGACCAGCCTTGAGCTCGTTTACGAAATCGTCAAGCACTTCTTTGTCGACCAGTGTATAATTTTGGCTTATGCAGACTTGGCCTGCGTTCATAGTCTTTGCCCATAAGAGCCGTCTTGCAGCCAGTCTAACGTCTGCCTTCTTGGTCACAATGGCAGGATTGCGGCCTCCCAGCTCAAGGGTGACGGGGGTCAGATGGGGCGCTGCAGCTTGCGAAACAATCTTGCCAACTTTCGCAGAGCCAGTAAAAAAGATCTTGTCCCATCGCTCTTCCAGCAGCACTTTCATCTCCGGTATGCTGCCTTGGATGCAGGTGTAGCAATCTGGGTCAAGGCTTTCTTTCATTATCTTCTGCATGACGGCAGCAGAGCGAGGTGAGTTCTCGGAGGGTTTAAGGATGACAGTATTGCCGCCGCAGATGGCACCAACCATGGGACCGAAGGAGAGCTGAATTGGGAAGTTAAAGGCGCTGCACGCCGTCAGCTTGCGCCTCGAGAACAGAATAGGACATACCCAATGACTAGCACAATTCCCAGAGGGTCCTTCCGTATCCTTGGTCGCATGAACTTGTTGGCGAGATCTATGTCCTGCGCTGGCTCATCTTTGCACCACTTTTCGAGATTACTAGTCATGAAGATGATATCGTTCTGCACCCAAGCAACTTCTGCAATCATGGCCTCGAAAAAGCCCTTCCCAAGATCCTTTTTGCAAGCTTCCAGGATCAAGTCTTTGTTGTCTTCGATGGCCCAGTATAGTTTCCGTAGCTGCTTGATTCGGAAGTGTACATCTCGAGTCTTGCCTGTCCAGAAGGTCCTGCGTAGTCGATCAACGGCGCTCGTGATCTCTTCAGTAGGAGTCGTTGCGAAAGATGGAAGCTCGCCCATGTTTGCGTTAATGGCCTTGTTCAGTGTAGTCAGAGTAATTCAATCGCCAAAGTACAGAGCACATGGACAGCAACGTATGAAATTAAACATTATGATGTGTATTACTCATTGGTAAATGTGATTCGACCA
The DNA here is from genome assembly GCA_000315175.1 of Herpotrichiellaceae sp. UM238. Lineage (NCBI taxonomy): Eukaryota > Fungi > Ascomycota > Eurotiomycetes > Chaetothyriales > Herpotrichiellaceae > Herpotrichiellaceae sp. UM238. The sequence continues at coordinate 16,984 of AMYF01000071.1, forward strand.
GCAGCGTTCAGTATCACATGGCGGCGCGATCATTCCTCCGTTTCGAAGTTCGTCTATTCCGCAAACCTCGGCATCACCGAAAAGCTCGCAAAAGGCAGTGTGAGATACGGCCGGTTCGATCTCGAGAGCAAGTTGAGGCTGATCTAGTAAGAGCCATTGCGGCGATGACCTGATCGAACAATTTTGTCGCACGTATGTATTAGAAGCAGCTTAGACCGGCGCAATCTGCAGCGCCGAGTCTCTGCCCTATTCGGCACGGCTGAGGATAGACGATGTGGCTGGTACTAAGCACTTTCACTAGTGACGTGGATCGGACATGTATGGTCATACTAGCTATCTAGCCATCTCCAAAAGTCCTGCGCATGGTTCTTCTCTTTCTCATTCCTGGAATGACAAGATTGCTTGTGGGCTTGTCATCCTACGTCACCTAAACACCTCTGCGAAGACTTACAGGTTGGAATGACAATGGCGCGATGCCTCCGCTATCGATGAGGATTTTCGACCGGATCGGGAGTTCTCCAACCACAAACGTTGAGACAGGGACGTAAGAAGACCCTTGTGAAAGATGTTGCCTAAGGTTCGTGTCAAAGAACGATACCGTTACAAGGCTTGGATCAAGGAAGCTAGTAGGGCATCAAGCACACAATGCTCAGTCATCCATGTCAGGAGGTCTCGCAAAAATCGCATGCTGTCAAGGCCTGTGCTCGCTATCTGTATTCTCTAGCTGGGATCGTTGTTGTGGCTCTCCCAATGTAGTGCCTTTGTGATGCGGTCCACCAGAATAGAGCCCACGACAGTGTTAATACCGATACCTTCAGGCGTTAAGGAGATATCCTTGCCCTGCCATGCAAATCCAGGCGACTAAAGAGTGCTGTCACGAGCCTGCAGCGGTATATCAGGGCTTGTCTTGATGTTGTGCCGTGTCTGAGCATTTCTTGTCTCTCGCAAAGGTACTTCCAATCACGACTATCGAGTTAGGTATCAGAATTGCAATAGAGGAAAGTAAGAGAATTCAGGTCTTTATTCGATACGCAACGACATTTTGCATACGATTGCGGCCTCGGCAAGTTCCATTGTTGTGTTATAGAAGTCAGCGTTTATGCCAACCAAACCATTCATAGAGTTTGGGTCGCATTGATGCTGTCTTCACATCAGCAGGGCCAGAAAGGGACATCCTGCGTGCATGGCATCAGTCCTTCTTCGGGGCAAGATCGGGCTGTAGCCGGCTGTAAGTACACTGTTGCAGTCTGCCGTTTCGTTGTATGTCGTCTCTTTAGAAAGTAATAAGGGTTTGCAGTTTAGCAAAAGTCTACAGGACTCGTGGACGAAGCCCGTTGTAGCCATGAAACTGTTGTCACATTCAGACTAAGACGAAGTACAGTAGACGTCACTTATCAGGCAATAGTCTTGGCTTGGACTTGGGTCGATGGTTGCTATCCAACGACTATTAGTCCCTGTCATCAATTAGGGCCTTCAGTCGTTGCGACCATCTTTCATTCAGTTGGGGAAGATACAGCGAGTCTTGGTAGTTGAAAGAGAGCAAAGAATCTTACTGACGGACCAATCGCAGCTGGCTACGGCAATGAGGGACAGCTCACATGGCATAAAAAGCTTGCACACTTGGCCATTTGGAAATGGGGACTGGCGTTTTTGGGGGTGCGTGATCAATGGTATCGATGACGACCCCAGTTACATACGAGCAGAAGAGTCCATCAGTGCATCTCCGTCCACACAACCTATCTTCCATTCTCACTTGCATTCCCGACGTTCGTTGCTACTTCTCTGATGTTCTCGCTGCTCTTGCCTACAAATGCAAACATAACAATGATATATTTACATGATTCCGGCATTCAATAGCGACCTCGTATCTCTTCAAATGGCACAATGGCAGTTTGGGCTGACTTCGATGATGACGACGAACCATCAAGTCTCGTTCACAAGCAACTGACAGCTCATCGACCAGAGGGTCCTGGCGCCGACCGGGCTAATGGCTACAAGGATGCTGATAAGGATCCGGCTTCGTACATAGCACATGCTCTGCGATGCTATCCGTATGCACGACGAGGTGCATCTCACATTGACCTACTAACCTCGACTCTAGTGTTGCTGAAAAGCTTGCCAGCTATCTCGATCTTACCGATCTCGACTCACTTTCCTCCACTTCCCACATCATTCGAGACGCTTTGATTCAATTCGCTCACCAATTGAAGCAGCACTCCTTGAAATGCGCGTTCGAGATCGAAGATCAAGAGGAAGAGCAAGAAGAGAGTGATGCCGCACTGGCTCTACAGTTGTCTATGGACGACCAACTGACACTCAATGGCAGCGGTGTTCCTGCTTTCCCCTTGTCCATCTACTCTCGGCCGCAGCCCGCATTCCCGCCCCAGTCTACGTTCCAATCAGCACTTGGGTTGAGTGGCAAGACCTCCAGATGTGCTCGAGATCTGGTCGCTCCGTGTCGAAAATGCGGAATCAATGTCTGCAGGAATTGCATCGAGAAGCCACCGAGCAACAGAGTCTTGCCTGGCCGTCTCCGCCGTCTGTGCGATTCGTGTTTGGAAGCACCGTTAATCCTGCACAAAGCACCTCTTCTCAACTTCAGCGAACATGCCACCCCAACTTCAAGCGCAAGCTCTACACGATCAGCACGATCAGACTCGAATGCATCGGACCACAGTGACCCTGATCAACGCCATTACACAACCGAGACAGTTTCACAGATGCCCGAAATTTGGCTGAGAGGTCCTTGTACGTGTGTAAGCAAGGGAGTGTATCTGTGCCAACAGTGTGGACACAACAACGTTGCCGCAGACAACATCTACCAACGCGTCTGGAAGTGGAGATCGAGGTACTCAACCCACCTAGGCGGAGGACTCGGCACCGGTCTCGGCCTTGGCAATCAGGGTCAAAAATGCGGTCGGGACAAGCATTGCTTAGCTACCCGAGATGCCATGGCTCTGATGGAAGCCGAGTGTTCTTCTGAGGATGTCTCAACACCCACCGGGTATGAGCTCAGCCGGTCCAACACTCCAGTGACACATGGCGAAGATCACGAGCCACGCCCTGAGCCAGGCTACTTCCGGCAGGAGATCGAAGGCGTCGGTGGCAAGGTGAAGAGCAAGTCCCGAAAACTGGTCAAAGTTGGCGCTACTGTCTACGAGTTCAAGGACGAGCGAGAGAGCGGCAAGTACCTTGGTCGAGAAGCCAGCGGTGACTTGAGAGGATGGTGCAGCTGGTGCTCGAGAGTATGTCCAGGCAAACAGGATCGAAAGGAGATGTCAAACACCAGAAAAGCAGACTAGTTCTTATCCTAGTCAAACATCGAGTTCCAGTCGGCGCGATCGATTGAGATGTTCTTGCCATGATGATTTGCGCACTACTGTAGTGGTCTTATGGCCAGAACGAAGAACTTGAATCTATTTGTTTCGCAAGCTGCTAGGGCGATGAGCTGTTCATAATCTTAGGATCACAGCCCCATGCGATTTGTGTTTTTAGTGTGGTACACGATGAACCACAATACCATGATGACAGGTTCGTGGACGTATACATTTGGATATGTGCTGCGGTCGAGTAATCATTGGACATAAAACTTTCACACCCGTGGCCGTGGGAAGCGTAGGAAACTTACGTCACTGTTTGGTTGATCGACAGATCCAAGTCCAAAAAGCGCACCAAATCTGGGGATGGAAACCTCGAGTTCACGTCTTTTCACAGCAACAACTACAGCCCGCTCGTTATCACTCAACAAATACACGCAAGTTCAAATCCGGATATCATCGCCCTCTGCGTCCATTCATCCACATTGTACAAAACCTGCGCATCAAACAGACTCGAACATGTGGCAGTGAAACTGTTGATTACTGCATCCGTACCAGCTCTCATGCCAACATTCCGGTGAAGCCATCTTCGCCGGCCCCCCCGAATCATGATCTCATCACCTCTTGACTGCTGAGATCCTTTGCATAATTTTCCTACCGCTCGAGAATCCCAATCCTCCACGAAGATGCCTGCGCAGAAACGAAGGGAGCTGCTGCCACGCAGGCGACGTCACGATGATGAGGGCGAAGAAGATGGCTCTGCACCTGGAGATGCTCCCGAATATGCGTCTAGCGAAGGCTCCCTGGTCACTGATGCTGACGAAGGCGGCGAACTGAGCAGCAACTCTGCCGACGAGGACAATGTGCAGTCTACGACACCATCTCCGGTCCTAACGAAGCAACTATCCATGGCCAACCTCTCGAAACAGACTCAGAGTTTCCCCACAACTGCTGACACGGCACTTATGCTGAACGGCCTCAAGATTCGAGATGGAGAGACTGTTGAGGAGCTGCATTTCGATGAATCACCAGAGGACTCCACCCGCCGCATCCAGCAGAAACAGGAACCAGAGCAACGAAGCAGGTCACAGCCTACGCAGCCTAAGAACCAAAGGATACCCAGCCAGACTTCGCAGATCCCTCGGAAAGGGTATTTCCTGCATGACGACCGGTCAAGAGAGCAGAACACAGGAGCAAATTCTGCCTTCAGAGGTCGAGGTCGAGGATTAGGCGGCCCAAGCAACAGAGGGTAAGATGAGGAAGCTACATGTTCATTAGTGTGTCAGCTAATATATAGTAGAAATGCCGGGCCATTCGCACATGACACGAGTAAGCAATGGACACACGATCTACATGAGACGGTTAATCAACCACCCACATCAAGTCAACCTGCGATTCCTCCAATTCAACCTGCTGCTGCTCCACCGAGTGCCCCGAATCGATCTTTTTCCACGACAACAGTGCTTGGTAACGTGCCTGTGAATGTCTCGCTTCCGGGAATCGTAAAGAAGGCAAAGGCAAACATGGTCAAAAAGCACTATACTCTCCTTCCCCAGCACCGCCCACCGCTACGGCGAGACAAGCCTGTTCGAGTCTCTATACCCGACGAGTATCCCCGGTACATCTTCCCGAGCACTGAGCGATCTTTCATCTTTATCCCTCGAGCTATGCGTCCGAACCAACAACAATATAGAGGTCGAGGGCGAGGTAGTTTCCATGGAAGCAGACGTACTAGCATGTATGGAGGCTCGACATACACTCCAAGCATTGGACTGAGCAGAAGGCCGTCAATCGCGGCATCCAATCCTGGCAGCGGCATACACACTCCAATCGGTGTGCTGGGGCCCCAGTACCCGATGAGCATACAGAAGCCAATCGTCAGAATGCCCGCACCAGGTATGCAGCCGTCCATTCCAAGTACTCAATATGCCGAGCCATTCCTAGATAATCCGACCATCATCCACAGTCCGCCGGTGACCCTGCCAATGCATCAACCTATTCCGCAGAAGGCTTTGTCAGTGGCAGACATTGAATCACCCACCCTCAACGCACCTGAGCAGCAATCACAACAGCCTTTCCATCAACAGATTCCGGCAATTATGCCTGATCAGCAAGCACAGCAGAAGATGCCGCATATTCCTGAAGGAGCTGTCTATGCCCAGCCGTTCCAGCCGTATCCAGCAATCCCTCAGACAGGCTTCTACGGCATGCCATATGCTGGCCCAATGATGATGCAGGCACAGTATCCAATGGACATGGGAACGGGTGGCCCCGTTATGGCTCCTATGCAGCAGCAGCTGGCTGTTGCTGCAGATGGTCAGCGACAGCAAGGACCTGTCGCGCATGAGTCGAATGGAATGGTCTATTACTACGATCTTTCGCAGCAGTATCCGCCCATGATGAACATGAACATGATGCCTGGGCCGTACTTTTATCCTCCCCTGCAACAACAGATGTTCTATCAATAGTCAGGAGGTCAAGCATATTTCTGTGATTCGAGCACGAGCAAAAGGTCTGCAAAATCCTGTTCTCGTCTAAGGTGCATGGCGTCGGATTGATCTCAATTGTCCTAGAGCTTGTCTTCAATTCTGTTCTTATGCAAAGCAGCCAGCGAGGTGCTATGTGTATGCATGCGGAAGGTGTCAGGGGATTCTTTGTATAGTAATCTGTCTACCTGCACTACCTACCTTAGGTAATCATTGCGATTCCATTCGAATCCGGATGGAGTTTTTCCTTTCCTGCTATGTTTACGGCCTTGCTTGTGTCCTGTCAGACTCCTACCGCTACCCATGCTGAAAGGCGCGAACCTACCAGCTTCGCTATATCTCCTCAAAAGTTCAGTCTTCTGCTGCTCGCTCACGCTAATTACCTAGCCCCGGCACGATTGATCCGACCAATCATGAACGCAAGCGAAGCCCGCCAGCTCGCGCGCCGTGGATCCAGAAATTTTGCGGGGAAAAGCAGGTGCGGTAAAGACCCAAACCTTGCACGTCTCAGTTCGGCTGGGGTCTCCGCAAGCTCGTACCCTCTCGGGCGAGTCGGAAGTGGCCGAGGTAACTTTGCCTAACCATCTGCTGCTTGAATATCCCTGATACGAATGCAGAGGCTGCAAGCCGAGCTTCGCATTTGACAATCGTGGTTTTTCTCCTCAGCTTCGTGCTTGCAAGGGTGTGATATAAGCGGGCGGCGTCAGAGTCTCGAGCGGAGAACCCTCTCGACTGAGACTTCTTACTTTAATGACTGACGAGTAAACTGTTTGATGTTTGGCATCTACCTCAGCTGATACAGTGTGCTTCGTGAGACACACTGGAATTGGCATACTAGGTCTGCAGGAGGTTGCAAGCAAATACGCTTCTACTGCTATTCTCTATCTGTCGATTCGCGGCCTACAATTTACCTTGGACTTATCTTGCCTCCAACACCTGCAATACCTGCTTGGAAGTGTGAATTTGCAGCCCTAGATAAATTGGAAAAACCCACCACCCAGCCCGCAACTGACAACAAGCCAATCCAGCAGCGCCAAACCTAGAAAACCGACCACCACAACAGCCATGGCCGAACCCTCTCGCCTCAAACGCGCCACCACCGCCTTCCGCGTCACCGCAGGCCTTCCGCTCGCTCTCACCAAATACCTCGCTAAAGAACCCCTCTTCACCGGCCCCCTCCTCTACATCCTCACCCGTGGTCCTCAACATGTCCGTGAGCGCCTCTTGGCACCCATCCGCGCTCGTGGCCTTCTCACCGAAGAACGCCTTAGGATCGCCATCAATCTTCTGAAAGCGTTCCTAGTCCTCGGAGTCTTCGACCGCCTCAACCGCACACTGAACGCCCTTGCGCTCAATTCCTGGTATCTGCCGGGAATGAAACCCATGGCGAAGTGGAAGTGGGACGGGCACACGGAGACGGTTGTGATCACGGGTGGGTCCAGTGGTTTTGGATACGAAATGGTAAAGGGCTTTGCTGGTAAGGCGAAGGTTGTGGTTATGGATGTGCAGGAACTACCAGAGGAACTGGCTAAACGTAAGCATTTTTGTTACCTGGAAGAAGTTGAGCCAGCCATGAGCAACCACTTTGAGATTGTGGTCATCTCAAGGCAAGACTAAGCTTTGTTGAACTGCCGGCTGACATCGAGTCTTTCACCTAGTGCCAGAAGTTTACTTCTATCGAGTCGACCTCGCAGATTTCAACGCCATCCATGATGTATGCGGTGAGATCAAGACCAAACACGGGAACCCCACAGTCTTGATCAACAATGCCGGCATTGCTGGGGACGGCAATACTGATCGACAGAGCCACACAAAACCTGACCAGAAATCTGTCCTGGGAGCCGGAAGGTTGATACTTGATATGAGCACCGAGTCTGCGAAAAAGGTTATTGAGGTGAACTTGATAAGCCATTTCGTGTTGATACGGGAGTTTTTGCCGGGCATGCTCGATGCGAAGAAGGGACATATCGTGGGCATTGCTAGTATGGCTAGCTTTGTGTCGGTGCCTGGTTTGGTTCACTATTGCGTCAGCAAAGTCGGCGTCCTGGCGTTGCATGAAGGTAAGCCTGCGAATCTGACGGAGGAGAAGGACGTCGCTAACATTTCTCAGGCCTTCGAAGCGAGCTCTTATCCAGGTATGAGAACGGCTTCTGTGTGGCGACGACCTCTGTACACCCCTCGTGGCACGCAACTGGCATCATCAAGGGCCTCGAGGGCAAGCTCGCCGAGCATGGTATCGTTCCGGACCCGCCTTCGAATGTTGCGAGGGCGGTTGTTGAGCAGGTTCTGTCTCATCGAAGTGGACAGATCTTTATGCCGAGGAATGTGGAGAGTCAGGCTGGCACAAGAAGATATCCTATCTGGTTGCAGGATATATTGCTGAGCAATATCCAGCTGAACCCATTCAAGACGAAGAAGTTCACCTTCGACTGAGTGAGGGGAAAAACTGGGCTCATTCTCTTTCCAGAATGGCGAGCCTTATTGGTTTCATTCATCAAATCTTCCAGTTTAGAGTAAGATAGGTGAATGCACGGTTGTGTTAGTCCCTAAGCTTCACCAGGCCTTTGCCCACTCATAAAAGCAGTAAATGCACCGGGGTTTCGGGTCTGCATGTAGACTGTCCCAGGACCAGTGAACTTGCAAGCAAGACCTTCACCACTCGACATGCCAGAGATGATGCCACCGCTTGCGACTCGTTCCAACACGTATTTGGCGTTCCAGGCAACAAGATGGCCGTTGTCGATTATGTATCTTTCGCCTTCTGCGAGGTCCTTCCGGATGATTGCTCCAAACGAGGACATCCAAAGGATGCCAGCGCCGGAGATTTTGTAGACAAAGAGTCCTTCACCAGAGAACATGGCCTTGCTGAAGCTCTGGTTTTTGTAATCCTTCACGACGCCCTGAGTGCATGCAAGAAAGGCGTCTTTGCCAACGCTCCAGACGTCATCGCCTGTTAGCTTCAGCAGGTGAATGTCGCCCAGGTACGGTGGTGCAAACAGTATCTCACCTGGACCAGTGAAGGTTGAATGCGAGATGTCACCTCCGACCAGATATTTCTTCATGCTGAACTTGACGTTGCCTTTCAAGTTGACGCTGTGAGACATGGCGATCATGGCGCCTGGCTTTGCCGATATGGGACAACCTATGGCCAGCTGCAGTGTCAAGATTGAGTTTGTGTCTCGATGGGACACTCGGTACGCGCCTCCGTTGAAAGTGCCGACATCGTCTGCAGTTGTTGCTTTGGCGCCGGTGAACTGGCTGGGCTGTGCACCAGAAATGGCAACATCTTTCTCGGCACGTTCGCGTGCTTCTGGAGATCTCATCATGCTGCCCATCTCTTCGGTGATTTGACCCAGTCCCGCCGCAAACATGGCTCTTTTTCCGGTCTTCTGCTGCTGCGACTGTGCGCTTTGTTCGTCTTGTGGAGGAGGGGTCGCGATCTGCGCATGGTTGAACGTGGTCTGAAATGCTGGTGCTGACTGTGGAACTGTTCCATATGACCCTTGCCTATGGACTTGCGGGTGCTGCATTGAAGGAGGGCTTGGGTAGGCATCTTGATTAGGCGGAGGGGAGGAGGGGGGCGGCGGGAAGAAGCCGGCTGTTGCTGGTGGAGCTGGATAGTCATGTAATCCGCCTTGTCCTGGCGGAGGTGAAAATGCTGCCCATGTCAGTTGTTTGTGCTTCCAGGAGTCGGCGCAAGCATACACGAAGAGTCCAGAGGTGCTGGTAAGCTGTCAGCAATGTCGCTTCGGCGGCCGCTGCATGGACATACCTGGACGTCGCTGTTGCGTAGGCAGGGAGGGCTGCTGGGCCGGAGGAGAGAAGTTCCTTGGTGGTGGAGGGAACGACATGATCAGACCGGGAGAACTGCTGTCTCTTGTAAGGCAGTTACTGCGCAAAGGTCTCTGTCTGAGAAGATGGTGTACTCAACAAGCAGACCGGTACGACACGAACTCGATGAGCAGAAAGCAACGCTAACAGGAACAAAGTATCAAGAGAGCAAACGATTACCGTGCAGTATGTTGGCCGCTGGAAATAGTCGATAGCCAGATGCTGCAAAGCAGCGGGCATGCAGCATTTGTATAGTGAGCGAGGCCACCTAGTTCGGCGTCCCGCCTTGACGCATTGGTGCTCAATCCAATAAGTGGTCTGAATCAACCGGGTGGCAGATGGCGAAGTATAATTCGTGAATGGTCAGAGTCGGCGGCTATTTTGGAGGTCGGCATCCACTCACGACGTGCTATCCGTCAACCGAAGAAGCCCAGGTCCCCAATCGTCCTCTGCACACGACGGTCGTCTTGGCAGGGAGTCGTCGGCGATCGTGGTACGTGGTTGAGCATGTTCACAAATTCAAATATGCTTGCCTCAAGTTCAAGCCTCGAGCAAATACAGCGAACACGCAGTGTGGCAGCGGGAATGATTAGTTTTAAAACGCGTTGGAGAGAGTAACGTTCATCGAGTGGATGGGGGACGTAAAAGGAAGTCCTCGGGCAAGGCAGCACTGGAAATTCAGGTACACCATGTATGAAGGTTGTTGCTGACCCTAGCAGCAAGTTCGTGACAGGGCCGGTCACCGCTCAGCAAACATTGCTGTCATAGATGCCGAAGACGCCTTGATACTACAGGAAGACTGATTCCAGCTGACCACCTTGCATCCTGACAATAGCATCACGTTCGAGCCGTGCCGGCCCCATTGCTCGACACAGCTATCGATACCTGCAACAATCACTCAACCCTGCATCCTCTTTCTCTTCCCGACCTGTGCAGTGAAACCAGACTTGATGGCCTGGACTGATCTTCTCGACCCGCACGAATTGCAGGTGACGAAATACAATCTGTTCTCACCCTTGCTGAGCTCAGTATCTGGTGACCTGCAAGTCTTGCACGTCACATATTCCATAATGTATCTCCGTAGCACGTTCTCAATCTGTTTCTGCTGGAATCGACCCTTGATGACCAGTCTCTTGCTTCCGTCGACGGAACCCGAAGTACCCAACTCAGCAAACAAGAAGGCTATAACGTGGTCGTCGCTTCGCTTCATTCTCTTGCAGATATCGGCAATGTTGGCGAAGATGGTCTTTTTGTTGCCTTCTCGTAAACACTGAGGTGGAGGGATCTTGTAAGACCTGCTGCCAGATGCGAGAATGTCGGGGTTGAAGTGATTGATCAGTTGGAAGAAACGATCGAGTAGCAGAGGGTAACCGATGGGGGTCTTGTTGTCGTGCGCCCAGATCCCAGTGCCTTTCTCCCAGTCGCCATCCATTGCCTGGTCGACGGCCTCATCACCTTCTCCTTCTCGTTCTGCCACGCCTTCGACACCGGCCTTGGCCAATTTGGCCTCGAAGTCGTCATCCTTCGGTTTTATAGACTTCTTCTTTTTCTTCTTCAAGGCTGAGGGATCAAATTCGCCCTCTGCAGCAGGGGCAGCCTCACCATCAGCAACGTCTTCAGTCTTCTTGGGTTTCTTCTTCTTTTTGGCGAGACCCGCAAACATGTCGGCGCCTTCCATCTTTTGGGTGACTTCTTCGACGTCTTTGTCTATTGAGGGCGAAGAATGCTTTTCTGCCGTAGTTTTCGAGTCATCGTGAGCGCTCTCTGAGATGTTGCCGTTCTCATCCATGACTGTCGCGCCTTCGCTGAAGGCAACTGATTTTCGCGGTTTTCGGTCTGGGAGTGGTTGTTCCTAGGGAATGGAATTAGTCACAAACGCAGGCGAGGGTTACACAGACAGAATATGCAATGGACCTCCTCCGGTAAGGTGTGTGCAAGGGTGGGGCTGTTTCTGACGTACAACTTCTGCCATACTGGCGCTTGGTCTCGAGGTCTCGACTGCTTTCTGTACTAAGTTTTCGTGGTTGTAGCCGGCGAAGGTTTGTCGGGTAGTTATACTGAGAAAAGGACCTTTGTGACACTTTGTCAATGATCAAATGGCGATGACTCAATGCCCATGTGCGAATCGTTCGCTTCCCTAAGTTTTCCCCCATTGCCACAGGTCACGTGGATGCGGACAAACAAGCCGAATACTTTGCGAGCCTTTGGGGAATCGCTGGTGCTGTCTGCTGTCAACAAACGCTCATAGCTTCTGACAGATGATACGTCCTTGACCCGCGCAATCTCGTCATTGACTCAGCCCGGCTCTCCATCTTGTCAACCCTTAGTCCAGGATGTCTGACGACCTCGGGTCATCCTCCTACATGAACATTTCTGAACCATCGTTCTCGCAGCCATCGATCATCGACACGCCGAGTGACGCTGCCAACGGCGAAGGAGAGCTTGATGAGCTACCCTCCGAGCCCGATTCTGATGAAGAAACAATCAGCGAGGAAGGAGAGTCAGATGCCGAGCGAGAATGGAAAGAGAGCATGCAGCAATTGGAGCTGCTATTGAGTATGGTGCTTGTGCCCTACCTCGGAAAGTACTTTGGCAGGAAGTTCGCTTATTGGGGCTGGGCAAGGTTCATGGAGTGGAAGTACCCAGTCGAGGTCGTCTTCACGAACAAGGCTGCGTTCAAAGCCGCAGGGGCCGTTGAGGCCGCAGCTTCGCTGTGAGCATGACTCCGGCCACAAAGAGTACGAGACAATTTCGGTGCTGGATCGCGTGAGTTCAAGACCCACCACCGATTTGACTGGTCTGCCTGCTCTCTCAGATCGGGAAAGTGGTATAACCAAAAATCATCCACCAGAGCTCATTTGCACCACTCTAATAAGGACACCCGGCTCTCATGCTCTTGAAACAGGGCAAAACAACGCTTCCTTCACGTTGGGAGCAGCAGCCTCAAAAACAACCCAAGCGAATTGCCGCCTCGCAAAGAATACGAATAACCAAACGAAACGAGCCGAAAGGAGTGTTGTGAATTCTTAAAGTAGGGTCGTCAACTATCTCTTGTCGTTGGCCGGCGAACTATGACAAAAAGAAGACAGCACCGAGCCCACCGTGGGCACGAATTTTAGATGGTACGAATCGCTTCAAAAACCATCAGCATTTCGTGTCGAGCTCAACTGGTACCAGTTGAACACCTTTGACCGCACGAGTGTTTGGCTTCCCACTCTTGCTGCCTTTGCATAGTTCTTCGAGCTCTCCGATCGATCTTCGACTCAATTACTGCTAAGCGTCCGGACGTCGCTATTTTCGCTTGTTCGGGATAGCGCAAACGCTAACGGTCTCGAGGTCGAATGCCATCCCCTCCTGCGCTGGTGTCAGTTTCAGATCTGACTGCCGAGCTTGCTATTGGGATTTTGCTGAAAATTGGGACCACTGGGTTGCGCGAGAACGTTGCGACAAAAAGACTACAGCTCATGCCGCGAGCGGACAGCGTGTCTGGACTGAGACAAAACCTGGACCCCATGGAACTTAAGCTGGGCTGGTAGTTGGAAAGAAACAAAACATTGTGTCTAATATTCTGCTGCTAGAATGCATTATTGCTGAAGCAGAACTATTTCCTGTATCTACTGGCTCCACTTAGAGCCTAAAATTCTGCTTACGCTGCTATCAAGTCCGTTGCTGCGGATAACGTCCACCAGCTTTGAGGCTTCAATACGCTGGTAGGCAAGTGTCTAGCGAGCTGTGTTGGAAGAGTGTATGCCGTGGTTCAGTCCATCGATTATTGTCAAGATCGACTCGGTGGTCCGTGGTGTGTCATCGAAGGAATTCGACGGACACGCTCAGCGAAACAGCCTCATCCTGAATTTACTGGTTGTAGTGGCTGTATTGATGAATCCGTTTCGCGCATCTGGAGTCTTTCAGCACGTCCTAAAACACCGCCAGTCGAGACCTGAAAATTGCAAGGATTCTCGTTTTTGACGAGAACTTGACTTTTGTCACCCTTGGACTCTGTCATACTCCATGACAACCGTGAATACGGCGACCTTCTTCCCGTCTTCCCCAAGTGTGCATGCATTGATCAGACGCCGGTAATAATACCATGTATGCAGTTTTCTCTGGCTCGGTCAGGATCTAGCTTTCTTTGCAGACGAGTGACGGCACCAACATCGCAAGATTTCCACACTCAGGCGTCGAAACTCGCTCGACGCTAGACAGCAGTGACCGCTTTCAAGGCCCAAAATACCTCTTATTTGGACCAAATTCTTACCTTCCCCACTAGATGTCTTGACGGTTCGAAGGTTCCCCGATACACAGAGCTAGACAATCTGTCCTCGACGGCTGCAACGAACTGTGTCCATAGAGTGCTGGCTTCAATCAAGCAAAGACTAGTTGTTAGTAGCACCTGCCTTGAGGGCCTACTGTTTCGACATCTGGGAAGTCAAGGCCAAGATTTAATTGTTCCAGAACCGAAACGGAGCGATTCTCTTTGCCCCTACATTGATCATTTCTCAGACCATGTTATCGCATCAGCTCACCAAACAGCGCCACTGACGGTTACTCCTGCTTGCTTAACCAGATGGGTATTACAGGATCTCGACCAACTCGAATTCAAGCATCTCTAGCTGCCTGCGTTTTCGCACCTCGCTCTGGACCAATCCCTCTTTCCATGCTCAATTGGCACTCAGGCATCATTGTCAGTGGTCTCCTGCGCAAAGCTTCGCAATGACGAAAGACTTTGCACCTCTAAACCAAGCACGGAAGGAGCAGGGCGCGAGCCATATCATCACTTCCGTGGTATCTATCTCTATTCCAGTCGCGCCTTACAATCAAACAAATCAACCGAGAAAGATAGGCACAAGTATGTGACAGATCACTCTGGTCATCACCAAGACACTCAGAGCTCGCAACACTCGCATTTGCAGTTTCAAGAAGGCCGTTGAGCCCAAAGCTAGTCGATCGGCAAGCATGATCGTTAGGACAGCGCAGAAGTAGCCTACGCCGTCGATTCCCTCAGCCCTTGAGCTTGACAATGGATGCGTGATTGCCCAGGTATCCATGTCTGTGAATGGCAGATCTTGTGCGCCATTTTCAAATCCCATTGCCAGCCGGATTACTTTGAAAACCTCCATGCGATCTCGTCTCCGCAGCAAATGCACGGAGCATGTGTGCGTGAACAGTTGCCTTTTCAGACCCGATGCAAGGACTTTGTCCGAATATTTCGTCCACGGCGGTATGGGTGCAAGCAACTTTTTCATTGCGGCCTTGTCTGACACGCTGACCATTGCCTCGCCTTGCTTTGCCTTGAAACACAACTGGTCAAAGATATGAGACAAAGTCGTGCCTGCCTTCGCGAGTTCACTGTAGAACGCCGGTGTTAGAACTTGAACTTCCAAGCCTCTTTCCTGTCCTTTCTGCTTATTCGTCGAGATATCCTTGGCCTCCAATAATGTTTCACTGCCCACTCCAAGCTCAACCCACCTCCCTCTGTCCTTCCCAGCGGCACCAGAATAACTCACCCTCATACCTAATTCCGGGCGTCTCGCGCAATCGTCAAGCAGACTTCTAAACACCTGCTCAACAACTCTCTCCTCCACCGTCTCGTCGCGCCCGATCGTCCCTGACATCGGCTCAGGCCGGTAGAAGACTTGCAGTTTCTTGACCCAGAGGACCCATGCTTCGCGAAGGATGCGGAAGTTTGTCAGGAAGCCGACGCAGCCGTACTGTATGATAAACTTGAGACGTTGAATAGGGGATAGGGTTGTAGGGCTGATGCCTTTGCCGATACTTGCGGCCGTAGTGGTGCCATTGTCTGATGCGATTCGGGTTCCTGCTTGTGCGCACCTGTTTCTTCCTGCGAGAGGAGCAAAGCCGGAAGGCGTTGACCAGACGCGCGCGACGAGTTTCGGTTTGTCTGAATTGTCGCACAGCGTGATGGTAACGTCGACTTGTTTGGTGACCGCGACATCTACGGCGCTGACGGAATAGGTGCCTTCTCGGTTGTTAAAAGGGGAGACATGGAAATCTTTGTTCCAGGTGTACGTGAATCTCTTTGCTCTGAGTGAGCCGCTATCGCGGTCAAACTTAGATTCTGAGGCGTTCGAATTACCTTTATCATATGAGTCTTTCAGGAAATACATTCGTCTCTCATCGAACGTATTGTTCACCTCCAAAATCATCGCCTTCAGTATACAGTCATCGCTGTATAGGTACCAGAAACTGACGGGATTGAAGCTGAAGCCTAGAAAGCGCGGTGCAGTGACGAGGTAGGCGTGTGGGTAGATTGACGGTTCTACACCTTGAGTGGTGAGATACTGTTCTAGCTTTGTGCGCAGTGCGAGGTGAGAGAAGGAGCTGCCTCGTTGGAGGTAGTCTGTCGCGTGGACAGAAAAGCAAGCCGGTTGTTGCTGCTGAGAGCATGCCTCAGCTGGTGCGTGAGAAGAGAGGATGTGGCCGTAGTACTCTGTGCGTCTGGAGATCGGGATGCCGACTAGAAGATAGGAATAGCTGAAGCTATGAGTGGTCGGGAAAAGTCGGCGGTGGCTTGTGCGCGAGGGGAGCAGCAGTGGTTCAAGGAAGTCAGTCTTATGGCTGCCTGTGGTGGTCTTCTGCTTCTCGGAGTTATTTAACGCGCCATTAAGCGGATCATTCATAACATGCTGTGACCGATTACAGAACATCTTGTAGGCTCGAAATATCCATGGCCCCACCGTTTGCCAGAATATTGTTCCTGTCACACCGCTGTGATAGGCAGCTGGCAGTGGATGAAGCCAAAGGGAAAGGCACGTAGAAATCTTACTGTGGGTCTCGGCATGCCTGCTTCCAAGTATGACCGCGAGCAGCGTCGCAACCAAGCCTGGTAAGGAGAAATTGATAAGATGGCGCAGAAAGCTCATTCGCATGGCCGGAAAGAAGTCATATTGGAGGTAGTCGCACGAGCCAAACTCATAGACGAGCGTTTCGTTCATGGTGGCTTTGCGATGTTAGTATTTGTCATCTTAGGTTATCGCCGTGACTCTAGAGTCAGGTACAACATGGTCGAATGTAGAGGTGTAGAAGAGGTAAAGGATTTTGTGTTTCGCCCAAGGTTGCGAGCACTTGTGGCCCGTTGCTGGTGTTGCCAGAGTCAGCTTTGCGCGGTTGTAGACGCAACGGTGGGATGAGGGTTGCCGATAACTACCAATGGTTGTTTTTCTACGGTCGTCCGTTTGATCCAGAAAGTAGATTACTTACTAAGCTGAAAACAGTCAAGTAGCCAGAGCCCATGTGCAATTTTAATGGCAGCGCGGGTCTGGCACGAGACAGGTAGACGTTGTAGTCTGTGACTGCTGGCAGCAATCTGCAGCTACAATAGTACCTAATCGAAAACGACCTTCTTTCCATGACTCTCTGTTATAGCCCCAGTCAGCTTCTTGACGGTGTTCTCCTCGTACCCGTTTCGCCTGTATTTGAGCTTTGCGTCCGCTCTCCTCGGCTTCTGGCGACTGGGTTCGCGCTCTGCTTGAGCCTCGTTGCTAGCCTCAACAGTCACTCCGCCATCTTCTTGATCCTCATCTTTTCCGCTCGCCTTCTTGACTTCTTTTCCGAAGCGCTTGTTGTACCTCGTGGTAGCATCTTCTGCAAATTCCATTCTCAATTGGCGGCCATTCATCTGCTTCAGCCATACCCGCTTCTTCGATTGGTTCGCGGCGGCACCAGAGCCTTGCTCGATCCATCCTCTCATGGCAGCCTGAGCCGATGACACTTGGTCGAACTCAACCCAAGCATACCCTTTGCACTTACCACTGTCCTCAAAAGTCGCCACTTGTGTCTTCGCGATCGTTCCACATACCCCAAAATGCTCTTCTAAGGCTGCTGGAGCTGTGTCGAAAGCCAAGTTCCCCACAAATATCCTTCGGCTAGGTAGCTTCCCACTAGCGACCTGTTCTTTACTTGCTGGTCGACCCTCAAAGCTCTTCGCGTTTTTGATGAGAACTCTTCTGCCAGCTAGGAGCTTTTCGCTGAGTTCAAGACCATGACTTAAGGCTGCTTCATCTACAAAGTCAACATAGGCGAATCCCTTGTTCTGCGGCTTGCCAACCTTCGTTGGTCCAGCTGGGAGATGTATGCGTGTGATCTCATCCTCGGATATTGGATGTTCAGAATCGCTTGTAAGAAAGTGCTGTAGGTCAGCCTTTGTTGTGGTGAAGGAGAGGTTGCCAATCCAGATGCCATATTGTGACCTGCCTGGATTGGTTTGAAGAGTTTTTTTATCATTCTCTTCTGAAAGCGAAATGGGGGCAGCAGCACCTTCGGCCTGGGAAGTCTCTTGCTGGAAGCTTTTCATGCGCTTGGCCTTTCGCAAGGCTTTCTTGGATGCCGGTTCAGGGGCATTCAGGTCAACCTCCAGCTCGGCTAACTCGTCTTCTCTCTTTCGCTTGGCCGATTTTGTCCTGGTAGGGACTCTAGTAGCTGTAGTCACACTCATGATTGGACCGCTGGTGCAAAGAGGTCACTGGGAATGGTTTGGGGCAGTCAAAGTATTTCGTGGTTTGGCCCGAGAAAAATTAGGTGGAGAAATGCAACGAATCGGAGATGATTTCTCTAGCGCGTCGTCGCGTTCGACAATGGACACTCCGAGCACTTTTTGATCGTCTGTAATGTGCCTGACAACTCGTCCGAGTCTATCACAGTCACATCGGCTTCTTATCGCTTTGCGTACTACGAGTCCTCTCGACCACTTTGATTGAATCCTCCAAAATGTCCAGCGAAGCCTCGCCACCACCGGCTGGGCACACAGATCCGTCCTCTCTCCCAGCGACAGTCATGCACCCTCACAAATCATATCGAAGAAAATACCGGAAGATCATGGTGAGGTTTGAGAGGCAGATGAGAGAGAGCAGCAGCCTTTTCAAAGATCAACAGCGCATCTATGATATCTCTCAGCGCATCGCAGAGCAAAATGATCAGATCCTATCGATGCTTCTTGAGCTCAATTCCCATCCACAGGTACCAGGGCGTCTCAGATTCGACCTGAGGGATCCAGCGGCAACGAAGCAGTCAGCAAGACATGAAGACAGTGAGAAAGCTTTGAAGACCCTGAGAATCGACAGATACAAGGTGCAGAAGGGCGACATTCGACAGCCTGAGTATGAGGCGTATGAACATGATTTGTTGGACGCGGTCGAGTTCGCACCACAGCGGTCATATGCAGACTTACTTAAGAGGGGCCCCCTACAGAGAGCACAAGACGAGATTGACGATGACGCCAACCCTTTGGCAGGTGGCTTCTTGTCTTCAAAACAGGACGAACAATATTTACAAAGCTTGGATGACTTCCTGGATGGCAAAAGCACCAACCCGCGTGCGCACACAATCAACAGCTTGGGCTTACGACATGCTGAGAAGTCCGCCGATCGCGAAAGGGAAGCACAGCTGAGAAACCCAGTCTCAGTCTACAATTGGCTGCGCAAGAATCAACCACAAGTCTTCTTGCAAGACCCAGATCATGACAAGTCAAAGATCGCCGCCTCGCGCAAGTCAAAGAGGGAGTCGGCAGTCAACAAAATAAAGGCAGAGCCAGATTTGTACGATGATGACGGGGTTGCTCTGGAGCCGAGTACGTCGAAAGGGAAGCGGAAACGCGATGAAGATGGGGGATACAGACCAAAAGGTGGACATGCTCGACCAGCCAAGCGGCGAAAAGAGGAATCTGGAAGGAGGTCGAAGAGGGCATCGATGGACGTATCCGCAACGTGATGGCGAGGGAGGAGCCACCAAGCTCAGGAAACCCTAAGGCCTTCTCGGAATGAGATGGGGCCACCAACATGCACATACTCGCCTGCCACATAGCGCAGGAGAAAAGGCAGTCTTGACTAGCTAAGGTGAATTCTGCTTTCCATTTTCAAAGGACTTGAAAACACGTCTTTGTAAGAAGTTTCTCCAGCTCTGTATTGGCGGAGCAATAAACGAGTTAGACTTTCGGTAATGACCTTTGTTGCGGCCAGCATGACTAGGTAATCCTCTCAAACAGGCTTTCAACTCTCCGACGTATGCCGTCAGCTGGGATATGTCCTTGGAAAGATAAGCCACGCTTCTGGATGCAAAGGAATACTTTTCCATGCCGCCGCGAGCCGATTTGTGTAGTTCTAAAGTTGGAAATCGCCAACACGTTTCAAACCTGATGCCAAGTTATCTTGGATGGTTCGGGCTGACGGTGCTGCCTATTCCGAGCGACCGGGTTATGGAACGTTTCGACTCCCGAGCACGGAGTCCTCAACACAGGCATGCGACATGATATGAACATGTCAACAAGGCATTTTCTCAAATAGTGCTGTGCTTTTTAAGTGCCTCTGCAAGCCAAGCTACTATGTGTTTGACGCTGCACCATTCGACTTGCATAGTTCTCGCTATGCATTGTCCTTGAACACCATGGAGCAGATTGAAATTCACAGCAGGGTGAAGCTAATCACCAGCCGGGCGTGACATGTGCTGTGCTAACCTGGGCCCAGAGCTATCTCCTCCGATGGGTGCACGCGAAGTCGAATTTCACCATCTCGTGGACCATCCAGCCTCACAAGCGATCGATTAATATCGGTCTGTTCAAGCACCCTGGCGCACTCGCGTCAGCAGTTGCTGGACTGCCACCTTTGTCCGCTGTCTCAAGTCGCAATGACGAGGACTCCGCCGAAAGCCAGCCGGAGGTGGTGGGCAAGTTGGAAAGCATTGGACTCAAGCAGGTCGTGAAGCTGGGGAAATGTGAAGCAGATAGGTGCAATCAAGGGCGGTACGATGTACCCAATGGCCAGGGAGGGCACTACGCCCTGGTCTTCGACAACACCTTCTCGAAAACCACCGGCAAGACAGCAACCTTCTTCCTCCTGACCTATCCAACGAAAGACCAGCACCAAATCTCCTTTGGCGCACAACTTCATCACTCGCAAGCCATGGCATCGGCGATGTCACTGGCACCACCAATCGGCAGAAAGAGTCCGGCAATCGGTGTAAGGGACAAGAAGTCGGTCGATTCACTGAAGCTGGCTACAGATACAACTCCAAGATCGACGCCTGCTCTAGCCACGCCGAGGCTAGGAGCCCAAGATCCCAGTCAAATCTACACTGGCGTCCTACAGAAGCGGAGGAGGAAGAAGCACCAGGGCTATGCGAGACGGTTTTTCAGCTTGGACTACACCTCTTCGACACTTTCCTACTACCACGACCGAAATTCGTCTGCTTTGCGTGGCGCTATCCCTTTATCACTTGCAGCTATTGGCGCGAATGCGAAGACGAGAGAAATATCGATCGACTCGGGAGCGGAGATCTGGCATCTGAAAGCCAATAATGCAGCAGACTTTGAGGGCTGGAAGGCGGCGTTGGAAAAGGCATCGCAGCTAGTCAACGAGAATTCTGCGGGCACGAATCTCGAGGTTGATATGCACAACATTCCCGGAGTTTCAACCCCTAGTGGCGATGACGTGAATTGGGAGCGTTTAGAGACACTATTGAGCAAGATCTCAGGAACAAGAGACGCAGTACGACGGTTATGTAACGACGTGTCACAAACGAGCAGCCTCGCTCCGTTGCAGTCCCCCTTTCTTGACGGCGCGGGATCTCCAACGCCAGACCGTGAAGGCGAAGGGTACTTTCCCGAAGAAAAGAGAGGGTTCTGGAAGAGGAAGCCGAGTGTCACGGACATGAATAGGAACATCTTTAAGAGAAGCGTCTCAGCACAATTGGCCGTCCCAGTTCCGAGCGGATCTGGTCAAATGAGCCCAGGCGTTCCGCCATCATCTCTGGGGTTCCAGGGCAATATGAAAGAGATCTTGAACAACCTCGATTCGGTGATTGACGACTTCTCTTCCCTCGTCGGCGAAGCAAAATCCAGGAACAATACAACAATGCAGTCGGCGATGTCGCGCATGAGCTTGGACTCGCAAGAGTACTTCGATGCCGAAGACAAGTCGCTAGACAGGAACGACAGCCAGTTGTTGGAATTACAGGATGATGACACAAGCGATACCGAGGACAAGCCATCGGCCGACTCTGACACGAGCAGCGATGTTGATGAGACGATTACTGTTGGAAGCAGGCCCTTTAGGTCAGGGAGCCTCTCGTCCCTCATCCCACCGCCGAGCAAGTCGCTTGCACCTCTTCCACTTAACCCTGTGCGGAGGCGAGACAACGTGCAAGCTCCAACTGTCATGCCTCCGTCACTGATAAGCTTTCTGCGGAAGAATGTTGGCAAAGATTTGTCCACGATTTCCATGCCGGTTTCAGCGAATGAGCCGATCTCTCTTTTGCAAAAGGCCGCCGAAAACCTCGAATACTCCCAGCTGCTTGACAAAGCGGCGAATCTCAGTGATTCTGCAGAGCGATTGCTCTACGTTACAGCCTTCGCTATGTCCCCTCTCTCTAATGCCAGAGTCAAAGAACGATCGGCAAGAAAACCTTTCAATCCCATGCTAGGCGAAACATACGAACTGGTCCGTGAGGACAAGAACTTCCGCTTCGTGTCCGAAAAGGTCTCACATCGACCCGTGCAGCTTGCATTCCACGCCGAGGGCAAAGCCTGGTGTTTCGCACAATCACCTCGACCTTCTCAGAAGTTCTGGGGAAAGAGTAGCGAAATTATCACTGACGGAAAAGCGAGGCTTGTGCTAACTTCCGTGGGAGAGTGCTATTCCTGGACGCCTGCCACCTGTTTCTTGCGCAATATTATTGCTGGTGAGAAGTACATCGAGCCAGTTGGGACCATGTCAGTGGTCAACGAAACAACTGGCTGGAGGTGTGTCATCACTTTCAAGGCGAAAGGTGTGTTCAGTGGGAGAAGTGAGGATGTTGACGTGCAGCTTCTTGATCAAAGTGCTGTAGAGCAGCCGTATGGACTAGCAGGGGCGTGGACAAGCAATCTTGTGATCAAGGAGAATGGCAGGGCTGACGCCAGAAGGGAAATTTGGCATGTTGATAGCTTGGTTGATAGACCAGAGAAGCATTACGGTATGACGAAGTTTGCAGCTGAGTTGAATGAAGTCACGGAGGTTGAGAAGGGCAGGCTGCCACCTACAGACAGTAGATTGAGAGCAGATCAGAAGGCGCTTGAGGAGGGTAGATATGACGATGCTGAGAGGCTGAAAAATGAGATTGAGGAGGGCCAAAGAGCACGAAGGAGAGAGATGGATGCGGCTGGCGAAGAGTGGATGCCGAAGTTCTTCGTCAAGGTCAGTAATGGAGATGAGACTATATGGAAGTTGAAAACTGGTGGGCAGGATGGATACTGGGAGAGGAGGGCAAGAGGAGATTGGGATGGCATTGTTGATGTACTAAAGGTCGAGTAGCGATCTCCCAGTATTCGAGAGCTTCAGGACCCTCTGCTACAGATCAACCGGCCTGCGTCAAATTGCAAGTCACTCTGATGAGCAGTACTGCGATCTTGGAGGCACGATGGCGCGCGGGCGATGACGTGCAAAACGCAAGGCCAATATTTTTAACCTCGAGCATGTTGGCCGGCCTTCCCCATCCATGGCCGCCACGAACGATGAAAGAAGATGTAAGAAAGGAAAAAGCATCAAGATGTGCACGACCCGCTCCGTCTTCGAATGTCGGCCTAACACTTCGTGACTATCGGTGGGCCGCGACAATTATGGCAACGTCAAAGCATGCAGGAATTACGGACAAAGACTGGGAATATTTCACAAGGTGAAGCCCGGGGCAAAATTGACTGCCATGACGACTCAGGACATGCTGACATTGGCCTCTAAAGCATCCGAGAGGTGTTGATTGAAGCTACTTCAAGGGGCGGACGGCACTCTCGGCGCTTTTTCCCCGACTTTTGTCGCAGATGGCATTCTCAAGCATGACTGAGCGCTTATCCCGGCCCTCTACTCCGTGTTTCCCATTGGCAGCAACCTTCATCCAGTAGCCCATCTTTCACACTTCAGCTCAAGCTTTACATTCTTTTCTCTTCCCACTTTGTGAGCAACAAAAGGGGTATGAGGCGTTTCGACCATGACCGACGCCCACAGATGCACGAGATGGGGGCAACCTAGAATGAAAATGTGTCGGCGCCATGAGTTACACGTCAGATTTCCAGTGCTCAAGAAAAAGGAGTGTTTCAGGCATTCAGCTGTCATCGCTAAGCCCCAGCAACAACTGATGATCTCAAAACAACCAATCCTGAACCCAGAAATCTAACTGCCACCGATGAGTCACTCCACTTTGCCGTCGGCTTCGCAATGCACACGAGCAAGACCATTCCAGTACCTAATCCTCAAGATGAGATCACTGATACGCCTTCAGAATCGCAGTCTTCTCCTTCGCCCCCACATTCTTATCATAGTTCCATGTTCCACCTTGATGGGTGAATTCTATCATCTAAAATATCGCGCTTCAGCATGATTGATTATGTGAGTTATTGACTGAATACCTAAAACAGTGAGCTGTTGGAAGATCGTAGTGGGATTGGGAGTTATAGAATAAAAAGAGCGAAGAGAAAAGCAGAAGGGACGGTCCGGTGTAAGTAGGCGGAGATCTTCGTTTTTGTCGGCAATGGACAAGTGAATGCACAAGACTGATACCGTACGCTCTAACGCACACAAACGTGCCCATCGAAGTCCACAAACTCCTCATCACCAGTGCGAGCTCTAATCTATCTGTTGTGAAAGTCACCGCAGCAGCACTTCCAGACCCAGCTCATCATGAAGTCCAAGGCCTGGTGATGTATTCAGCTTTTCCCGGAACTGGCATCAACATACGTCTACGCGTGTGCACTATTCAGAGAAAAGCACCGTTAAGTCCCGGTCGGTGCAGTGGGAAGTGAAGTTTGGCCATCATTACCTTTCTAAGTCGAGATCCGGCAGCCTTGTACAAGAGCAGCATACTGTTCTTCTACATTAATTGTCAGAGGGCTTCTCTTCCCAAGCCCAAAGCACAAATTGAAATGATATGCAAGTGGGACATTAATATCACTACCAAGAAAGCTTCGACAATGGGTGAGATTCCTGGGACAGAGCGTTGAGTGGACAATCAGGGCAGGTATAAGATCAATCATTGTCAATATTCTGCATTGAGTCTGCAGCCCGGATTGATAGAATGTAAAGATTCGAAGTGCGTGGGAAAAGATATAGCATACATGTGTTAAATGCTCATTCTGAGTCCACCAGCCACGTGACCTTTGCTGAAGCTTTGGTCCTACTTCTTGGCACCAAACTCAGCGATTCATCGCAAAACCATTATCAGTTCATCTCATTCATCGTCTTACTCAATACAGTCAGCGTCGCCGCTCCCTTGATCGCTTTGACCTGTCTTCACCTCAACTATGTCCTTTCGCGGCGGCCTAGGATCCCAATTTCGCACCAACCGCCTCCTAACCCTCACTTGCACTGGCACAGCAGTCGGCGTTTTCGGCTCTTGGAGCTACGGCCGCCGAGGCCTCGTCTACGATAGTCTGGATTCTGCCACAACAACCCTCAAGTCAGTCGGTCTCATATCGAGAAACGCGCAACTCCCCGACCCGACACGATTCCGGGAAAGGCTAAGCAATGTCTTCCTCCTCAAATCCACAGACCCAAACAACTATATCTCCTGGATTGGAAGCGCATTCAGCCACCAAGCTCTTCCCCACATCGCGTTCAACCTTTTAACGTGGACCTCCTTCGCACCCCTGCTTTACTTTCTCCCAACTCAGCACTACGCAGCCCTCATTTTCGGCAGCGCCCTGGCCTCCTCCGCAGCCTGGCTCAGTGATCAAAAACGCAGGGGTCAGCATGGCGCAGCTCTAGGGAGCAGCGGTATTGTCTCTGGCCTAATGACGACCGTGACGATGTTTGCGCCTACGGCACGCGCATCCGTGTTTGGGATTCTGCCCGCGCCGCTGTGGATGATCACTGGGGGCTATTTTCTTCTGGATACTTATCTGATGCGAAGTGAGGCGAAGACGGGAATCGGGCATAGTGCGCATATTGGTGGGGGTGTGTTTGGTGCGATCTACTATGCAATCTTTCTACGGCGGTACGGTGGTGTTTTGGGGAGAAGGTTTTAGCGTAGAGCAAGATTAAGGTTTGCTGTTTGATGAAGCTAGCTTGGAGTTTCTATCATGGAAGATGGCAATAGGATGAAATCCATCCTCACGCTTGATTCTGCTGGCCGGACCACAAAGCGTGTTCTGAGTTAAGCCCGATACAGGAGTGACGATTGAGAAGATCGTCATTTTGTAATTGTCCTGGGAATCAGCTCCAGCCCTGGCTGTGAGTCGTCCGGAAGCCGTCTCCAACGCTGCAGCCTTTTCGGAACGTGGTTTTAGTCATGTACAAACGGGTAGTTGGCACAACAGTCAAGAAGTCTTCGAGCAGCTACCCAACGCTGTTACGCAGTATATTGTGAGATCCGTTCGACAAAACCTTGGGAGACGTAAGGTTCAAAGTAGACGTCCCTATCCACAGAGACGCATCAAGTCAACTTTGTGAAAATCATAGCTTGTACATTATTGATACAGATCTATCACCGTAGCCTACACGTGCTGTACAGAAGCCTTCTCCCGTGCCTCACGCGCCTGGGAAGCCATACTCATAGCGCCGGTACTCCTTCGTCTGGCATTCCCTGCGGCCTGCTTCATCATCTCCTTCTCTGCCAGCCCACTGGTATCTCCAAATACCTCGTCCATCTCCTCGAGTGTCTTGCCCTTCGTCTCGGGCACGAGAAAAAATGCCCAGACGACGGCCAGAGCGCAGAAAGCAGCAAAGAAAATGTAAGTCCCGAAGCCGGCGGTCTCAAGCATAGGTGGTACAATGACACCGATTACAAAGTTGCTTATCCAAACTGTCGCAGTTGACAGAGCAACACCTTTTGCTCGTGTGGCGGTTGTAAAAACTTCGGATGGGAGTGCCCAGGCCAGAGGAGAGTAGGAGACGCCATAACTGAGCATGTACAGAAATGCCATGGCGACACAAGCCCAGCCTGCTGTTGAGTTGCCCCAATTCGGGCCGTAGATTCCAAAGAGGGCGGAGATGATGACGTATACCACAAACATGGCGACTGCGCCCCAGAGTGCGAGCGGTCGACGGCCGACTTTGTCGATGATGAAGAAGCAGATTGCCACGGCGACAAGCTGAAGTATGTTCAGTGCTCCGGAGAGAATGAGTGAGGTCTCGTAATCGGAACCAAGAGATTGGAAAAGGGAAGGTGCATAGTAAATGAATCTGCCAGACATTTAGTTATCGCTAGAGATTCTCGATAAGCAAAATTTAACTT
The DNA here is from genome assembly GCA_000315175.1 of Herpotrichiellaceae sp. UM238. Lineage (NCBI taxonomy): Eukaryota > Fungi > Ascomycota > Eurotiomycetes > Chaetothyriales > Herpotrichiellaceae > Herpotrichiellaceae sp. UM238. Next base: position 43,829 of record AMYF01000071.1, read on the forward strand.
ACGCATTGATGCCGCTAAATTGCTGGAAGAAAGCAACGCCCATACCGACTGCTGTACGTCGCAATGTTTTCTTCTTGAAGAGATCACCCCACTGAAGTGCTTCGAGTTTCCAGCCTGACTTTCCGGGATGAGTCTTCTCTAAAACGACGTTCTGGAATTCAACTTCAGCCATAATGCCTCGCCATTCAGTCTGAACTCGCTCATCGGTCGTCGGGAGACGTCGGAGCTTCCCAAGCGATTGAAGAGCATCGTCATTGCGGTTCACAAGGGAAAGCCATCGTGGAGAATATGGGAAGAAGTGAATGGCGACGCCAAGGATGGTCGCGCAGACCATCTGGAGACCAAACGGAAGCCTGAAAGCTATCTCGCCAGACATATAACGGGTTCCATATGTGATCCAATATGCAATGACCACACCTGTAACGATGGAGACTGATTCAAGCACGAGAAGTGCTCCTCGAAGATGAGGTGGTGAGATTTCGGAAATGTACAGCGGTGCACCAAGTGCAAGCGTACCAACACCAATACCACCGATTGTCCTGCCAGCAACAAGGGCACCGTAATTTGGAGCTGCCGTCTGGATGACAGCGCCGATGTTGAAAATTACTACGACGACGGAAAGTGCCCATTTTCTGGATACCTTGTCGCAAAGTTTTGGCATGAAGAAACAGCCAATGAAGGCGCCAAACTCGAGCATTGCCGTCATAAACCCCTTATAGAAGCCAGCACCAGAGTTCTCGGGATTGACTTCAGGATAACGTTCCTGGAACTGAGGCATGACGTTGATGATAGAGATGACGCCTTGGTCGTAGCCGAATGAGAAACCGCCAAGAGACGCAAGAAACGCCGCACCAAAGACAAAGGGTGAGCCGAGCATACCTTTGATGCCCCCTGGCCCGTATGACACGTGGTCGGCGAGTGTGGTGGGAAGTTCTGCTGTGTTCACCGGACCGAAATCATCGTGCTCGACGTGCTCTGCCTTTGTTTGATCGAATGCCATCGTGTGTAGCGTAAATGGGAGGTGATGCTTGGAGTTGTCGTTAGCCGTGACGAAAGATATCTGATTACGGTGTTGGAAGCTGGATACGTTTATATCTAGGGCTTGCAATCCCAATGGCATACAAGCAAGTGACGGCATGAACAAGCATTCGAGAGCCGCACCAAAATGATCGACGTCTCAGAAGCCACGAGCGTCATAGCACATGGGGTTCCGTGCTCTAGCACAATTCCGCCCCGGGGGCCCCAGATCGGAAGCCAGCCACTCGCCATTGCTGCCGTCGATGCCCATCGCCGACTTTTACCTCTTTTTAGCAATCGTTGGGTCTGACTTTCACGCGACTCGTGACATAGTAGCCATCTCTGGTATCGCTTCTTTTCGGAGAGGTAGGCATCGTACCCCGTGTCATTGCCGACACTTTTCAACAGCTGCACACTTAGCTCTGCTTCTGACGACGACGAGGTCTTCGCGTCTTGTCCTCTTACCGCATTTGGCTCTATCTGGAAATCTCCTCGATCCAAACTTTACTGCTCATTCTCTTCTTGAGATCGGCAATCGTGATTAACCTTAATCTGATGGTCGTACTGCTCAGTCCGCGGTCCCGAAGCACCTTTAGCTACCACGTACGTCTCGGACTTATCCACTACATCTATGCATTTCCAACTTGGGTATCAAGTAAAACAATGCAGGTATGACCGAACAACGCCCATAACTGCCGTCGGGGCGGAACGGCTCTTGCGGTAAGACAAGGCAGCTTCGTGGATGCCATTCATCTCATGCGGGGCACGTGAAAATCAAGGAAATGGCTATTCTCACTCACCCATGAACGAGTAGGGGATCAGTATTGTGCAGTCATCGGGATTCCGAATTTTTCGAGGCCCATAGCAAGGTCCCTTAGCATTCTTGGTTAATGCGGCCTGCTTTCTGCGTTACGTAGAAGTCATCCTGAATTGACACCAAGTGATTCTCGCGTGCATGTGTGCGACACTTTCAATAGATACCGCGGGCATATATAATCATACTAGCGCTATTCTTAGTGGTTTTTGTTTCTGTGTCATTTTCATCCACTGGGCGAAAGCATTTTGGAACTCGTGTCATGGTAGACCTATGGTTGCAGTGGTCGAAGTTGAGCTCAAGCTTATACAGGCTGTCTTGCGTAGTGTGGCCTAGATGGGTTTCCTTTTAATGTTTGGACTAGGCAGTTGCTAACGGAACAATGTCTGTCCGGTCGAAGGTCTCGATAGCGTATCAATACGTGGGTTAGCGCTCTTGCCCTTGATCAGCACCGGTCTGGATATTACGGTAACGATGCCGTGCAGGGACTAATGCGAAGGGTTGGCATGGTGTCATGAAGCTGCACGAGCTTATCAGCTCAACCGGCCGCAGCATTCTCCTGCTGAAACTTAGCCATCAACCTCGCCTTCCTACCCTCCCTCCATTTCTTATCCCACAACTCGACTTTGCCCCCCATCACGGTTATGTCTGCTGGAGTCAGCATCACTAGTCCTCTTCGTACCTTGATACCCCTCTTGAGCATCAATTTGCACCCAATCTGCAAGCCCTCGACAGAAGCTGGTGCAGTCGTTCCGTTCCTCGCCAGCGAAGGTGGACCTGAATTGACGACGGTTATCATCTCAATCCGTGACAACTCGAACGCCCAGACCTTGGTGCCGGCTGCGTCCTGGAGAAGGAGCTTGTGAGGTCCTATGGAGACCTTCTTAGCCGGAGAATCAAGCGACACGTTTGATGAAGAATCCGCTGATGCACGAGTAGAGCTGTTCTGGGCCGGGTCTCGTCTTTGAGCATCCGTCAGGTTGGTGTTATCCTCGTCGTTCAAACCTGGCACATTCCTAATCACTTCTCTGCCTCGAACCTCTTCTCCTCGCTCCACACGCTCAATAGCTTCTACCTGAGACCATTGCGATGTGCCGATATCCTGAATGTCCAGGATCTGGACGGGAATATCTTTCTGGAGGATGAGCAATTTTGTTTTGACATCGGACACTGTACTTGGCAGGATACCAACGCCTTGTGTTGAAAGCGTAGTCGTAAAGTCTGTCACTAGCAGGCGAAAGTGAGCGGTCGATGTCAGCGCGGGCAATGGGTGATTCGGGTTGCTGCTTGTCGCGATGAATTCACTGAGCCATTGGTTGGTGGGTTCAAGCGCATAACGTGAGAAAAGCTCGTTTTTGAGCTTAGCTGCTAATTGTTTCGACATTTGTGCGCATCAGTGACGTGTTCCAGCTGTCAGCCTCTCGGCTGCATCGTGGTTACAGGAGAATACTTGTGATGATCGAGTGGAAACGTGTCAACGTCGAAGATATGACAGTCGCATTCACGCATAGTTAGAAGTGGTTTCCCCGAAACAATCATTCTGCTGTGGTCCTATACAATCTGCACAGCATTGACCGAGTCCCGCTTGGAAAAAAGAAAGTCGTGGGTCTACCATGAAACAGACGAGAACTAACTGCTGCAAGCACATTATGCTGGTCAAGGATGCTCGTAGTCCTGTTTGCTTGGTTTGCTACTGCAACCTCGGGACACCGAAGGTGGTTTGGAGCTGCGTCTAGAAGATATCTGATGAGACTCTACATCATCGGTTGTTATGGATCATCAGGTTGACATTTATCGGAGGCTTCTCCCGCTTGGTGGTGAAAGGGCTGCGACTCGACCGACATGTCCGATCATCCAGCCGGCCATTGTGGCTGCAACCTCGTTCTATAGCCCTACCCTTGTGTCTGTCTCTTGATCAGTCCTGTCGCACGATTGCTTGTATCCTTTAGCCGTACGTTAGGGCTGTGAAAGTGAGGCACTCTTCTAGGTCCGCCGCACTCAATACCCCACTTGGTTCCTAAGAGCCACTGCCTTCCTGTCCTTCTCCCGAGCGTGTCTATTTCTTCAACGCCGTACTCATCACTATCACTCTGAATACCTTGAAAGACATAGCATCCATGGACATGATGACCATTGCAAGGCACCTCCGATACGCGGCCAGCCATTGGATCGTAGCCCCACATTGTCCCGCTAAGCTTGTTCTTGCGCTTGTGCTCTTTCTCGCGCTTCTTGCGGGCTTTCCTTGCGTCTCGGTGCGTTTGAACGGCTTGTCTGACAAAATTGCGCCTCCTTTCGTACGCCAAGGCTGTGGAGTTCCTCAGCGCCCTCGACCTCTGCCAAAAGATGGCACGCTTCTCCGACTTGGGCATTGATTTCTTCGGCGTCTGCCAGGGTTACTTCCAGCGCCTTCTGTGTTCGGCATTAGGTAGGTAAATAATGCATGCAGGACAGGCAGTACAATTAGCAGTATCATAGTCGAGACAGGATGATTCAGATGATTCGCTGAATCGCTCACTGAATCGAGAGATCCCAGATGCAGATTTTGGAAGCATAGAGCGAGTTTGGTCGTCTCTTGAGCTCGCGGTCATGCTGATATGATGGAGTCGGCTCGTATTACTCCCTCTGATCGATATCGTTGAATGAGAAGAATGAGATGGATGACAAGCGCCGCAGCACCAACAACGATAGCAGGTGTAAGCAAATACCCGAGAATGAACGTTAGGACTTCTAGCCAACTCATTGTATAGAGACCTTGTAGTCAAGCGTGAAGAGTATCAGTTAGCTTCATAATCGATCATACTTTGAGAAGTCTCATTATCTTTGACCAATTTCAGCAAGGTCCAATATCGGCGCCCTCGGCCATACCTCGTCCGGCAGTCGCATTGCCCGCCCCTTCCTCATGCTTCTGTTGCCATCCAGTAAGTGCTCCTATCACTGCAGCCAATCGTGCTTTACCTATTGTAGGGGACAGAACCCCTTCATTGCTATCATCTGCCAGCACGTCTATGTTCATTCCAATGTAGCATGTTCAGGGGATTTCGTGCTGCTATTATTGCTCCTCATTTGGCGCGAGATGTGGAGTTGCGGTCCTCGAGGCGGCGATCCCATGTTAAGATCAATTCATGGAACGTCTTCTCATTTCTAGCGCCTGTTCATGCCCGCACCTGGTGGAGATCCAGCGCCGTATCCTCCCGGCGGACCTAGGTGCTGAGCAGGTGCAGGGCTGGGATTGCCTGGTGAGCCATGCTGACCTTGCTGAGCTTGCTGCTGATTTGGGTTGAAACCGGCTGGTGGAAAGTGCTGCGGGAAGTTCGGAGGGAAGGTCTGAGACGGAGAGAATGGCAGATTGTTGGGCATGTTCGGTGGCCCACCACTGGGATTGAATGGAAGGAAAGGCATGCCTCGACCACCTGGCGGCAACATACCTGGCTGACCCGGTGGAGCGCCGAAAGGAGGCGGTGGCATCCCTGTTTCTGTCAGTAACTTGAGACTGAATCGAAGGATATTACTGACCCGGCATGCCCATAGGAGGAAAAGCTGGAGCGCCGCCAGATTGCTGTAACATGGGGTTGGGTTGTCCTTCCGCGGCCCATGAATTTGTGATTGAGTCAATAACTGATTGTGCCTTCTCTTGCCCGATCTGCTGATAATACTCCGTCACGTTTCTCAGATGATTGCGACCAGCATTGTGCGATTTACGCACTGACATGGAGTCGTGCGTCAGGTACACATCGCAGTAGTCGCAGAAATACTTGGGCATGGCTGTTGAACGTGTTGAGTCGCCACTGTGCGAAAGTCACGAGCGTCGGCGAAGTGCTAATAGGAACTTCAGATGGCCGAATGCATTGCACGTCTAGTGTAGATATGGCAAGGTACGAATGTAAAGCCTTTGGCCACAAACGCCTCGCGCGGGAATAAAATGGTCGTGATATTTGTGCCTGAGGCAGCTTTTACACCCAAACATAACACGTCCTGCGTCCCGTACCACGCGTTTCTTCAGAACATAGCCCTGTGTTGATTGGCTTCGCATCAATGGTAGACAGCTTGCCGGCACGACGAGGGCGGTCACAAAAAATTTGACTCGGGCCTGCGCATCCATGACACGGTTCAGCGAGACAGAATAGCACCAATACCATGGCTGATGGCGGCTCTCTACACAACGTGCCGCTGGTGCTGGACAATGGCAGTGGGACCATAAGAGCTGGGTTTGCTGGCGCAGACCTGCCACAAGCCTACTTTCCATCTTACGTCGGTCGTCCGAAGCATGTGCGGGTCTTGGCCGGAGCCCTCGAGGGCGACACCTTCATCGGCAAAAGAGCTGAAGAATTACGAGGACTGTTGAAGATCCGTTACCCCTTGGAACACGGCATTGTCACAGACTGGGACGACATGGAGCGGATATGGAGCTACGTCTACGAACACGAACTGAAGACGCTTTCGGAAGAACATCCTGTCCTCCTCACCGAACCTCCTCTGAACCCTCGAGCAAATCGCGAGACTGCAGCGCAGATCCTGTTTGAGACCTTCAATGTGCCTGCGGTATACATGTCCATACAAGCAGTCCTGAGCCTGTACGCTAGTGGCCGGACCACCGGCGTAGTGCTGGACTGCGGCGATGGGGTGAGTCATGCTGTGCCAGTCTACGAAGGTTTCGCCATTCCCAACAGCATCCGCAGAGTCGACATTGCCGGTCGAGACGTCACTGAGAACATGCAGCTGCAACTGCGAAAAGCAGGGCATGTCTTCCACACCAGCGCTGAAAAAGAGATTGTCCGTGTTATGAAAGAGAAGACCGCCTACATTGCGATCGATCCTCGCAAAGAGGAGAAAGAGCTCGAACAAGGCATATGGAAAGTCGAGAAGAAGGACATTGAGTACGTGTTACCAGATGGCCACAAGGTCAAGCTCGGTCCAGAGAGATTTCGTGCGCCGGAAATATTGTTCGAACCTGAATTGATTGGCCTGGAGTACCAAGGTGTGCATCAGATGGTGAACGACGCCATAACCAGAACGGATTTGGATCTCCGAAAGAACTTGTACGCCAATATTGTGCTAAGCGGTGGCACAACGCTCTGCAAGGGGTTCGGAGACCGTCTGCTTCACGAAATTCAGAGATTGGCGGTCAAAGATATGCGGCTTAAGATATTTGCTCCCCCGGAACGAAAGTACAGCACCTGGATTGGTGGAAGTATTTTGGCTGGCTTAAGCACGTTCCGGAAGGTAAGCGAGCGTTGAGAAATGGTTCGAAACAAGCTAACGGTCGCTCAGATGTGGGTCAGCGTCACCGACTGGCACGAGAATCCAGATATCCTTCATACCAAGTTCAGCTAAAACATAGGCTCGAGCTTGCCTTCGACATTGACTGTCATTAGGCGTTTCGACTCTGCTCTAAACGACATTCGAACCCGCCTTTTATCAGCGCTGAGCAGCATGATCTAGAGCAGGAACGTCCTTGGTATCACGTAGCCCAGGAACGACTTGCGCGAGTACGACTCGTAATCAGTAATGAAGCCGACGGGTGTAACTCTCTGATGACGGCTTCGTCTCTCTGTGGGGGGCTTACGGCTGGCCTTTTGAAAATCCGGGGAGAAGCCATCACCAAAGTGGTAAGCTGGAGGTTCGCAGAATCTGGTTGGTCTTCTTTACGTCCACGGCTTCGGCACCTTATCGTGATTTTTGCTTCTCTAACACGCGCTTTAGTTAGTGGACGGAAGTCGAGGATGATGCCTCGTCCACAGACATCAAAGACGTTCGATCCAGACCGTAAGCATGGTCAGAGCTGGAGCCTCCCTGCAGGGAGGTAGTTTCTTGAGGGTAAGAGAAATTCAGGCAAAAGGCATTTCCCCTCTCTAGGTCAAGCTGCTGCAGTGTCGGCAGCTTCCTAGGCGATCCGTCAGATGAGGAATCTGGGGCAGCAAATTTTTGGCACCGCTAAAGTTGGCATTACTCATACGAAATCGGAGCCGGCCACTCAGAGGTCGTGCCTCTGGACAGGTGGTTGTGTCACCTGCTTAAGTGCAAACTAGAGTGAAAATTTTAGACGACCAAATTCTGGTCCAAGCCTGAAAGTAAAAGTTAAAACGTGGCAAACTTGTCTGAAATGAGTGACCGTGGGCTGACTACCTCGACCACCTGACTGCAAATTTTGAGGCGCTTTCCAGTTAACTGCATCGCGTCGAACGCGCCTCCTAGCACGCTTTTCAGTTAACGGCAGGCTCCAAGAAGTTGCTGGGTTTTTCTCATGTAATCGACCACGCTCGTGATACTGAATTTGTGTCACCGTACAAGCATGGAATAGTAAGATCGCGCCGTTCGCCTCTTTGCGCCTGCAGGCAAGATTTTCACGAAATGTAGTAGATAAAAAGCAAGTACCTGACAGCTCCTGATAAGAGTTTTTGCCTTGTCGTGAATCAATTCAGTAAGCAAAAGCACGATAAGCAAAATCTTGACAAATAATAAACCTCTTCAAGTCAATCATCACTGTATCCTTGTGCATTCAATAACAGACTAAGAATGGCCTCTAATTACACTATCGTTGAGCCTCACCCATCGGTGAACCAAAACCAGCACTACATTGTTACCGGACGTGGAGGTGCAGGAAACGCCGTCAAGACACCAAGCACAGTGACACGAGGCTCTGATGCCTCAGGGCCTGCCTCTCGGGCATCCAATGCCTCTCTCTCCACTCCTCGACGATCGTTCATTTCAGGACGAGGAGGCGCCGGCAACTACATTCATGAGGCTCCGAGGATGTTCTCTTTCGACGAAGAGCTAGAGCAGCAAATGCAGCAAGCCAAGCATGTCGCCCCAGTCTATCACGTTGGCCGAGGTGGTGCTGGTAACCTTTATCGGTCATCCAACACGTCGGACGCCAAACACCTCTTATCGAGAAGAGATAGCAACAACTCTTCCGCGAGTGCGAGCTCAGCGGAATCTGGTGCTGACGTTGCAACTCGAAATCTGAAGAAAGGTCTCAAGAAGCTGACGTCTGCCTTCTGAAGGCCACAGCTTTACCCTTTCGTCCGCTCAGCAATCATTCCAGCTTTTGAGCATTAGCATTTTGTTTCATTCAGCGATTGAAGACTCCTTGTAAGCATAACAGGATATACACGGGCATTGCAAAGTCCATTGATCTCTAGCGAAGGCGCTCTAGGGGAACAAAGATGGATAATTATTACTGGTTCGAGGGGGCGTGCATACTGCCACATGGGGTTGGGCAGGCGGCATCACAAAAGTTACCGTTCATCAACTTCGAATCATGAGATACCCATTATTTACGAGCTTTGTAGCGTTGGCGTAGTCAAACAACACGAGCAGCGAGAAGCGCTGTCATTCCCCAGCGGTGAGATATGACAAATTTAAGATTTGTTCTGTGACAACCTCGTTTCCTACTTCAAAATGTTCTTTAGTGTGTTCTCAGTAACCGCAGAGTACTCTTGTCTCCTTCCAGCACACTTTGTGACCGCGTTGTTTGAACCATGAATATGGATGTTCCTTCGCGTAGTATGGTCAGCCTTCGAATCTGACTAGGCCATGATTAAAAATAGGGAAATTTGGTCGTGTTTCGTATCCAGCTTGTTTGCAAATCTACGGCTGACTACCCTTTCAACATCGATTCATTTATCGACCTAGATTTACCACAGACATTCCGAAAGACTGATGTACGTCAGCTCGGAGATCAGCGTGAGGAGGATGGTTGATGATTAGAGTCAGACGTGCGAGTCGGTCAGTAAAGGCGCAAGCCGACCTAGGGCATCAATGATGACTAAGCTCGAACAAAATACAGGAGGCATCATTACAAACGAAGCAAAATCAGACCAGCGCTCAGCAGCATTTTCCTAGTAGGTCTCCTCCTTGTTGAACAGAACCCGATCTATTATTGCCGAATTTCCATGACTATATTGTTCATGAGTCGACGGATCTCGTGCACAACCTCATGGCAGGCAGATGCTGTTTCGTGCGTGAGACAATAACCATATACACAATCACTCATGTTCGCGAATTTGACAGCACGCACGCCATGCACAATGTCTATGCTGGAAATCGTGAACACACGCAATACTGATTCCATAGAAGAGATAGGACAGCACAATGTAGCGTCCTCGGTGCGCTGCACACTCTGTACGAGTTTTCAACAGACAAAGATCTAAGCATAATATGAATTTGTGGTTAGGTGACACATTATATGATTACTTAATGAATACAAGTCCAAATACAACTGGCAACAAAGCACGATAACTTAACATTAGCGGCAACATGACGACGCCCTTCAATCTCCACTTCTCATCTCCTTTGTATCTCAACACAGTTCCTCAATTGTCGATGCTGACGTCTGCTACTTCGTCAACTAGCTCATCACCAAAACCACCCTCACCGAATACGAAGACTCACAAGCACTACCATGCCCAAATCGAAACTCCATTCAGTTCTGACGCACGCAGCTACAGATGGTCAAACCAAAAAGGCTCCGTTCATCGAAATAAGACAGGAATGACGCTTTCACAGATTCAGCATTCTGAATCCACTTCATATGATTGAGGACCGTACGACAGAGCTCAAGTATGGTCAGATATTGAGAGCTGCAAGTAGAGAAGTGAGGCGGGTCAGCCTGCACGATGGCAGTGTGTGAAGCTCAAAGTTCGAACATGAGGACGATGCAAGAAGAATCAGAAGCTATTGCAGCCGTAAGTACGAACATGGGCGGGGAAAAGAAGAGAGAGATACCTGACCGCAGGTCTCAGGAGACGGATATCAAGAAGGGAGAACTTGCGCGAAAGAGCTGTGACTTAGGATGGTATGAGACTTGATCGTTCGGAGGCTGGGCCACGGGTCAGATCAGTAAATAATGAGTGCCTACGTAGGAATCAATTTTGAGGAACTCGCGAAGCCTCTGCTGTGTCCCGCTACCCTGGATCATTAGTGATCTCCCTGCTCGAGGGAACCTTCTTTTCCAAGCACTTCCAACGCAGTCGCAGGAAGCTTGACTCGTGCGTTAATGAAAATGCGCAATCCTCAGGTCGTTGGATCTGCTCGTTCAAGCGTGCTCCTATGCGACTGTTTGATTCCCATCTGAGACCTGTTTGACAATGCATGATCACTGCTATCTCAGCCTTGTTGAGATCGAAGCAAGCCGGATTGTTGGAGACCAGACATTACTGCCGCGCTCAGTAGAGCAGGGCGAGTCGCGCGATGAAAGCGGAAAACGGTGACAGTAAGCGATGATGTGACAGAATTCGCATGGGCTTCCCCGACCAGGAATTGCTTACTTCTCATCTGCCTGCAATATGTTCACTGCTACGACGTCCAAAGTTCGTATCTTGAATACGGTGCTACACTGCTGCAGAAGATGTGCACACGTCTAGCCCTTCTATCGCTTGGCCTCGACAATGTTCCGTCCTGCGTCAGTACGGCATATGACACCGAAAAACTCAGCAGTCTCTTGACCATAACACAAAGGTCGTTGTTTGCTGAGGCATTTCCATGCCTCAGGCAACAGTCCCTCCCACATGGACGAATAAACCTTTTGCGGTCGCAACGGCCGCCCTGATGCATCGATCACGACTTGAGATTGTCCTAGATCGATGCTGAGAAACATGGAGGGCTGCCATCGTTGCATCTGGAAGAAAAGATCAAAGTCGATGGACCTATGAGAACGAGATTGGCGTAGTTGTCCCCGATACAATGCACGAAATGCGACACGCAGGCCGCTAATAAACCTCGATATGCTAGGCGTACATGACGCAAGGAGACCGACACACCGACCTGAAACATGCCTACTGTTTGCACTAGCTTGGTAAGCGTCGATGTTAGTTGTCATGAAATGTGATTCGATATCATTCAGCTGGTAAGATTTGTGAATGCTGGAAGTGGTGTACGAAGCCCTTGGTTTGCGTGAGCGCGAGTTCAGAAGCGCAAGGCAGACTTGTCAGCATGGACCGGCGGGAGATTGTCGTGAGGGCCCGCTAATCCTGAGCTATTTACTGATCGGGTCAAGTGTTCATACTAGTTTAGCTCTCCACCAAAAATAACCACGGTTACGGCTCCGCACCAAATCACCTTCGTCTTCGTGTTGCATGGTTCGCGGCACTTATGCACTTTTAGCGTTCGTCAGGCCTGCCATGCGTACCCTTTATTCATCCTTCGTTCAAAGCCATGTTGCTATTCAAAGAAACTCACCCTTCATTCGGTCATCTGTCAGCCGACCTCATGCTTGATTCGTTCAGAAGGGAACATGCTGCTCAGGGACCACAAACGGCGCTTAGACACGTTCATCATGGTGATACTGAGGTACACCTTGCAAAGGCTCCGCCTCTTCCAAAATGGCATTTCTCCGTGTCGCTGGTCATCTCTGGTGCGAGTTTCGGCTCGTCAGCCGTTGCCTTTAGCTCGGTACTCGGTGGATAGTCGTCTATTGTCCGTCATTTCCTCCGTCCTGGATGGCTAGGAAACTAATCTAGCTGCATGCACAGCATCTATTATTTTCTCGACTTAGCACCTCGCTCGCACGTCAAGTGAACACGTTTGAGCCTCATGGGCACAGCCTCCTTTCCATGATTCGCTATCTCTCCCCCCTTCCCTACCATCTGTACTCTTGCCTGCAGTAGCAAAACATTAAGGTCGAGGCTACCAAATTTCGTGAGCTTTGCTTTTACTGGACGAGAATAGCTCACTCGTACCTTTTGACTTCCTGCTCCACGTGTGAATGGACCTCAGCCCTGCCAATAACCTCCAAAATCCATACCCTTCGTCATTTCTTTCCCTTGCATTGTCAAGATTCTCTACTGTGAATGCATCACCATTGTCAAACGCGCCAAATTGACTGAGCCTCAGAACGGGGCAGTGGTCCTGCATTCAGAGAACCTTCTGATTGACCCATGTCCCCAGTCTGGCTTTTACCTTTGTATAACTAACCCACCACACCCGCTCATCATGCCGAGAAGAAAATCGCCCACTACCGATCAGGAGAGATCGCCCCCTCGCCAACCTCACTCGTCCCTAGTATCGACTGTCCCTGGCAATCCTGCAAACGCTCCTCCACCACGACCAATACAGTCGGACTATCCAGTGCCCGGGGAATTGTCATCTCAACCCCAACCGACATATAGTGAGACCATCCTGCAAAGACCAACGCTTGCCATCGATCCATCTACTTTGCCACCTCAAACTTTGCCAACCGGCCCATCATCAGCTACATCCCGTCGGCAAAGCTCATCCAGTATGCGGAACGCTAGCATGACTTTTGAGACCGTCTCCCCAAGCCAGACGCCGACAGGAAGAATCAGCAAAGCGAAGAAAGGCAAGCGGGTACATGCATGTGTATTTCCAGGCTGTGGAAAGGTAACGTATCTGGCGAACTTGGCATTTATGTGTATTGACTGGGCCAGGTTTTCACTCGAGCGGAGCATAGAAGAAGGCACGAGCTCAATCATAATCCGGAAGCTGTTTTTAGATGTACTCAATCAGGTTGTGGTAAATCATTTCACAGACTGGATTTATTACAGCGCCATCAGGAACGGCAGTGAGCATGATACCAGTAACTGAGCTTTTCCCAAGCTAACACTGGACAGCGAGTCGGAAGCATCACCGAGCTTAACACAATCATCATCTCGACACACAAGCAGTATCTTCACCTCACCACCATCAGTTCTTCCCTCTAATAACCTCGCGAGTCCACAATCAGAACCAAACCCAAGAACCTCAGGTGGTATGTCAATCAAATCTCTAGTCCATCCGCCACACTCTCAGTACAACGCCGCCGACTCATCAATAGGGTTCGGCGTGTTCATGCCAACGTACACCCAGGCTGTTGACCCATACTATTATGGCTCCGAAGGCAGCCATTCCCCGGCTTCAGATCATTTTGGCCGCCCGATGCATCGTCAGAGCATATCTTCTGCGTCCTCAGTCGCTGCCTTTGATTCCTCTTCAATGTCTCCTACAATGACAACTGCGATGCCTGGTGGCTGGGTGCCGGCAACAGCCGCACCTCCGATCGCACTGCCTGACAACATGTTTGAGCAGGGCTCTTCGAGCCTCGACCACGTAAGCTTTCTTCATGTCCCCAAGTTGTGCCTTTACTGAGGCTGATCAGTCCAACATAGTCAATCACATACCAGTACACCGATTCCGCGAATTGGACGGACGTGAATATGTTACGATACGATCAGACCTTTCAACCGTACCCGGACTCATATTCGACCCAAATATACCTGAGTCATACAGATATATACGATCGGATTGCTTAGAACTCTACTGGAAATTCTTCCATCCTTCCTTTCCTATAGTCTACAAGCCCAACTTCATCAGCGACAACCCCCCTCCTCTCCTTCTTTGCGCCATGATAGCTATCGGGTCGCTCTACGACTCACGTCCAGATTCGAAGCTTTACTCACTTGCCCTCCAGGAAATCGCTACGAAGCTGCTTCGACAGCGTGGCGAGACTATCGCAAATAGGTCGCGAATGGCTGACTTCCAGACGATACTCCTTCTCGAAATCCTGAGCAAGTATTCTGCCAGGCATGCGGCACCCGAGACATCAGCTCGATTTCGAGCTATGTTTGCCACGCTGCACCAGACAAGACATATCCTAGCACAGAATCCATTAGCTGTCTTTAGGACACTGAAAGAGGATAAGACTGACGACGACTTGAAGAGGGCTCAGAAATTCTGGCTCGATCACGAGGCGAGAAGAAGGGTCTTCCATGCCTGCTCAGTACTTGATGCACAACAAGTGGCTCTTTTCGAGCAGCGACCTACTGTTATGTCTTACAGCACTTTTCCCAGTGGTGCGCCAGCAGCTGTTCGAGAAGTCGATTTGCCATGTGGAGAAGAGCTCTGGGAGGTCGGCTCATTGAAGGAATGGGCCGCCAAAGCAGCAGTCTCGACAACACAAGGACTTGCTGAAGCTCGTGCAACATATGAGTCAGTTTCAGCTGGGAATTACTCGTTCTTTCAACACCAAATCATCAATCTCAACGCCAGTTCCAGACCGCGATCTCTTGAAGAAGTACCCAGCCCGTCACAACGGAGTGGGGCTATCTCGAAGACACGATTCAATTACCATGTCTTTCAAATGGCGAAGAACATGCCTCTCCGCTCACTTCTGGTAGTGGCAGGAGAATCATGGTTCCTGGGCAAAAAGATTGAGCAAGAGGCAGAATACATTCAGGCGAAGCATGTGGTGCGAGAATGGATCGCCAGAGCTGTAACATTGAAGCCTTCAAATCAAGCAGCAAATAGTCTGAAGGCACACTGGCATGCGCTCAAATTACTTCGCATGCTCATCGATCGACGCGGGAGCACCCATCACTTTCGCACGACTCACATGCTACATGAAGATTGGGCGGTTTACTTGGCTGCGCTTATTTGCTGGGCTCATGGTTACGGTCGTGCAGTCGTCTCACAGTATGCACTTGACGCTGTATCATATGCGACCCTTTCGCCCACTAAGTCCAGAAAGAGGAAGAACGCTGAAGTCGCAACTCCTCCGCAGAAGCGACAAACGAGTATACAGTCATCCGCAGTCGATACACCACCACCTTGTACGACAGCACATATGACTAAAGCGCCATGTACTGTGCCTGCTGCCGTCTACGACCATAGCAATTGGTCAGCATACTGCCCGGTCGCTAACTGCAACGGGCAATGGGCAGCGTACTACGATCAATCGATGATGGCGTATACACACCAACAGCAAGCAGAGGCAAGCACCCCCACAGCAACCGTGACAGCGACCGATTCTTCACTTTACGGCTCAACGGTCCATACGGCGACAAACACCCCTCAATCTCAGATTAGCCTCGCCACCACGGCGCCAACCTCTGTGCCTGTGACTGAGACCGATGACCCCATTACCGAGATGAGGACGTACCTGTCTCTCACCGACGTGGCGTCATTTGAGTACCTGGCTGGCGTGGATACACACACCCTCACACGGACTAGAGGGGTACTCGATGCAATCCGGATTCACAAAATCGACGCGAAGAGAAACGTGAGTGGGTTAATGAATGACGCTGAGAGGGTACTCTCGAGACTTGTGGAGGGTAAGAACACTGATATGTTTTGACTTGATGTCTGATTGCGTTCTTGTATTCCTCTTCTTGCACAGCAAATTTGGTTGGAATCATAGTTCTTGAGAAGCGTGGCGTTGGTATGTTTGAAGTGAGAATTGAGCTATTCATATTGCATTCTAGAAGCAGGGCAAGAGAAAAGGGTCTGCTTTGGGTGATAGAAGATGACACACGACAACGATTTTATGAATAATGATGTGCATGACAACGGCAATGCACCCTACTCGCTCACAAGGTACGATGAGTCAGCTTGGAGTCTAGGAATAGGAAGGCATTACGATCCCATGGGATGGCTAAAGTGTTGATGTCTCGACTGATTGAGATTTGTATCTTCTTGATGATATTTTGTATGATATTTTATTGGTTGACTGCATCCTAGTGATACTGAAATCTAGAAGTAGGGAAACAAAAATCTGTGATCACTAATCCTTCCGGTAGGATTTTGACGTAGTGACAATGAGTGAAGTACTAACGAATTTTCTATCGGCTTCCATAAAATACATTGAAATCAGACTGCCTTTACCCTCCTGTCTTTGGGGAATCTTCATTTGCGCGATCCGTAGCATTGCAAGGTTTCACGTCACATCTAGGTGGCAGTCCTGTGTCTCTTCTACCAAAATCTTCGTCTGACTCTACTCATCGCAGACCGCTCTTGCTCAGCTTGTTGAGCTTGTCGCTGGACTTCTTGGTTCTCCCATTCTTGGACCATCCGTAATGCGTCACTAGCAGGGGTATCCGCTGTGACCTCGGCAGCTTCAAGCTGGCTCGTACTCAAGCACGGTGTGCTGCTGTGATTACTAGTCCGATTGATCACGTCCTGAGGAACATCCAACCAGTCGCGCTGAGCTTTCTTCTCGCGCGCGGTTTTGCCTTCTTCGTCTTCCGCATCTGCAGGTGTGAAGCGGAGGCTTGCGGTATAGTAGCTGATTTTGCCGGGCTCTCGGTCGTCCTCGTCTCGAATCCATCGTTCACCTTCCCAGGTTGAGCTTCCTACCCATATTTCGGATGTTGGGCCACTGAGAATAGGAATCATCTGGGTACCATCTTTTCTGGTGAAATACCAATCATCACGGATTACCTTCATGATATGGTCGACTTGTTCTTTCTTTCGTTCTAAACTTTCAAGTTGGAAGCAGAAATTCGTGACGCTTGATGGGAATCTGCAATTCCAAACCCAGTATGAGGCTATGGCAATCGGAGCGTCGTCCTCCCAGGCCCAGAAATCGGTATGTCAGACCGTAATTGTCATACTCCGTGGCCTGAAGTGTTCTATGTCTAGGATTTCGGAGAGCTCTGACCCACCCTCTAGTGAGCAAAGCTGCGCGAAGACTTGAACATTAGCGATTTCCTTCCTCCATGCCGGCGCATCACGATGAACATACTCGATTGTTCGTACGGCGCGCTTCATCTGCTCAATCGTCATGGTTTTCTGTGGCCGCCGTCCGTCCCAAGCAAGGAAGAAAGTTTGTTGAGAAGGTATCCATGGCATGAACCAACAGCCTCGATAGACCGCTTGACACGTTTGAAGAAGGGTGGTGTGAGATTTACGAGGGGCGAGGTAACCTGGTCGGCGGTAGCAGGTGTCAAAGTCGTATTGGTTCTCAAGGTCTTCGAAATCGGCGAATGTGTAGGAGTATATCATGTCACGAATTTCTGCGGGAAGTGACACGAAGAAGGGTGACTGGGCCTGGTCACTGCAAGGGAGTCTGAATGACGAGATGGGTTTCAAGTTAATGTCTTTGACCATATCGTCGCCTTCTGCTGCTTGTCGACGATGGCGTCGACCTCTTTGAGGGGCCATGGCTTCTAAGCTGGTAATGCTCTTTGTAATGTGTCGCGTAATATTTTCTGGTATCTGGCTCCAGATCCACCTGTTTGGGTAAGCCGTCTGGTATCAGCACATCAATACATGATAGCTTACTGGACAAAAAGTAAAATACAGCAGGCGACGAACGTGAAAAGCACAGGCTCGAAATGCTCCCAAAGCGCATCACCAGATACACATGTGCTTCTAGTGAAACACCAAATTGTCTGCGGCTCCAGCATTGCTCATATGGACTTGAGGATGTTGCAATTTTGGCAATGCAACTCATTCATAGCCTCCTCATCTAGCTTTTGACGACACCGTAGGTGAAGGCAGCTGCGAGTCCTGCCTGTGACATATATAGTGGTGGAGCCTGGCAGGCCAAGGTCAGAGGTCAAAGATCCCGAGCTCGGCTAGTACGGGAGCCAAACCCCGAACCGACTGGCGCTTGTCCAAAACAACGATTTCTGTCCGCTGTAGCTAGCTCCTTTAATCCAAACTTGGACTTGTTTCAGTTAGTCTTGACCGTGTTACGCCGCCTCACACAAGCCTCGTTGGGATTGAATTCGCAACCTTTGCTCTTTTCCACGACACGGATATGGATGTCAGCATTGAGACCAATCTTGGTGTGATACCCGGTGTTGAATGAAAATCCATGTTCTCGATTTAGTGGACGATGACGCGGAGCGAAACACGCCAAAACGCCTCTGCACCAGGACTTCGCACAGCGCGAGCATGCAGGTCGCCAACAGGCGGCCGTATTAACTCTCAAGATCTCTTTCATGGCTCGAAATGATCCGAACCTCGTCTTCTAGGTCTCAAACACACACTGTAGACAGAACATATCAGCTCAATCGCAACCATTAGGCCCATTTTCGTCGTGGAAGTCCTGGACGAGTTGCTGGCTGAGCCAATCTTGAGAAAGCTCAAAACCTTTCACGTGATAATATTCCAACGTATGGCGTTACTCCCCGACCCTGAACCATGTGGACTAAAACAACTTGTCTGCGGACGGTCTACACTCCGACGGTCAACCTGAAAGCGAGGATATAGAAGTTCCCGGCACAACGTTGCGGACCAGGGCAAGCAGACAAAGACTGGCACCACTTTAGATCGCTATGAATCAACCAGACAGCCAAGTCGTACTTGAAAAAGACGGCCTCGGAGTAGCCGTGGACTGGCACGGCTCACCCTGGCATTTACTTAGCCTTGAAAACTCACTTTGAGAGGTCGCGCTTGAACAAAATCAGGACTCAGACTCTTACTTGAAAAGGTGCCGTAATTACATCCATATGTTACTGTCGGTGACGCTGTGGATGACGGAATTACTTGGCAAAGACTTCAATGCTGCTCGCTGAGCGGAGACAGTCACTAGATGAAGGTGTCGGCTGCCCGACTCGGAAAAAAAAGAGCAGATCTCTCTGCGACAAGTGAGAGGGTCCCGAGAATAGGGCTGAGGCTCTAATCGCTTATCTCGGTCGAGTCCAGATCGAGAGTGTGTATCCTTTCTGATGTGATGATGAGACGTGCCAAAAGCACCGCCGAGCTTGGAGTGAATGTGTCTTGAGCCATGAAGTGGTAACGACAGAGTTTGCAAGCTCATTGACCATCGATACAACATTACACATCTCCATGCATGAATTTGGCAGGTAGCAGCTGTTCAACGGACCTGGATAGTCTTTTAGGAGACTTGCTATTCTTCGATCCAGTGCAAATCCAACAACGTCAGTAGCCGTCAGAAGGTGTTGGATGAAGTTATTCGTCTCCAACATATCCCGCTAGTCGTCAATGTTTGGTGGATCTAGCACCATTTTGCCAAAGTCGATGCGGCGATCTTCGTACATGACGCCTTTTTCAGTCTTGACGTATAATACCTCTTAATATTACTCAGAGTTGGCTCTAGAGTTGCTGTCAGCATCTTCAAGCGGTAAGCGCGTCCCGTCGTTCTTCATGTAATTGAAGCATGATGCTAGTGCTTCCGCTCACTATAAGGACATCTGGATGCTAAGCTCTGTGTATTATGCACCCTTCCTGGTGTGTGTCGTTGCTTACATGGCCGTTATGCTTTCGACGAGTCTGAGCTATATTGGTCGAGGTAAGAAATCTAGAGAAGAGGCACCCTGTTTCTCTATTAGGTTGATATGTCCGTTTTCGCCCATAGTGCTGAAGACGATCAAGTTCCTTGCCAGTCTAGACAAGAAAGTCTTTTCTGCGCATGCTTAGCGAAAGAATCAGTAGTCGCATATAGAACCCTAGGTATAGAACGAGGTATTTATCGAGAGCTGTAAGTAACCGCCGGTTTTGACTCAGCTCTTTGGGTCTTTCACTGATGGGTCAGAAGCACAAGGATGTGAAGGAATTCTTGAGCATTGGCCAAGAGCGACTGACCAAATGCCTGAGAGCACAATATAGCACGATTTATACGAGGCAGCGGCGATAACAAAAGCATTTTCATCAGTCTAGCACATATCGACCTCTGCTAACGCAGCGAGCAGAAGAAGTGCACCTGCTTCGAGGTAAGAGCACTCGAGAATTAAACATGATTCAGCAGAGACCATAACACTACTCATACTCCGTCGAGCCTTAAAAATTATGCAAAGTAGCTTTGACCGTTAGACGGTCTAGAAGTAAAAATCAGAAGACCTAAAGCCGTTTCTCGATCGGAGAGAGCAGTAAAGTCTCCGACGGTCCATGACTAGTCTCAATTAGGCTAAGATGCGCTAGTGCAAGGCATCAAGCATCCCGGCTCCTGCTGACCGCCACATTGAAGAGGGACTGCAATAATAACCTGCTGACTATATACGAAGAAGCTGAGCTTTTAGACACGAGACACTCGGACGGTCCTATGACGCGTATTTTATTGTTGCCAAACTTTATAAGCTTGGAATCGAAATTGAGGCCCCACTTGTGGGTTAGGGTTTTTCTCGAAAATTTGGGCGGAGCACCGGGGCGATCTCAGAAACAGAAGCATGCCGCACGAAAAAATGCACGAGATGCGTCATTTTGCATTGGCCCTTGCATTTCTGACCCATTTTGTCAGACTTGATGCTTTGCCGCGTCTAATCTTGGTGCGAGAATGTTCAATTGGGCAAGCCATCTGCCTTTCGGCGCGGTTTTAGTCAAGATTCAGGCTCGATAGAGTTTGCAACAACTAGAGACTAAAAATTCTGCGTTCGAGCGGTCAGATCTGCCCAATGATAGGTATACACCCATCGCTCACTATCTCCAGAATCCGCTCTTGTTTGCTGTTTTCCTTGCCCCACGCGCTGCTTCGTGCTTGCCAGGAGTCACACGAGTCGCACACTGCGCGACACCTCGATCTCTATTACAAATTCCTTTTCTTTCTCCGAACCCCCGGCTGATATATGAGATATCTTTTGCTCTCCTTCCGCACATCCTACTTTTTATTCTTCAGGTCTGGACACTCTTTACCTGCACCTAGGTGTGTCAATTTAGCATGAGCTTGCTAGGAGGAGTCAAAACTACCACCTCTCAAAGACGAAGTTCCTCAATTGAACGACGAGACACTTTCCTACCCATCGACGAGTACTACGACGAAAAAGCCCTTCACAAAAAGCTCTTAGGCAACAAGCCGCGGACGATATCAACGTACGCAAAAGCAGCCTCCACCACTGCTGTCCCACCAGAGTTCCCGCCTAGGCGTCGGCGTAGCCACGATGAATCCTCCCAGGCACATCAGGAATTGTTAGTCAATGTGGAAGAGACGATTCATGATCTGCTAGATCGAGAAGACAAAGACAATAATTATCAGATCACCATTGAGGACAATGGCCCAAAGCACATCTCTGTTGGAACACTGGGTTCCGCAGGCTACCGCTCTACAGACCTAAGAGGCAACTATGTTATCAGCAACCTGCTGCAAGAATTGACGTTGGCTCAAGACCTAGGGAAGAAAGTCGTCAGAATACACAAGTCCAGACTGCATGAGAATCCTGTGGACCGGCTTGCTCGACGTATTCGAGACGAGTTCTGGAAGAACCTAGAACGTTGCTTGGATGCAAAAACGATCGAAATTGCTGGCAAAGACCCAAAAGATTGGACTGCCGATCCCAGACCAAGAATCTATATTCCTCATGGCTGTCCAGAACAGCACGAATACTACACCCAAGTCGCGAAAGACAGGCCAGAAATGAGACTCGATGTCCGCTGGCTGCCCGAGGGCGGTGCTACGCCCGACTTTGTGAAGGACTTGAACGATGCTCCTGGTATTCTCGCTCTAGCCATGACGAAAGATCTAGTCAACGGCAAAGAGACTCTTAAGGGAGAGCCTTTCACCGTCCCAGGTGGACGGTTCAATGAGCTCTATGGTTGGGACAGCTACATGATTGCAATTGGGCTGATCGGGAACGGCAGGATTGCAATGGCTAAGAGCATGACAATCAACTTCGCATTTTGCATTCAGCATTACGGCAAGATCCTCAACGCGAACAGATCTTACTACTTGTGCCGGTCACAGCCTCCATTCCTTACTGACATGGCGTTGAAAATCTACGATCATATCAAGCATGAACCTGATGCACTAGACTTCCTCAGGTATATCACTCAAGCTGCCATCAAGGAGTATTACAATGTCTGGATGTCTGAGCCTCGCTACGACACTGCATCTGGTCTTTCGAGATATCGACCTGATGGTCTCGGTGTTCCACCTGAGACGGAAGCCTCTCATTTCGTCCATGTCATTGAGCCGTATGCGAAGAAGCTTAACTTGAGCTTTGAGGACTATGTCAAGGGCTACAATGCAGCCACTATTGTCGAGCCAGAACTGGACGAGTACTTCCTGCATGATCGAGCGGTTCGAGAGTCTGGTCACGATACGTCGTATCGACTTGAAGGTGTTGCAGCAAACCTTGCCACAGTCGATCTCAACTCGCTGCTCTACAAGTATGAAGCCGACATTGCTCAGATCATTCGAGTCTATTTCCGAGACCACCTCACCATCACTCCCGACTTCCAGACCGAAGCTAATCGAATCAATGGTTACGAAACTTCTTCTGTCTGGGATCGGCGAGCCAAGCTGCGAAAGGTACGCATGGACAAATTCATGTGGGATGAGGCAGCAGGCATGTTCTTCGACTACGATACCGTCAGAAGAAAACGAACCGAGTACGAAAGTGCGACGACCTTTTGGACAATGTGGGCTGGACTCGCAAGTCCCAAGCAGGCAGCTGGGTTGGTTCTGAAAGGTCTACCCAAGTTCGAAGAGTTTGGCGGTCTTGTTTCTGGCACGCAAAAGTCTCGCGGTGAGATCCATATTGCACGACCGAACCGTCAGTGGGATTATCCATTCGGTTGGGCACCACAACAGATGCTCGCCTGGGGCGGATTGATCAAGTATGGCTACTCCGAAGAAGCTCATCGACTGGTGTACAAGTGGTTGTACATGGTTATCAAAGCATTTGTTGATTTCAACGGTGTTGTGGTTGAAAAATACGATGTGACCCGTGAGCTGGATCCTCACAAGGTCGAGGCCGAGTATGGTAATCAAGGAGCCGACTTTAAGGGTGTTCCTCGTGAGGGCTTTGGGTGGGTCAATGCCAGTGTTGTTTATGGTTTGGCGATTTTACCAATGCATATGCGACGAGCACTTGGAACCATCACGCCGTGGAAGACGTTTGAGGAGAAGACTGCTATCAAGCTTGACAATTTTGACGAGTTGACGATTCATGAGGTTGCTGAGGAACTTGGTACATCTGGCGTTAACGGGCTACTGGCCTGATCGGTCGGTGAGGATTAACAGCAAAGGGCAATGTTCGTCGGCGTTCTAGGCGAGGGAGCTCGGGCAACGTCCGAGGATCAATGGCGCTCGGTTTTTGCTGCAAGCCTTTGGTTTACATACCAGATGTGTAAGGGTTTTCAGTAAAGATGAGCAGTATGTTTTGCCGTCCAGAGATTCACATTTCTTATTCAGCGGACAAGATCCGCTCATTGAATTCATGCCATCGTGATGTGCATCGTCACCTAAATCGAGTCTTGAGTGTCCTCGGCTGACATAAGGATGTACTAACCCACAATCTCTAATTCGCTCCGCGACACTCGAAGATTGTACGCTGAAGAAAGTCTGTGATACCCGCAACCCGAATATTAAGCATGATAGAGCAAAAGACTGACCTTGGATAAGGCTTGGAATGTTTATTAACATCTTGGCAGCTGTGCAGCGTCTGCTCAAACGGTACCGAAATCTCTCTCTGTTTCAGGCGTGTACCGTTCTGCAACCCGCCAAATCACATGCCTGGCAGAAAGTGTGCATTACATATGCCGAGCCTCTGCCGAATCGTGCCTTTGGTCCTAGCCCATCAGCGAGGTCCTTTTCACATCGGATCTATCCTCCTTCGGCCAGCATGTGTAGACAGCTTGATCCGAGGCATCTCGGCCATGTTCCGAGTCGTCCTTTCCATCCGCTTCGTTTCTTATCATGAACGAGCATATGCCAGAAGCGCTACATCTGAGGTGTGCGAGCCATCTGATGGCAATCCAGCTGAGTTCTGAAGCACTACATTCCATAGAAGGAATTAACCAATGCCGTCATTGGCTAATAGCCGTACGATGATCGACCCAGCTCGTGTGAATGGCATATTGTGGGGAGAAGCGGAGAAGTGGTTCTTGCTCCCTTCGTCATGGTCTAGGCTGAAAAAGCTTTGCGACAGGACTACTGGAGAATTTCCGAGACCACTGAGCAGTACACACTTCGTCATGGCTTTGAAGCGAGAGGCATCAAATACCCTTAACGTGCTGCTGCTCCAGTTCCTCCCAAATTTGCTCCTCCCTTCTCTGCATTTCCTTATCCCCCTGCATATTGCTTGTTTCCCTCATTGATCAAGGCCTCATCTTCGTTGGATTGCCCACTGCCTGCGGCTCACGCCTACATATTCTCTTCCTACGTGGAATCCACCGCCAGGGAGTATTGGATCACGCTGGAGCTTCTACAGAAAGCCAAAGGCCTTTTTACAATGGGTGCCCTTGATGAAGAAGAGCAGGCTTACCTGCAAGAGGTCGCAGCGGTTAAGCAATGGTGGCAGGACTCAAGATGGAGGTTCACCAAGCGACCCTATACCGCAGAGGCTATCGTGCAAAAGAGAGGGAACCTCAAAATCCAATATCCGTCTGCAGTCCAGGCGAAGAAGCTGTGGAATCTGGTTGAAGAGCGCTTCGCGAACAAACAAGCCAGTCCGACCTATGGCTGCTTAGATCCCACCATGGTCACACAGATGGCTCCTTTCTTGGAAACAGTATACGTTTCTGGCTGGCAGACGAGTTCAACGGCCTCTTCTACAGACGAGCCATCGCCCGATTTGGCAGATTATCCTATGGATAGCGTCCCGAAAAAGGTCAACCACCTCTTCATGGCCCAGCTCTTTCACGACCGAAAACAACGCGAAGAACGTCTCACGACACCGAAAGAGAACAGAAGCAAGTGTCCCAACATCGACTATCTGAGGCCCATTATCGCAGACGCAGATACTGGCCACGGCGGTCTCACCGCCGTCATGAAACTCACCAAGCTCTTCGTCGAGCGCGGAGCTGCGGGGATCCACATTGAGGACCAGAGCCCCGGCACCAAGAAATGTGGACATATGGCTGGCAAGGTGCTCGTACCAATTGCAGAACATATCAACAGGCTTGTCGCGATTAGAGCGCAGGCTGATATCATGGGCACCGACCTACTTGCTGTGGCAAGGACGGATGCCGAAGCTGCGACGTTGATCACAAGCACGATTGATCATAGAGATCATGCTTACATCCTTGGTGCCACGAACGCTAACCTGCAACCACTGAACGACTTAATGGTCGCTGCTGAGCAAGCTGGAAAGACGGGCGATGCACTACAAGCGATCGAAGACACATGGACAGCGCAAGCAGGCCTCAAGCTCTTCAACGATGCCGTCGTGGATGCGATCAATGCCGGCGTCCATGTGAACAAGCAGGAGCTCATCAGACACTACTTGGAAGCATCAAAAGGCAAATCGAACTCGGAATGCCGTGCGATCGCGAAAGGGTTGACCGGTGTAGATGTTCACTGGGACTGGGATGCCCCGAGAACAAGAGAAGGATACTATAGACTGCAAGGAGGTTGCCAGTGTGCGGTAAACCGAGCCATTGCATATGCACCGTACGCCGACCTCATCTGGATGGAGAGCAAATTGCCAGATTACAAACAGGCTGTTGAATTCGCGGATGGTGTGCATGCTGTCTGGCCGGAGCAGAAGTAAGTCCTCCAATTCTCTTTCCCTTCCTAACCACTGCTAATTATTTCCAGGCTGGCCTACAACCTGTCGCCCTCCTTCAACTGGAAGTCCGCCATGCCTGCCGCCGAACAAGAGACTTACATCGAGCGCCTCGGGAAATTGGGTTACTGCTGGCAATTTATTACCCTCGCCGGTCTCCACAGCACAGCTCTGATCAGCGCGCAATTCAGCCGGGACTTCGCGAAGCGCGGGATGAGGGCTTACGGCGAGACGATTCAGGAGCCTGAGATGGAGCAGAAGGTCGATGTTGTCACGCATCAGAAATGGTCTGGTGCGAACTTGGTAGATCACACCCTGACCATGTTGACCGGGGGGGTTTCAAGCACTGCTGCCATGGGCAAAGGTGTGACGGAGGACCAATTCAAGTGAACCCTGTTTGCGGTCAAGACTGTGCATTTTGTCCTTTTTTGTTATGTTCAGTGCAGCGATATCTTCAAGGTCTCGCTTGCGATTTATCTGTAGGTATTCGGGAAAATTTGATGTGCCTGTAGGTTCATGTAAGTGTTTGGACAAAGACTTCGCGCAACATGTAAAATGTTTTTGGGGCTGTTCTTACTGACGTGACCTCGGCTGTGCAAT
Organism: Herpotrichiellaceae sp. UM238; assembly: GCA_000315175.1. Lineage (NCBI taxonomy): Eukaryota > Fungi > Ascomycota > Eurotiomycetes > Chaetothyriales > Herpotrichiellaceae > Herpotrichiellaceae sp. UM238. The sequence continues at coordinate 70,376 of AMYF01000071.1, forward strand.
CAGACCACTAGTGCCGCACGCTATGCCACTATGGTCCTACCGGTAATCCGTACCTTCTAACTTGGTGGCTTCTTCGCCGAATCTAGGTCATAGTTGTCACAGCTCTTCCCTCGTCCTCTGTAATCACGTATTTCTGGACGTGCTTCTCTCAGCTCTGGATTTCCCTTCCTACCAGAGGTGCAGTGCGTCTACTCTAATCTGACCTGCATTGTTTCTTGAGATAGTCCTGTAGATGGACTAGGCAAGATAGCCGGCAACCCAGGTCCAAGACGTCCCTATTCAGCCGATTTGGTACGCAAAACATTTTTCTAGTGCCTTGCCATCCCGCACAGGTGCAAGGAGCAGCGCGTCGCCCAAATACGGCCACGCGCCAGGAGTCGGGGCGGGGCTCAGAGAGACAGAGGAGGCCGACATTTGAAAGCTTGTGATGGACGTTTCAATGGAGGTTGGCGGTATGCTGGCACGGGTTGAGACTGCTTCTGGTAGCCGTAAGTGCTGAGCAAGCCTGACAAAGAGGTCCAACGTCATATATATCTTCGTTGTGCGTGTCGACAACGGTTGAAAGGCGGCGAAACTCTCGAAGATTGGCTCGAACGTCTTGATATCAAATCTATCAAAGTCTTGAGTGCCATGATCGAAGAAGATTCGGTAGCTCGTTCTCACATCAACATGTGCTCCGTTGCTTGCAACAAACAGGTGACGGGTCGTTCCCATACCCCTAAGACAATACACACTGATATCCGAATGTAGCAGTGTGGGTGAGATGTGAGCAATGGTGCTTGCACAAGTGCGGCATTTGAACGCTCCAGAGAATGAGTAGCCATGCCCGACTTCAAAGCACAAAATTTGACCTGAATAGGTCTTAGTGTCTCCAGCAGTGCTTTCGAGCCGAAACTGCCGGAAGGAAAGTGATTCATGGTACAACGCTGCTGGTTTGACGTCGATCAACTCTCGTAGTCTGCCCAGCGTCTCTAGGTTACCGCCGAAATGGGCGCATGCTCGGAGGACAAAGTCAGGATCAGAGCCGGAGTAGCTATGCTGGAAAGTATTTCCACCCTCAACCAGCGACATCAGGCCAACGACACGATCTCGCACCAAAGTGCAGCGAGACTCTTTGTATTTCAAAAGCAGGTCATTGAGACTGGTAGAGGCATGAGATCATGCTAAACTCTTGCGTAGTCCTTTCTGTACACGATGTCTATAGGCGAGGGAATTGAGTATCCCGTTGCGGGTCTCAGCAGCTAGGTTCCACTTCTCGCTCAGGTTCAGGAGCGCCCTCGTAGCGGTCCAAAACTTTTCCCATTCGATGAGACTGTTTTCAGACATGAGGGATGTGCGAGCGGCGAATAGAAGCTCCTGTATGACCCATATGCGGAACCAGTAAGGCAACTGGCACATTCTGTGAATGGATCGCAGGTAATGCTCGACCTCCGATGAGCGTAGGGCGTCTAGACAATATCTTGGCTGCTGCATAAGCGCGAAGAGAGATTGAGTCGAGATGCTACCTTGGCCAAGCCATACCACAACTTCCCGAGCCTTAGTATAGATACTACCCATAAGTTGCACTTGATGATTTCGTTCCTCGGTAGAGCTTTGGTCGATGCAGATTGCGTCAATCCATAATGGCTCTTGTGGAAACACATTTTGTGCCTGTCTCAAAAATAAATAGAGATTGTTTCTGACCTGAAATTGGCCATTATCAACCTCAATAGCATGTTGATCGCGATCACAGAGCCACGTGTACGACAATGCCCGATAGGCTGGACACTTTTCTATCGAAGCATGTATCAGGGATCCTCTGATCGTGTCGTCGTACTTGTTTGAGCTCTTCAGCTTCAGCAGCCGAATCTCATTGGTGCTTTTGTCAAGGGGTTGGTACTGATAAGCGTCGAGGATCGAAACGTCTGCTGGACGCGTGAAGTACCCACTAACATCAAACCCGGTAAAATTGAGGTAACTGAATACGTCCATGGGTGATTGCCACCCTAGCCATTACAGAACATTTCATTAGCTTCTAAACAGTTTCTCCCCTTTTCATGCCCAAGGCTGGACGCAGATAGCGTGCAAGGCACGGCACCATAGCCCTGTGCTACCCAATGGTCAACCGCATTTCTGACGGCACCCGCAGCCTATTTGGGAACGGCTCTTAGTCTATCCAGGTATATAGATCAGTCGGTCCAATTTAGGTGTAATAAGCCACATCCCTTATTCAACAGAAGGAAACCGGCTTGCGGAGTCTAGCGAAAACCAACTCGGACGATTTTCGAGGCTCCAAGCTTGCCGACGATTTTACAGCGAGTCATGGCAAATGCCTGAGGCACATAGTATCTTTGCTACCGCACTATGCAGCATGGGTCAAAGCCCGCACGGCGACTATTTCCACGTGAAGTTTGGCGTGCGTCATCGAGCCTGTCGCACCCATCGTTTTTGACGGCTGCTGTGCCAGATGATGTCTTGCCGTGTCAAGCAAGCACAAGCTTGAATGCTGCACGATGATACGGGCGGATCAAGCTGGAAATTGAGTTGTTCGCTTGTTCTTCCATGCATAACATGGCTTGACCAGCATTTGATATCATACCTTCTGATAGGGTTCAGCACTATTTGTTCGCCTCCAAGGCAAAATCGTTCTGTACAACACCGACCCGCATCTTCCGCCTTCAGATCTTTCCGACAGATTGCTGCATCCCCCGAGTCTGCCAGTACAGTACAAGAGAAACAGTGAAAGGTGAAGAGCGAACATGAGCATGGCTTCGGCCACTCCATCGTCGGGGGCTCCGTCAGGAACCACGACCCCTCTCGAAAACCCATCTTCGCGCCCAACAACGCCCACCCTGTCTACTCCATCATCGACCGCAGCGACCGATTTAAAACCTGGCGATGACTCTTCGCGGCTGAAGCTATTCGTGAGCATTCTCAGAAAGTACGTCTAGTCCAAGACAAGGAAGAGGCACTGCAACGACTATCCGGGCAGGGTGCAAGATAAAAACAATAAATGAGCTAACAACTACTGCAGATTCATTGGTGTGGCAGACATCGCAAACGTCCGCTTCTCTTTACCAGCCCAGCTGATGGAGCCAATACCCAATCTAGGTGCGGCGAACCAGATCCTACCACCAACGTGTCGGGCCGAACTGACATTCAACAGAGTATTGGCATTATATAGATCGACCAGAGACGTTTGTCAGGTACGAGATCAGAGCCCTTCGCCGAGAACAGTTACTGATTTCTGTAGTATCGGCAAGTCCGACGATGAGCTCGGTCGAATGCTCGAGGTAGTACGCTTCTGGTTCACGAAAGATCTGGTACGAGAAGACAAACTCAAGTCAAGAGCTGTGCTAAATGTGCTACAGAAATTCGTCAAGGGCAAGCCGTGCAAGCCTTACAACTCCACGTTGGGAGAGTTTTTCAGGGTACGGTTATCATGCTCATAGCGAGAACTACTGCTCAAAGTAACAGTGTAATTGGGAGATCAAGGAGGATGCGCCCTCGATATCTTCTCCGGCAAAAGCACCTCCTCAACCCCCGCCAGATCCACTCAACTCGGAGCGCGACAACCCAGTGCGCATATCATACCTCACCGAGCAAACTTCGCATCATCCTCCAGTCTCAGCTTATTGGGTCGAGTGTCCGTCAAGAGGCATAGTGGCAAGAGGTTTTGACCAAATATCAGCAAAATTCAGTGGCACATATGTCAAAGTCATTGCAGGGAATCACAACAAAGGATTGTACATTACCTTGAAGAACAGAGGAGACGAAGAGTATCACATGACCCACCCAGACTCGCAGCTAAATGGCTTCTTGCGAGGGAACCTGTACATCTCTGTCGCAGATGTTGCCGCTATCACATGTCGAAAGACGAAACTCAAAGCTCTTTTGCATTATGTGGAGGAGAGCTATTTTGGTAAAGCCCAAAACAAAGTCATGGGCGTGATCTACCGATACGACCCGTCGAACGACAAGTACACCAAGCCGAAAGATGTTCCCGATGGCGATGTTTTAGTGAAGATCGAAGGAGACTGGAAAGACAAGGTGTACTATACGATACCCTCCTCTAAAGCCGTCAAAGCATACCCCAATCTGGAACCTACCAAGGAGAAGCAGCTTATCATTGATATCGCACCATTGATGCCTGTGCCGAAAATCGTGCCGCCGCCAGAAGAACAACTAGACAACGAGTCCCGACAGCTCTGGTTCGAGGTCAGCAAAGCCATCAACGAAAGGCGCTATGGAGATGCCACAAACATAAAACAAGACATAGAACAAAGGCAGAGAGACAAGGCCGCTGAAAGGGAAAAGGATAAGAAGGTCTTCAAGCCTAGATTTTTCAAAAATGCCACAGATGCATCAGGGAAGCCTGAGCTTACGGAAGAGGGAAGGAAGGCTTTGGAGGATATGCAGAAGCTCGACTTCCATCTGGAGCAACGATTCGATGACTCAGCCCCTGCATAGACTCCTTGGATACAATGGGATGGGCAGCATATATGGTCAACCAAATAGATACAAGAGACGAGGACTTCGTGAACGGAATAGACTTCACGGTGAGTGGCATTTATCAGTTTTTGGATGGACAGTTTTCAGGTGAAGCAGGCGCAATTGACATTCGTGAGGTGAGGCGCTGCAGCATGAGCGGCCCATATTGTCTTGTTCAGGGCTCGATAGCACCATATACCTCAAGCGACAACCTCAAATCTCGACGGACTTCGTCACCTCTCCCGCGCCGCTGATGCTTAAACCTTGGTTGACGCTAGAATTGAGACATCTGGACAAAGAATATCTGTAGGCCAATCTGTTGCCGCGGCAAGCATAGTCTTGAATCCACGTTTACTGTGTCCCTGATCATGTGTAGTGAACAGTATCATTTCACCACGATCAGTCTACACCATAATCCGACGCAACATTTGATTCCTTCAGACAGCTGGGAGTCGCCTAGTCCACTCTGTGGCAAATCGACACAAAGGGAGCGGCTTAACTTAGCCTCGATGAAAGGTAGACCCGGTGTCCCATCTGGTCTAACGATGCTCACGGTGCTAACGATCCAGTCTAAGGACTCGACGAGGATAAGCGCAAGTCAGACTCAGCCCAGTCTCCCCTCCTCACTGACTTGGACGAAGCTCCATCCTGCGTCTATTCCCAAGGTCGCTCCACCGGACATTCTCATCAACACGAAGCAACCAGTCTCGTACCCAAAGCTTCTGCAATGGCCTCTATAGATATAAATACTGGGTCAAACAGCGACATAATGCCCTGATCCGTGCATCCCACAACAAATATGCACGAGAATGGGCCGTCAATGCTCTCTTGGAGCGTGTTGATCAGTGTAAGCATCGCGACTCGAAGGGCCATCTGAAAAAAATTAATCAGCGCCGTACATTAGACCTTCAACAAGCAGGCGTGGATGGAACTGTTCCGCGAGCAACGCTAAGCTGCCAGACGGGAAGGCGTGCTCTAAATCTGCACCAAGGGGTCCTCGAAGACACCAGATAAAGTTCTTACTCTTGATCCACGAGCCTTCGCTCTTTGAAAGAGCAGATTGTAGCTGGCGTGCGAAATTTCCATCAGACACATTCAGCATGACGAGACAATGACTGACTGTGTCCTCATCTCTGACTTCCAACTGCCTAATCTGCTCAGAGTACATATGCGCTCGATGAGTACTAGTTTGGTTTTCGTTGTGGTTGGCAAAGATCAATTGGCCACTTGTGGGATACATTCCTGTCCTCCTTTCTCGCTACATCATCGAAAGTGAGGACGCAAATAAGTTTGAGGACGTGGTACGAGGCATTGTGTCGAACATCACCAAGACAGTACTCAGACGCAAGGTTGAGCCGCTGGATACAGAAGGCGCTCAAAGAGTGGGCAAAGAGCTCGAGACCAATTAACATCAGGAGAAGCGGGTGACCACGGTCAATGATCGCTTGTGTTGATCACGTTTCTGCCTACCACAGGCAGCGGTCCTTAAAAATAGCTAGGCGGCTCAACACAACCGTGTCACATATGGCTACCTCTAGCATTCCCCATTTCTCCTTCATCTCTGCCATGTCCAAGTTTGTCTTACCCGGTCAATAACAAGCGTTTCCAAAGCTAACTTTTCTCCTCTTGTGGGCCGCGAAGCCTTCTGGACTTTGCACCATTGCCAATGTTTGTGGTTAGCTACGTTATCACGGCGAGAACGTTCCGACGTAAATTCGGTCAGGAACGCTGTTTGCCTGCGGTACTCAAATTCATGCTCACATCGCACACTGTCAGCGTCTTATTTTCTCGCATTAAGATGTCCTTCGTGCAAAGTCGTTTAGTAGTCTCGTTTGTCGGCGATCGCTCAGCGCGTGCAATCAGCGCGTGGACGACTTTCAATTTCTTGTCAAACGAATGAACTGCAGCGCTCGGACTACCATTTGGCAAGATATAGCCAGTACCCGTTCTGATAAGAGTCCTGAAATTGCGAGGCGAGCTCAGACCCTCTATCATGGCTCGTCTGATCTACCGCATCAGCTTCCTGCTGCAACTTTGAGTTGAGTCCAAAAGCCACTCCTGAACCAATGACGAGACTTGGTTGTTCGAGCTTGATCATATTACCTGGGATGATGTGATCGACCAACCACGTGGCTGCCGAGTCGGATGTCTGTTCCAATGCGTGGCCGTCATGCTGAAAACTTGCAGCGGAAACCATGTTACACATTTGCACTGCGGTCAAATTACCTGGACAAGAATTTCATAAATACCCTAGGAAGATTCACCGGGCCGATGCGCTAGATAGGGAAACAATTGAACTGCAGATGCCGTTTAAATGCACTCCACTCGCTCACGAGGCAAATACCCCGTTACAGTCAAGGTAGCTGCTCTCATTGGTACCTATTCGCGAAGCGGTAAGATGGTGCCACTTTTCACCGCTTGATTGATTCAAATCTCTTTTCGTCTCGCCGTTTTAGACCGTACTTGGGCGCGAGACAATCATTGAGGAAGTCTATTGCGACGTAGTGAATTCGCCTAACCTGGAGCTTGCATTTGTAGGTACATCAATATAGCCTCGCCGTGCTTTGACAAAGAAGCATGCCAACTGGTAGACTTTGAACGCTCGTATCTGTCGGAATCAAACGTAGGCTGCCACCGGGTGGTCAATGCTCGAGACATGAGAACAGAAAGTAGTCTCTTTTTCAAGGAACAAGGCGAGATTTCCTACTGAACATCCGACACGAGCAGTATGTCGGACTCATGCGGCTTTTCTGGAAACTCGAATCTTCACGGTCTTGGAACCAGGTTGGCGTCTATTTACAGTGGGCATCGTCCCCGCTGGCACTATGCCTCGACTTGTCGCAGGAGGCAAGCACTCTCTTCGAGCGTTACATTGTCTTCACCATCGCCATCATGATCGTCGTCTTCTGATTGACGTTCACTGAACACATGTATGTTATTGACGTTTCATCATGGTCCATCTTTTCCGGGGTCTACACGGTGTCTTAGAGTACGCTCAAACCCCCAACTTGTGCCGGCGGACAATGTGTCGCCTTTTCGTATTCTACTTGGCCTGGTTAGTAACGGGTGGCTTTTGTGCATGGTTCTGGCTTAGAGGGAGATCAACGCAGCACTTTGCCAGGAGCTCGTGCAGCATCAATGACTTTCTGCTCGTAAAGATCCCTTCGAAATATCCCCACTTCGTCAGCAGGTTGTTTGCTGCGCTATCAATTATATAATGTGCTGGCGCTGCGCTCAATACCATCGTTTTCTTTCCATATGCTTGGACAGGCTCTTTTCGCCTGATTCAGCACATCCTTCACGAGCAGGTGACAGACCGTGGCGAGGGCATGCGAGACACAGGAGCAGCAGTGCGTCCATCTGCGGCACAAACTTTTGTTTTGTCAAGCAGTGTGGGCTCGGCGGTGGAGAACACCCAATGCTTTGAGAGTTCGACCTTCGCGAGTATCGACTTCGTCTACCTTGGAAAGACACAAACAACAAGCTGCACCAAGGTTGGAGAACTCAGTAAAATCCGGATCGTATTTTTGGCGGCTGATTGGTCAGACTGATGCACTGCACGATTGTGAGCAATACGACCATCGATAGAGTCAGAACTCGTGACTAACGCTTGAATGGTGACATGACCATCATGATCAACGCAATCGCAATGATAAATGCTGCTGTGGGCATCAAACTCTCGTGATACATTGGAACCATAACTCATACGTCTACCCAACTCGCGCGGTCGGACAGCTAATACCGTTTATAATCGGCTTGGTAGAATTCTTGAAGCTCTTCCTTGATGCGAGGCATTGATACAAGGTAGGTGTGTCGATGTGAACGATCAGATGGATTAAGAACTCATTCACTTTAGCCCCTGAGCCGACAACGCGCACAGAATGCCAAGGCGACTTCAAATACACCTGTCAGCTGTAATATGGCAGGCTCTCATGCCCGTATGCAAGCCGTGGACGGGGCATGGCAATGAAGCACTAAACTTGCTGTGAGCCTGGATGCTTCCAAGAGGAGTTATGGTAACCTTCGGAGCGCCAGACGGATCAAAGTCACAAAACCGCAGAGACAGAGCTCTCAAGGCAAGGCTTATAACTATAATACGTGAAACCTTTTCCCTCTTAAGCGGCAGAACTGCCTTTTTCGGGGCGTTCTCCTCGCATTTTTCGGAAAGGAGGAGTAACTCCGTAGTTGCAATAACGCTCCCTAGAAGTGTTGCAAGAAAGTGCCTTGCTTCCCTCTGGTCATGATTATGTATTGCGTGGTGGCCACGGTATGGGATTTTGAGTGCGTATGGAGCATCCATCAAACAACGCAACGTTGCCGTATGTAGCGACTGGTCAAAGGAAAATGCATATACAACAATTGGGAGCCTGGAGAACAACCATGGGCGCATCCTGCTCTGTAGGACACAAAGATCTGCCTAAGGACATATTGTGTTTCTCGTCGTCGGGCTCGGCATGGCAGAAGGTGTTTGATTCATGGTACTGCCCAGCATCCCGCAGTGGCCATGTGCAAACACAGTTCCGTGTGCCGGCGTCTTGTTGGAGAGTATAGAAAAGGGTTCAGCCTAGTGCAGCGAGCGGTTTGTCCGCGGCTGTGTCGCACAAGTAGCTATTTCCACGCAGGGCTGTATGTCCTGGTGGTTGTTCTTCGGAAAAAGAACGGTCTGAAAGTGGGAATATGACCTAGCACTAGGCTTGAAGGCAAGGTGCCTCAGTAGAACTTCGGAGGTGTGGCTGCGAGTACAACGGTCGGGGCTTAAAATTGGCTAGGGAGACCGCTATACCTATTCTGCGTGACTTGTAGAGCGATATCTGCCGATGCTGTGTCGAACTTAACATTGGCCTTGCGGTCGCATTGTCATGATTTCTGATCATTGGGTCTTGTGGATGGCGATAGAGCTATTGACTGCAACGTTCGAGTCTGAGTCACGATGCGACCTCGGGCTCCGATAGGCTATCTTCTGTGACGCCCACGCCGCCGTTCTGTTGGTGATTGCCATCGCCCACACGGTTCTCATCTTCACCTGCTACCGCGTCGTAAATGGTACCACCATTCTCCTCATCGGTCTCGTCAGCCTTCGTGTTCTTTAACTTTCCACCCTTCCTCTTCGGCATAACACTCATGAAACTCTCCCCCCAATTGCCAGTCTCAAACCACCTCAACATAATCTCCACAACATGATTTGTAGCCAATACATGTCGTGCTGTCATAGACATGTATTCTCCGATCGGGAGTTTTGCGGTCTTAATTTCCTTGACCTTTTCCGTTTTCGCAAAGTCAGGTGAGTCCACACCAGAAGACGCAGCTGTATTCAGCTCAGCGTTTTTGTCTAGCGCGGTCTTGTAGCAAATGCCCTTGTGGCGGTTCTTGTCGACCAGGCCGCCTATGATGTAGGTATAGTAAGGCTTGAGTTCTGTGAGAGTGTACGGTGAGTCAGAGGTGAGGTAAACGGTCTCGCTTTGGTCTTGCAGTTCTTTCAGAGAGGTTGGAGCTAAACCTGAAATGCCTTCGGCTCTGGATTTCGCTGACTCTTCAGTCATAACGTGGGCGTCTGTGTTTCCAGGTTCTGAAGCTTGATTCGCAATGTCATCGCCGTTGGTAAAAGTTTGTGCTTCGGAGCGGTTATGATTGCCAGTGGTCGCTTGGTCACTGTCCCGCAGGTCTTTGTACTTCTCAAATGCTCCCACAAGTTTTCCACCGTATTTCCCTCTCATCTCCTGCTGCGCCATTCCAGCTGCCTCAACCCAATCTCCTTCCACAAAGGTAATGAACCTCCAGTTGCGATACATCCCTTTCATCAGCCCCTCAAACCTCTTCCTCAGCTCTGTCTCTGCTCTCCACCCACTCACATAGAGGTGCGCCTGGAATGGAGCCTTAGTATTATCGCTGTACACGCGTGTAATTTGGGACCCAAGGGAAATGATTTCTCTTTCTAACATAAGGGAGTCGAAGCCGCAGTCTATTACGAAAGCAATGGGGAGGCGCTGGTGGCGGCGAGGGCGGGGCGGGAGACCAGACGGTTTACTTTTTGGTTGAGGTTGTATGTCATCACCTTGCAATCCTGCTTCTTGTCGTTCTCGCTGTTGTAGCTGCGCTTCAATTTCCTGCTCTTCCTTCTGAGTACGCTTTCTCGCTTTCTTCTCCTTCGCTTTCTCCCTGCGTTTCGCTTTTCGGTCTTCTCGGCCGGCTTCCCATTCTGCTTTGCGCTTCAGCTTTTTCTGCTGGCTCTTGGAGAGGACGGGCTGCGCCACGTCATGGGGGGCGTCTTCCGTATGCATGATTTGGACGCTTAGTGCGTTCGTAGCTTCAGCCACCGCTGTGCTGTCTTTGTGTTCAGCATTCGACTCATTAGTAGACGGGACCTCTGCATTTTGTGCAGGTTGAGGTTGAGACGTTGCGGGTGAGAGGTCTGGCACCTCTGATGCAGGGGCAGAAGGAGAATCATTACTGTGGCTAAGCTTTCGCAGCTTGGATGGTCTCTCTTCTGCCTCCATGACTGCATCAACCGTCAGGGGAGTGCGGATGTCTGCGAAACGGGAAAGAAAATAGTTTGGGAGAGAGGCTCTTGAACAGCCGAGAAACATCCGAAGCGGTATATTACGTCAGCCCAATTCTTTGCTTGCTCGCTTTAATACAGCGACGATGTTCTACTGTGCGATCTCGGTCGTAACAGGATGGTGACTAGCGGTGAAGGCAGCTAATTCGTTGGTCAAAAGTGCGTTTGGAAATAGCAGACTTTCAACTCATCGTCATGTTTGGCCATCTCAGTCCCGTGCAGGCCCCCTCTCTCCGATTCAAACAGACCTCCCTCACTCGAGTTGTCTTGACTGGCGGTTGGTGATGGGCTCACAGACACTCCACCAACCTTTCGACCTGATCATGCACAAATTGCCCATGTTTCTTCCACGGAGACCATAGCAAGTGGCAGCGAAGCGTTCGTGTATATTTGTTCTTATGCTTTTACCTGAGTCGAGATTGCGTTTTGCAGAAGTCGATGGCCGCCGCCTTCATGAAGAAGTCTGGCTGTGCTGAGCCTTTCAAAACTTGATGAATGCTTTGAAATTTGGGCAACGTAATGTAAAAGTTGTTGCAACGTCAACTCCTCAGCCATCTCGGTATAAGCCAAAGCTCGTGTAAGAACAACCGGTATGGTACCAATCAGGGTAACTGCCGCTACAAGCCAGTCACTTTTTTGAACGGCATGCCAGAAATTCCCTGGCTTTGTGGCGAGAGATACCTCAACAGGATCGAACTGCTCGAGGGTGTTTCAAACACTGTCAACATGAAATCCACAGATCAAGGCCCCCTTTGTCGAATCCGACGTTCAATTCAATTTCCAGAATGTAAGCACCCAGGTAGACGAGGCCGCCGTGCTGTAATTTCAGAGGAAGTAGTGCTCCTCATTAGTGTATGCAGTCCCATCGTGTGTCCAGGAGTAGCCATGGACAGCTTGTAGAGCGGGAAACGTGGTGGCAAAAATTAAGAATAATGCGCGAAAAGTTATACATTGGCTCCCAACAAGTCGCGATCCTGAAGGTCGCGGGTTCATATTGGGGGCCGGCGAATTTCGATGTCGGCTAGACATCGCTGCCGAACTTCAGCGTACGTGATTCAAGCTGCAGAAGTGAAACGACAAGAAGTCCATGACGGCACAGGCTTCCCTTCTGTCAGATGTTGGCCCTGCTCGAGGATTGCTGATGAATTTTCATATCTTAAGATCTTGCAAAGATTCGACGCCAGAACTGTAGCGTAAACATTCTGGGGCTCAGGCTGACGTACCTGTCGTGTAGCATCGAGATAGACTCAAGCACTTAAAACATCTACATCACGCTACAGTTCTCGCCAATCCGCTTCATGACCTCAAAGTACCCATACTCGTCATCCCCAGAGTTACCAACATTCTGGCTATTATCCTTTCGAACTACGCCAGTGACCTTCATCGTTTGCTCGCCCTCGGCATGCCACCATCTCATCCACTGCATACCCTCGCCATCGACATCTCTGTAGTCAATGATCCACTTGCCGCCGCTGACCTCGACCGAAGTCTGGCCAGACGGGAAGTGGAAGTGAGGCAGGAAGATCTCGGTTGGTGCATCTTCCGGCGTCTTCGACGGTGCGCTTAAAGTGAATGTGAATGTTGCGCTCTTAAGGTCGAAGCCATATTTGACTACGTCTCCATGAGTAGCCACAGGTGATGGCCGAAGAAATGCTTCAGCTGCACGAAGACCAGGGTGATTGCCGAGTTCAGGTGGGGTGGATGTGGCTACACGCTGGATGGTCGGCCTTGGCAGATTAGCTTTCAGGTTGTCTGAATTCACTTGTGGGATTGATTTTGATGAGTCTTCTCCCGCCAGTGTCGTGCTTGACGCGTTCGTCGATACGATTCCATCTCGTGGTGGGCCCGGAGGCAGCAGGTCGTCGACTGAGAAAATAGACAGGTCTTCTCCATTCCAGTTGTCACTCCATTGATGGTTATTAGAGGCACAATAGAGCCACAACGTCGAGCCTGCAGCGCCGCTACCCTCTAGGGCGAAGTAGTTCGCGTCAAGCGCTGCTATCTGGCTGCTGTAATCGCCCGTCTTGTATGCATGCTTGTCATCCATATCGTACGGAATTCCGATTTCCGTGAATAAGGTGGGATGTGAGCCCGTGTACTGCTCTCCTTCTTGCCTTATCGCCGACAATTGATCCCGCAGGCAATTCCTGATGGCTGTTTCCCCAATCTTCACTGCAAACGCCGGTGACCAATATTTTCCTCTTAGGACGCCGAACACGTCAACATTGTATAGTCTGTTCCAATGCTTGGTCAATAGGGTCAACCCGTCATAGTAGTGCGTAGCAAAGATTAATCGCTCATCATCATCAACCGTACCCTTGATCGAAGGTGGAATTTCCAGGACTGGTGCCTGTACTAGCATCATGCAATCCTTGTGCTCTTCCCGGATCCTATCTCTAAATTTTCTGAAGTGTTGAATGAAGTACGAATTTGTGAATGCCTCATAGGTCAGTACCTTCCCCGTTCTTGGGTTTTTGGCAAAGTATTCTGGCTTGAGTAGGGTGTCTGTGTCGGGATCCCAAATACCATTCTGAGCCCATAAGCAGATTCCAAGCTTCCAGTTACTGTCCCGCTTGAAGCCGTAGTGCTCATCTCGTGAGTCTTCTGGAAGCAGCCATGCCAAAGTTCCTTCTGGATCAATCAACTGTGTCTCACTTTTGTAGGGTCCGAAGCTGCCGAATTCATATGTTTCTACCTCGACGGCTCTGCCTGATCCAGTAAGCAGGGATTGCCAGGGTGTGGGACAAGTTCCTTTCTTCATGTTGAGTTCCTTCGGTATCGCGTCGAGGTTTTCCCAACCAACCAGACCACGGTTGGGCTCATTCATGCTCTCCCAGCCGATCACACATACGTCCTCCAAGTCCCCAGCATGATGAATCTTCTTCGCAAGGTATTTGCAGGCATTGATGAAGTGATCTTGCAGGTAGTCCTGTATGTTCACACCGTTAATGATAGCATTCGGTGCATAGTCTCTGCCAGCCCAGAAAAGGGTGAACATTGTAAAAGCCGCGAGCCTCTGATAGTTGGTAGGCCACAACATCTTCGGAAACGCAGCCGGGTCCGGCCAGTCTGCGTGTACCATTGCCGCAGCTGTCTTCGTAAACTTCTCGGGGTCCAGACCTGCCGCATACAGCGTCCACATGGGAGCACCATCACCGCCAGAATGCCTACACCAGACATCTTGATGGGGATCCATGAATATGTGGAAGCCATAGCCTTTCGCTATCCGCAGCGTGTCGATTGTGTGCTGTACAAACTCATCGTCATACTGCCCCGGCCCAGCATGTTCTATAGCCTCCCATGTAAAGACATATCGTATGGTGTTGTAGCCCCATCTCTTCAGTCTTGCGAAATGTAAGTGTACGTCATCTTCCTTGAAAGGTCTTCCCACGAAAGAGACGTTGTCGCCATCAAAAAACTTGTCCTTTATGTGCGTCGGAAGGTCGGGTCGGCGTGGAAACTTTGCGTCGCCAGAGACATTTATGCCCCGGAATGTGACTTCGCGGTCCCGGGCGTCTCTGAATCTCGTTCCATCAATGCGGAGCGGTGAAGGTGCCATTGGAACGGCTGAGCAGATCGCGGGTTATTGCATGCGTGACCTTTCACTATGTTTCCTGCGAGTTACTGTTTGATGTCAGGATTGAAGGGAGAGATGATGGTGCAGCAGCGCAAGGGGTTTTTAGAATGTCGCTGCAAATCATGTACTCGTGGTCGTATCGAGATTATCGAGATCCTCCACAGATCTCGGGAAGCATGGCATCCGCATAATTCGCCGTGCATGCCTATGCAGGTCGCTATCCGGGGAGTAGAAATAACGTCATGGTGCAAGGACATATTTCTTCCGTCAACTCCACTCGGCCTCATGCAGGGGACGGAATTGTCATTGTGCAACAGGAAAAGGAAAAGCTCTCAGTGTCAGTCCCGATGATCGAGGTAGAAGAGTAAGGTGACGACCGTATAGGCCATGTCCAATCCTTGCAGCAGCTTGTTTGCTTCACTTGCTTCCACCGCAGCGCACCCCAAAAAGGAATTAGTAGACTGAGCACTCGGTTACCACAAATGTTCAGATCCTCGAGGTCCCATCAATATCTATTGCTGTTCAGTACAGTAAAGTCACCACCATGGCGTCGGTAAAGACTGCCTTGAAAGCCATCAAGGCGGCGATCGACGGCGGCGATTTTGCCAGGGCAAGTGCTCAAGCTACTGATTTGCTCAAGGAAGATGGCAAGAATTACAATGCTCTCATGTTCCTTGGCTTTGCTGAAGAAAAGCTGAAACATCTTGCTGAGGCTGAGAAAGCTCTACGCAAAGCACTGGACCTGAAGCCGCAGGATATCCAACCCTATAAAGGACTCATCAGACTTTACGAGCAGCAAGGAATCGACAAGGTCGACTCTTATCATGACTTGGCATTGCGCCTGGCTACCATCTATGCACAGCAAGACGAGCGAGAGCAGTGCCAAAATATCATCAACCATTATGAGCTGTTTGTCAAGAAGTATGGTTCACCCGCACAGTATCGGCGGGCGCTGGAATTGATGCTACCCACCTCACCGATCTATCCAACACTCGAAGGTAGGGTGCCACATCCCTCCCACAACTACCAACGTATCCTTGAGTCCAGTCAAGCAGAAGAGAAGCAATGGATCGACAAGCAAATAGGAGAGCGACGAACTCGTCTTGGTGCGATACTGGACCGCGTAACACTAGAAGTCAAATGCGAAGCAATCGAAAAATTTCAGGTGGAGCAAAACTATCAGAACTTGATAGAATGGACTCAGGATGACGAGTTTCGTCATGCGCTTGATCAAGAGCTGTTGCAGCGCATGCTTGATAATTTGTTGGCATTACCACCCGATGAGAAGCCAGCTCAGAGGGACAAAGTACTCGAAAAGGCCAACGGCATGGTCATCATCAAGCAAAAATATGAGTTAGCGTGGAATATTGCCCTCGAATGGGTTGACACAGAAGACCTCGCGGAATGGGACCCGTCGATATTGCACGAGTATGTCGATTTCTTCCCAGACGCTGGCCTTGCAAAAGTGGTCATGGGCTTCCTCTACGGGCCCAAATCACCATTTCCTCTGCCGAAATCCGCCGACCCCGAGAAGCCGACCGAAAAGCTATCTGAAACGGAGCAGTTGATTGTTATGATGGAAGGTCTCGAAGAATGCAAGGAATCAATGCTTGCTCATAGACTGATGGCGTTCACCTATCTAAGTTTGGAAGAGCACGAAAGAGCTTCAGAGATGGCGAGAGCGTCAGTCAAGCTGTACCAAAAGGCAGAGAGAGACTACGCTATTCCCCTGCAAGACAGCTTGGATGCGGTCAATCTTATCCTCGGGCGTGCCCTAGTTGTCTATCAGTCACCAAAGCATCATCCTGAAGCGCGCACAATTTTTCAGGACATTTTGGCACGAAAACCACAATTGACTGATGCACTGCTGGGTATTGGGTTGGTATACGAAGAGGATGAGGACTACTCAGAAGCAGTCAGGTTCCTGGGTCAAGCAATGGAGAGATCTTCTAACAACACAAGGATTCGCCTAGAATACGCCTGGTGTAAGGCACTGGCAAAAGATCTTGAAGGCGGCCTTGACATTCTCGAGGGTATCCTTGAGCACGTCGAAGGAGAGAAAAGCTCAGATCTGCTTATGAAAGGAGAACTGTTGTACCGCATTGCCTACTGCAGATGGCACCTCGACCCATCACCAAAAGCACGAAAGGATAAAAATGGTCCGTACCGCTATCTGATTGATGCATTGAAATCAAACTCGAGCTACGCTCCAGCGTATACACTCCTTGGCTTCTATTTCCAAGACTATGCTCGCAACAAATCAAGAGCACGAGTCGCATTTCAGAAAGCATTTGAGCTGTCAACCTCCGAGCTTGCAGCAGCCGAGCAGCTAGCTCAAACTTTTGCCATGGAGGCAGAATGGGACCTCGTCGAGCTTGTCGCAAGTCGTGTTGTCGATTCGGGCAAGGCCCGACCAGCTCCCGGCTCGAAGAAGAAGGCCTACAGCTGGCCCTACGCTGCCCTGGGTGTGGTGCAAATGAGTCGGTCACAGTACTCGCTCAGCATCGTGTCCTTCCAACATGCACTAAGAATATCGCCAAACAACTATCACTGCTGGGTCGGCCTTGGTGAAAGCTATCATAACTCTGGTCGACATGTCGCTGCATCACGAGCTTTTCAAAAGGCGGAGAGTATCGACCACGGTTTGTCTCCAAACGAGGCATGGTTCGCACAGTACATGCTTGCAAACGTGCAAAAGGAGCTCGGAGTGTATGAAGAAGCTGTCAAAGCCTATGAAGGTGTGCTTGCAATCAAGCCAGGTGAGCTAGGAGTCCTGCTCTCGCTGCTTCAGACTTTGGTTGAATTTGGTTGGACTAGGATATATCAGGGTCATTTTGGACATGCCGCCGAGCTCGCAGAAAAGGCCGTGGAGACTGCTAAGTCCATTGGAGAGCAGAGAACTGATATTTTCAATTTGTGGAAGTCAGTCGGTGACGCTTGCTCTGTGCTCCATGCGGCCAAGGCATATGCTGGATCATCAACGATTACAGCAATCAAAGAGCTGCTCCATGCCAACAGCGCCTCTAATGCCTTTGAAATCTTGAGAGACACTGACCAGACCTCCATCGACGACCTCTCGAGCGAAGCCAATGACGTCTCCGCAATCGGCAATCAGTTCCTCAAAGCAGCAGTCCTTGCTCACAAGCGTGGGATTGATGCATCATCCAATGACACTCACGCACAAGCAGTGGCTTGGTATAATTTAGGGTGGGCCGAACACGACGCATATGTCTCTTCCACCTTACAAAAAGGCATACGTCCCCGCCACCTCATCAAAGCAGCCATCAAGTGCTTTAAGCATGCTATTGAGCTCGAGTCAAGCAACTCAGACTTCTGGAATGCACTCGGCGTAGTAACCCTCACGCTCAATACCAAAGTCTCTCAGCACTCCTTCATACGTAGTCTCCACCTCAACGAACACAGTGCACGAGCATGGACAAACCTCGGCATTCTCTACCTTAATAACAGCGAGTATGAACTAGCCAACGAAGCCTTCACACGAGCACAGTCTACAGACCCAGAGTACGCCGCCGCGTGGATTGGCCAAGGCCTCCTCGCATCCCTCTACGGCAAACATAAAGAAGCATCCGGTCTCTTCAAGCATGCTTTCGAGATTGCAGACTCGAGCTCCATGCCTGCAAAACTTCACTACGCGCTCACCAGCTTCGACCAGATCCTTACCAATCTCAATGCTGCAAGCGACGTGAAACTACTCATCCAACCTCTCTTCGCGCTCCGCCAACTCCAGGTGCTGAATCCAACAGATGTGATAACAAAGCACTTCCTCTCCCTATTCGCTGAGCGAGTCCACGAATACACAACCGCAACCAGAAACCTCACAACTGTCATCGAAGACGCAGAAGCACAATACGAGACTTCAGAATCAAACTACAGTCTTGCGCGCTTCTCCCAAGCCAAAGCAGACTATGCACGGCAACTTTTAGCTCAGGGAGAATACGAAGATGCAATCGAAAATGCACAATTTGCACTCGACGTCTCGGATGACGACGCCCTTGGCTCAGCTTGGGCGACTCAACGCCTCAAGTGGAGACTGAGCGCCCAAGTCACAGCCGGTCTTGCACACTCTTTCCTACATCAGATGCCTCAAGCCATCAAATCCCTGCAATCTGCAGCCGAGACCTCCCGATCCCTCAACGACGGGCGCATCGATCCTAACGTTACAGTCCTCCTGTCACAAGTCCTGTGGTCAAGCGGCACCGACAAAGAGAAGGAAGCAGCGCGAACACAACTCTTTGAGTGCATCGAAGACAACCCTGATCACGTTGGCGCGGCGACTCTTCTCGCCGTTGTTGCTGTACTAGATGACGACGTTGAGACGATAGAGATTGCAGCCGACGATCTGAAATCGCTCCGAGCGAAATCACGGATCAGCGTCATGGATAAACTTCGCATCGCCAAAGTCCTTGCCTGCATCCTGCTTCTCAAAGCGGCGAGCGGTGTAAATGGAGAGGAGATAAGGAACGACGCCCTGGCCGGGATTATGTTGAACCCAGAGCAACCTCAAGGCTGGCTTGAACTTGCGCAGCTCAGTGAAGGCACAGATGCGGGTCAACACGCAAGTGAAATGGCGGTTAAGAATGCGCTCAGGCAGATTCCGCCGGGCGGGCGGCTGACTGCGGAGGACTTGGCAAAGACATATTCTATTACCGATAGGACGGAAGACCTCGCGCAAGCTACGATGTTAGCGCCGTGGTTGAAGGAGTAAAGAAATAGGACGGTTTGTGATAGACGACTGACGAGATGATAAAACTGATGCGTGCAAGCTCAGGAGAAAGTCGGATGATCCCTATCCTACCTGACGCAGCTGAGCTGCCATTTTCGAATGATACAGAGACAGATAATCGGCCTGCCTATGCAGCTAGATTGCATTCTTCTTCGCTCCACAAATGTCCGTTGCCCTCGCCTCGGTCACCTTGCTCCGCAGCTGAGAAGTCCACCTGAGGCACTTGCTCATTGTCCTCTTCGTCCCTCAAATCGGGCCTCAGACCACAGTCATTCGGCACGCGGGGAAGAATATGGTTAGTGATGATTCTTCTGTATTCTCTCATCTTTACCCACGTCCGGAAACGGCAGTGCTTGTTTGCAAGAGAGTTCGTTGCGGGCCCCATGTGAGTATGCTTAGCTCCCCCATCCTCGTCCATCGCAGCAATCGCGTGTCTGGATGAATGAAAGCTGACCTTTCTGTCTGGGCTGCAAATCGGTATCAGCGCTGTGGTCTGAGCTCATCGGACATTGCCTCTCAGCGAGAACTGCGCAGCGGTCGGGACCAGTCGCCTGAATATTCTTCAGGAGTTTCGGCCGAGGAGCCAGCGACAGGTGGTGCAGTCTCGTATAGGTCTCTTGGCAGAAGCTGATGTTTCTGGTCTGCCTGCAGTGTTTTGAAGAGCGACGATAATAGACAGTGGTAGCGTCATGCTCTGCTCGGAGTAACCGCCATATTCTTCGTCAACTTGATAAACTTGCTGATCTGCTACTTCTATCGCAACCTTGAGTCGATGGGTAGAATGTTTTGGCAACGAAAGACGGGCCAGCAAGTCGGAGGCTGTCCGATTCTCGAGAGCTGTCGTTTACTTATGAATTCACCGATGATTGGCTATTTTGCCAGTACATGGAAGCATTGAAGGCAAAATAGTTGCTGCCGCTGTCTGCGCCGAGCCGAATCTCTGTCGGTGATCCTACAGGTGTCGTATATCTAGTCTGATGCCTGGCACCATTTGTCCCGCACGATATGCGATGACCTGGAGGTAGAAACATGTCGAATCCCTCAAAGAGTGTCCGATGTCCCTAAATATCCACAAGATGTGGTGTACTGCACTTTGTACGTTCAAAACCTCATCTCTGTATGCCTTGACACTGTTGACGAATCGCGCATATACAATTGATTGTAATCCTGTTTCCATTTTCATTTGATCGAGATAGCTAGAGTCGTTGTTTAAGATTGGTTGTTATTCTTTCCCGGCCGGTCCTTCATTGTAAACACTACACGGCGCTCGAAGGCAAATGAATTTCTGAATCTGTCAGGGCCATCGTTTAATAGAGGCTCGCGAAATGTCGGATTGGTATCGCGAATCGAAACCAACTGTTCGGCAGCTGGTCTGGCCTGCACCGTCGGCGCCTTGCTGCTGCTGCAGTTTCTGGTAGAAATTACCTGAACTCCTCGAGGAGATCAGGAGTTGAGCTGAAAAATCCATTAGTTTGTAAATAGATGTTCAGGATTGGTGTCGATTCTCGCTTGTAGGCCTGAAAGAGCTCAAGGAATTGCTTAAAGATTTCGCGCCGTTGTGCAAAGCGATTCTTCATGAATCGTTAGTACCTAGTCTTAAAAACGACAATTGTGTAGCTTGTGAATGGTTAAGGCATACGATGGATTGATTCACCTTAATTTTGTTCACAAAGCTGAGAGCATCACTGAAGTCAGTGATAACTGATTTTAGTAGCCCCTCTATTTCGAATCTCGGCACTACTCTCATGGGAAGGCAAGAAGGAGAACCCTCCGGCACTCCTTCGAGGTGGCATGATCTGCAGGTCGACGTATCGAAGGCCACAAAGCTCATAGTTGGCGTCGTGATTGGTGTCTAAGTCTTCGACGCAGTCGACGGAACGCTCACCATCAGTCTTGTCAGAGGTTTCAAGATTCAACTCCCGCTTGCGATTTGACCCGAACGCTCCTCAGCAGCACGCATTTCTATGGCGTCATATAGGTACTTCATTGCACCACAGTCACGATAGAATCGTCCACAGGGAGCACAGCAGAACTCGCCAATATCGTTTAATCCCAGGTCGGATTGACATATGCGAAAATTGGCAGCTTCAGCATTGAGGAAGAATGGCATAACGACATTCGCTTTGGGTTGAATAAGACCTTTCTCAGACCAGTAGTCAGCGCGGATAAGATACCCTCGACGAGAATTGAGCATGAGATTGAACTGCCCAGTGGCGAGAAGACGTTCAACCGGACCACCCTGGTAGGATATTATCAGAAATGCCTGAGAAGCAAAAATGCGCACAAACGGGACATTGACAGCTGTCTCTGCAAGCCAAACGCATCCTCAAGGAAGATGAAATCGCCTCTTATCGCTGAAGGACGGGTGAACAGATTTCCAAGAGAGAGCTTCCAGTAGGGCGCCATCCCAAACACAAAGGCAAAAATTTGCATGAGACCGTCTTGATAAAATTTGCTTAAAACCTGGAAAGACCTTCTGTCGAGGCGCTTCTACCTGCCAGAAACGAGGTAAGGAGGAAACAGAAGAGCACAAGTTCACTGCCGGCAGGTTGGCGACTTTGACGCACCTGGTCGGCCGAGATCATGGCCATCGCTGTACCTATGCGTTCCTGTGTGAGTACATTCTGGCCTGTCAGATTCTAGCACATGCGAAGAGTATCGACTAGACCCGACAGCAAGCGGCCCAAGGAAGTTGAATGCTAAATGCCCAGAGCGTACCGCTGGTGAAACTGCATTGGCGAGTGTTTGCGCTTGGTTCGCAGCTGCTTCAGTGCTATGTAAGGACGTTGAGGCATTCCATCCAACATTTTCGTATTCTTCTACAATCCTGGCTCTGTTGCCCAGAGCGTGGTCCTGATCCTCACATCTTCGTTTGCGCAAAGAAAACACTGGTCCATTTTTGAGCCGTAGTAGTTCGCTGTCGCTTCCAAAGAAGGTACTTTGCATTGAGATGTAGTTGATTATGTGACTAACCCCCCGATTCACAACAGCATGCTCTCCGATCCAGGTGCTGCCATAACGAGATTTTGTCTGTCTTGCGCTTGGCCATCAGTCTGGCTTGCAATGTGATCACATAGTCGACTCCCACTAGTGCCTCCACATCATGATGCTCTATTTCGAGCTTTCCCGGCTCACTGAGAGATCTCTCTGATACAAGCCTGGTGAGAAAATCATAAGGAGCAAAGCAAACCCATGATCGAGCCGATTGCAGCCTTCATCAAGGCACAATTGACCCATCGGCTGAGCTGTTGCAGTAGCGTTCGAGCTAAGGTAGTCATCAAAGCTTCGAACGCGGGTGACCCACCGAGAAACCATATCGATAAGCCGGCATCATTTTTGTGCCTGCAGATCGTCATGATAACCTAGTTGCTAAGGAGCTTGCAGAGCTCTTTTGAATTGCGAAGCTGCACCTATATTCAACGTTCATGCTTGTAAAACTTCGGGAAGCCATCGCTTGGCCTCACGCTCAGAGCAATAGCTCTTCATTCCAAACTTTCACTGCATTGCGTCACCACACTCGCCATGGCCTTGACAATCCTCCCACCCCTTCCTGAAACCGACGAATACCTCCTCTCCCGCAGACGCGACCACGATGTTTCCTCCTCCTCCGGCGACACTTCAGACTCAGAGAACGGTGGAATGGAACTGGACTCCGACAACCTGGACTCGCGCCCCGCCAAACGCCTAAAACTAGGGGACAACAAACAATCAATATCAAGCCGCACAATTGTAGTGCCCGGCGAACCAATAACAGACGAAACGCAGTGGATGCGCGGCCACGGCACGACAACGAGTCTATCACCGAGTTCCACGTTGATCACAGCGACGCTAGCCGGTCCAGTCACACCAACGAACAAGCTATTGTCCGTGCTGCCGATACGAGCGAGATATACACCCGAGGTCGGTGATCTGGTACTAGGAAGGATTGTGTCGGTGGACAAAAGCCAATGGCGCGTTGACGTCGCAGCTCCCCTCCTCGCCAAACTATCCATGTCCTCCATCAACCTCCCCGGGGGCGCCCTACGTCGCAGAACAGCCAACGACGAACTGCAAATGCGCCGATACTTCCAGGAAGGCGATCTGCTCGTGGCCGAAGTCCAGTCAGTCTCAGGCGGTGACGGATCCGCAACACTCCATGCTCGCTCCCTACGTTATGGCAAGCTAAGAAACGGGACATTCCTAAGCGTATCTGGCACGGGCGGCGGCGCCGGCGTGGTTAGGTCGAGGAGACAACAGTTCACCGTCAATACGAGCGCTGGGGGCGCGGTGGGAGGTGGTGACGTAGATGTCATACTGGGTGTAAACGGGTACATCTGGCTCAGCAAGCACATCGAAGCCACAGGTCCCGGTGCCACAGCTGTGAAAAAGGGCGACAGCAGAGCTGGAGGCGTCGATCTAAGTATAAGTAACCTGGATGAAGCGGTCTCGAGCGAGGCGTACAGCAGTCAGAACGATATGATTGAGGAGGGGACACGGCGGGAGATTGCGCGCTTGAGCGAGGTGATACGGTGTCTAGCGGAAGGGGCTGTGAGGGTGGATGAAGAGAGTGTGAGGCGGGGATACGAGGTTGCAGTTGAGTTAGCATTGGGGATGGAAAAGGGAATGGATGTACAGCTGGAGAGTGGTGGGAGGGAGTTGCTCGATCTTGATGCTAGGAGGAGGGTTGTAGAGGGGGTGCTCGGGAGCTGACCGAGTTCCAGAACGAGGCAATGCTAGCCCAACACGGACTTTGAAGTGTTGATGAATTGATCCAGGCTGGTAGTAACGTCCGTGAAGTTTAACTCGAAGACGTTTGTGCCACAGATGCGACGATCAGACGACCACAGATGTCAAGTTCAACACTACAGCTATTTGGTGGACTTTTTGGGGAACTCCCTCTCTGCACTTTGCGGGAATTAGTTGCGAGTTTTCGACAATCTCGTCTGGTGCAAAGGCGTCACATCCGGAGTTCGACTGCGCGACGCGTATTGTGTTACTTGGATTTTTCCAGGTTCTGTCGAGCACTTAGAACTGCTTTGGTTTGGTCTTGGGAAATCCCCATTTTTGCTGTGTTGTGTTTTGCGAGAAGATATCTCACACGAAATCTGCGAAAATTTGGGCGAGCATTGAGCATCGTAAAGACAAGCATTCACACAGACTTTCTCAGCCCAGTCATTGTACATATTAATTACTACTTAGTCTATGCTCTGCAACTAACAGTCGAATTCCATGTCCAAAGCGGATGGGTCATTATGCAGTATTCATCAAACGGCATCGCCGACACCCAAGTTTTCCTTTCCCTGCCTTTGAGTTCAGAGGCCAATAGACCTCCATAATTTTTTCTGTTGTTGATGGGTATCATGGACTTCCACTTTCGACCGAGCCATATCTCCGTCGTAACTCCATCGTACACTGCCATCTTCGTCATGCGGTATTGGTCTCGGACCTTGAATCTTGTGCTCATGGGTTCCATCGTTACCCTGCTCTTCGTCAACGTCGGCCTTCTAGACCTGGCTCATATTTGGACCTCTTCGTGGACCTCTCATGTTAACGCCACCGGAGCTGGTGAGAGTGAGGAACAAGCTGAACACGTAGCATGCCCAGGCAAACCATAAAAATGCAGTCGTGGCCTGAGCTTCTCGGCACCGGCCTGACATGTCGGAGGAGCCGTTTGTAATGCGGTTGTTTCGCACGTAGTCCTACAGCTTGTTAGTGTGAAGATCTCACACGCCGAAGGCTACCACATACCCTGTTGCTGCAAGAGTGAGCACCAAGCTGAGCAGCCATTGCGACTGCGGCGCAGAAAAAGAAGAGGACATTAAGCACGTCGAGACCAGCTGGAACCCATTTATGGAAGGTAAATTGCTCCTTGAAGGCGATCGCGATGAGGTAGAAAAGCGATAGCATCGAGAAAACTGCCACAAACATGTCGAAATTGATGATCGATGGGTTGCCGGCGGACGCCTCTGCGATTATGTTGCCGACCAGTGCCATTATAATCAGAGTGAATAGGAACTACCAGCTTATTAGTGCTGTGCTTCGACGAGCAGGTTGTCGCCTACCTCTGCACCGCGCAGGCCGAGCTGCAACATATTGGCCATTTTGATGGATTAATAGATCACTGCTTGCGATGTCCACTGTCGATGTTCACTGGAGATGTTGGTTATCCTACGGTCGTAGAGGTGTGCAAGAAGAGCTAGATGAGAAGTCGTCTGTGGTGTCAAGGACGTTGGGAAGCTTAAAGCCTTTGACGAGGCGTAAAGTCAATTATGAAGAGCAATTGGCAAGAGTGACGTCTGGCACTGCCGTGGCAAGAGCGGATTTCTCTCAATACGGCGGAAGCTTCAAGCTGAGTGGTGCGCAGTGGAAGACTCGGAAATGGAACTTAGAATCACACGCACAGGGCAGCGTCAACAGAGCAAGTTCTGTTACTGGAACCAAGAGCGTAACAGGCAAAGGAACTTTGTTGCCTACGTCACTGTTTGGGTTGCGACAAAATCCCAGAGCTTGTTCTCCATTCATTCTCTAGGCGCCAACCCTGGGCGCCTCAGGTGGCTTCGACTTGTTCCCGAGACCAATCATTACGCGTCAACGTACCACCATCGAGCACGGATAGCTCATGATGATGTCTATCCGGATGCTTCCACTCCGATCATCAAGCATTGCGGTCATCAGGAACTCAAGCAGAATCAGAATGGTACTCTATGCCTTTGACCAGACGCTGAGACATGCTTGAGCAGTACGTCAAAGGCCATTCTAGAGAGTTCCGCAACTATCTTTGAAGTGTTCGGGTACCGGGCTCTCCGAGTGTGGCTGATACCTGATACTGTTGTTGTTGTTGCCTGAGGGATCATGGAAAACCAAACCCCCGAAATTTTGGCTGACTGGGCGACCACTCAAGCCTGAGCCGCTTGTACCGTAACATCCAGACGCTGCACCGCCTCAAGCACTGATCCTTGATCGAAACGCGCGTTCCGCCAACTCCATGCAGGTCCAAGTCAAGCGAACGCTCGTCTTGGTGATAAGCGGGTGGGCAGGGCTTAAAAGCTACCTCGCAGTTTTCCGTGCTTAGGGATTACAGAAAAGACCAAACTGGTATACTCTCTTGCGCATTGTCAATAAACATTCCAGAAAGGACGACGTCTACTATTCCAAGGCCGGTATCACGTATTCATTCAGCCACGCCGGAAACATCAGGCATTCGCCGTTAACTAGCCCAAGCTGCTCACCAATTTCTCGACGGCATGTGTTCGTGGGCAACGTGAGCTTTCCAAAGAGTATCAAAACCAGTATGATCAAAGCTCTCCGTCCGATCTAGGTTTGATAGGATTCGGTAAGTCTCACCTAGCTAGGACCGAAATTGACCAGGTGGCGCCGAAGCTCTGATAAGCATATGTTCGCTCACACCTCGTCGTTATACATTGCCAGACGACAGGATCTGGTACGTGGCACGCAGGTGTCTGCATTATTTGAGGATGAACAGCCGCGGGACCCATGATCGCACTTACTCATGTACTCCTATAAATGTCATCTTGATAAGTTAGACTCACAGTCATACGCTTTTGGTCCGTGGGGGCGTGCAAGGCGACTTCGAACCCATCAACACGCGGTCATCAATCAGAAACATGCGCGATGGCGTAGAAGCACCTCTCGCTCGTCTTCACGTGTACAAGCGGGTCTCGGTATCCGGGAACGCTGCTGCACAGCTAAACAGCCAAGGAAGCACGACCACGACCCAGCTGCTTGTCGTGGTAGTTTGGGACGGTGAAGGTGCAAGATATTTTGGCAGCCATACCACGCAAAGCAGTGACAGCTGAAGTTCAGAGCCCCGAAGCGGTTGGCCTTCAGTATCAACACAAACCATGGTATTACGGTTGCCAGTGTCGTCCCCGGCTTCATCGAGTTAGTCATCCAAATGAATCTTGTACTGTACTTCAGAGGGGAATGTCAGAGAAATCTCCTGCAACTAGAGCTATTGTCTTCAGAAGGACCATCGTTGTCACTTGGGAGATGCACATGAGGCTTGCAGTGTGGGTTCAAGGTTGGATCGTGCGCGTTGTTGCAGCGCGTAGGATTGTATGTATAGCTATCGCCGTATTGAGTTCGCCTGTAAAACTGCGTTGTGGCAGTATGTTCAGTACACGCATTAAAGAAGCCCAACAGACTTCCCATGTAAGCGGGCTCGCTCTAGCGATGCTTTGTATTATTTTGATCGGGATACTGTACCGCTTCATCCCAGGACTTCAAGTTTTCGTACGGACTTCTCAACCAAGCCTCCAATTCATGCAGAAACAAGCAGGCATTTTCCCGGCCTAAATAATCTTTCAAAAGCTCTTGGGCCTGTCCAGCACTACCCTTGACATCGATAGATTTCAGAATGGCCACAATATACTCGAGCAGAAACTCAGCATTGGTGGCTCTCCTGTCAACTCGACCAAAGCTCGACGAGTTGGAGTCGAGGAAGTCGAATACGCCCAGTTCTCTTCTGATCCATCTTTTCGCTTTCGCTATTAAGCCTGCATCTCTAGATATTATTTTCGGTGTCAAGCTTCGGTAGCCGCTGATTCTGTTCGACCCAACGTATAGAGAAGGCAGCTGCTGCTCGTAGACATGTCTACGAAATGCCAATGCTTCATCGACATGCGGCCTTCTTGCTGAGTATCTTTGCTGGCACTGCTCTCTGATTACCTGTCCACGGTTCACGTGCGGTCTTGAAGGTCGGGGTAGGTGCTTCGCCGAACGACTATCAGCTAAATAGAAGACCTTCTGGGGTCCCGCTCTTTCATCGCGATATCGGATCCCCTTTACAGCGCTTTTGCACAACGGACATGTTTTAGCTTGTTGCAGCCACGTTCCTAGACACGAAAAATGGAACTGATCATGCTTGCATGGTAGGGCGCTTGCTTCGTCTGCAATGCGATCAAGGCAGATCACGCAGATGGCGGGACTCGGTCCTTCGACAGGCGGTTTCTTTGGATATCGATCGTCGACGTCGTCTTGGAGAGAGACTCTTAAATTTTTCACATCATTATTGCTATTTACGGCATTTGCCATGTACTGCGACAAGCAGGGCTGGTTGTGGCCACTTCGAAAATCCGTGTACCTGGTTGCCGCAGTTGTGACATTTGCGGAAGGCACGCATGCAAACAAGGCAAACTCTGCAATGGCCTCGATCGTAGTTGCGCCTGATGGCCGGCAATAGTACCTGTCTCGACTTTCTAGACGGTGATAATGTTTGCTGGTTGAAACAATTTGACCGTGCTTACACCCCACAATACAATCAATCGTTCCCGCAATAACACAGATGTCATAATGCTACATCGACCCGTGACATTGATTTCCCGGTGACTATCAAGGAGCCTGCTCGTACCCACTGCATCGCAGTCTCGCGTCCTGGCCGTTCATCTACGTGCCTCCCCCGTTGCGATGCGGGCGATCAACACCATCAATGGCCTGAAAAGATGGTCATGTAAACCCAAAGACCTACCTGACGTTAGTGCTATCAAGAACATTCATGTCTACGACTTCGACAATACCTTATTCTCCAGCCCGTTACCCAATCCGCAATTATGGCACGCAACCACAGTAGGCCTTCTGCAGACGTATGAAGTCTTCGCTCACGGCGGCTGGTGGCACAATCCCGATATACTCGCTGCCACGGGCGAAGGTATCGAGAGAGAAGAACCCCGCGCTTGGAAAGGATGGTGGAACGAAACAGTCGTGTCTCTGGTAGAGATAAGCATGCAAGAGAAAGACACGCTCACAGTTTTGCTGACCGGCAGAGGCGACACAAATTTCGCGGACCTAATCAATAGAATTGTCAACGCGAGAAAGCTAGACTTCGATATGGTGGTGCTCAAACCTGAAGTCGGACCAAATCAACAACAATTCATTTCCACAATGGAGTTCAAGCAAGCTTTCCTAAGAGACCTTGTCCTCACATATAGACTTGCTGACAACATCCGAATATACGAAGATCGAGTCAAGCACGTCAAAGGCTTCCGAGACTTTATGGAGAAGTTCAACAAATCGTTTCTGGCTCAGGTGCAAGACCCCTTGCTGCAAGAACGAAGCACAACATGCACAGCTGATGTTATCCATGTTTGTGAGCTAAAATCAAGTCTTGACCCTGAGTCTGAGATCAAGGCTGTACAAAGTGCCATCAATCGACATAACAAAGCTATCAAGATAGGTGGGCCTAATCCGACCAGAGCACCGGAACGATTTTACCGCATCCACGAACAGTTCCAATATTTTGGCTACATGATCAGTCAGACAGACTCGGCACGGCTCATCACGCTATGCAATGCCCATGCACATCTCATTGATTCTGGCGAAGTGAAATACATGGCTTCGAGTATCCTGATTGTCCCGTTCTACCCTAGAAAGGACATACTAGAGAAAGTTGGAGGACGAGGCAACAAGATCACTTGGCAGGTCACCGGTGTTGCAAGATTCGAAGATCGGATCTGGGCCGCCAGAGTAACCCCGATCAGCGACAAACCTACCTATACCCAAGACGAGACACCAATGGTCATTCTTGCCATAAGAAAAGGATCACGCCAGATCGATGCAAATAGAATCAAGAATTGGCAGCCACCCAGCGCAGAGAAGCAATTCATCTTCGAGACCGTCGTGGATGATAAGATAATGCTGAAGCTAGAAGAACTGGATGAGAATGCTTTGGTTGATGAGAACAATCGCCGTATCAGAAATGGTCGGCATGGACATAACAAGCGGAAATTTCAAGATGAAGGCGACCTTAACAAGGAGAACCAGTCAATCCATCAAGAAGGGCAATCTTGGGCCCAAACAGCACAGAGCAATAGGACCGATAATCATAGCAACAACCAGGGCAGTGGGAATAGGTATTTCAACAAGCCCCGAAATCAGTTCAACAAGAAAGCCAGTCATGCCAATTTCAACAACAACGCTAATCCGTCTGTCAACCCGAATGCAGTGCCGACCCAGCCACAGAGTTTGGCCAATCAGAGACGGCAGCGTGGCGGAAATTCAGGAAGAGGCGGTAGAGGAGGTGGCCAGGGAGGGTACAAGAGCTTGGACGAGTATGGTGGACCTGCGTTTGACAGCGGAAATGATGGTCAAAATGACGGTGCTGGGGGTGCTGTGGTGATGGACTATTAGAGATAGCTCATGCACCATGGCACCGTCGCTGCGGGGCTTGCAGCGAGATGTTGCCGTGTCCATAGCATGTGTTATTACCTAAGACGACAGCATGGCGTTGAGGATGGACCCGCGTACTAGAGCTCGGACCGGGAGGCGAAATACTAGGAGTTTCTGGCTCAATAGTCGGGCCAGAAGTTCTACACTGAACTATCACAATGCAATTCAATGCAAGCTGTATTGCCGGCTAACACGACCAGTAAGCATTGTTAGCTAGCTTGTACCTCTTCGACCGCTGTCAGACCACGTCGCGGACGATCTCAGCCTCGTCACGTAAAGCAGCGAGGCTGGACTTACAACAACGCCAGTGCGTCGTGACCACCTCGACGAGGACCTGCTTTATTCTTCCATAATTTTTACATTTACTTTGACTGATTCAAATCCTGTTTTCGTGAACCGTCACGTTCTCTCCTTTCATGATATCAATTCTGTTCACTTCTCTTCCGGATATGTTATAGTACAGGCTTTACTTCGCTTCTCACTGGGTTTCCCCCTACCCAACTGAAGATATCTTCAGTAGGCAGTACTTAGACTCTGCTCTGCTAGACGCCGCAAAAACTCTCCCACAGCGTCTATTCTGCCGATATGGTCGTGTGCAAATTCTGGAAGCAAGGCACATGCCGAAATGGCAGCTCGTGCCGATTTGAGCACCCAGGCAGCAGCAGCGGCGGAGGTGGTGGTTTCGGGACCGGTCATAGTGCTGGTGTCTTTGGTGACACCAGTAGACCTGAAAGATGGCAACTCAACGAAGACGATATCAGAAGTGATCTTACTTCGACAAGACCAAAATGGATATTGTCCGCTTACGGGCCTGGCAAGTTGCCACCAGCATCGTTGTTTGTCGAAAACGAGTACAGTCCTGAGGAAGTCCGGTGGAGATTTTACGAACAGCAAGCCAAAGGCAACGCCGAGACCGCCAACAATGAAGCCATACAGATATGGAACAAGGCTGATATGGCCATGCAAAACGTTGCCAACAACGTGAGAGATGTTCAGAGGTTCATGGATGAAAAGGAACGGCAACATCCGAATAGATACGATTTTACCAGCACCAAGTTCGATGGAAAGGCCTCCGCAGAAGAACTTGCGAGAAACACACAACTGAACGCACAGTCCGGTACTTCACTCAGCCCGTTCGGTGATAAGGCTCGTACAGCGGCTCCCACGAATCCATTCTCAAGACCTTCATTCGGCCAGACCTCATCGCCTTTCAGCCAACCTGCCCAATCTTCAGCCTTTGGTCAGCCAGCACAACCTTCAGCCTTTGGACAACCAACGCAAACTTCAGCTTTTGGGAAAACAGCACAGCCATCAGCATTTGGACAGTCTACACAGCCATCGGCTTTCGGGCAACCACCGCAGCCGTCAGCATTTGGTAAGCCAGCTCAACCAGCTGCTTTTGGTCAGACCGGTTTCGGTCAGGCCTCACAATCTGCGGCATTTGGTAAGCCAGCAGTCGGCCAGACCGGGTTCGGCTCTGGTTCTGGCGGCTCAAGCGGGACTGGTGGTTTCGGTCAGCCCGCCCAGCCCTCTACTTTCGGAAAGCCAGCCTTTGGTCAGCTAGGAGGTGTCAACGCCACCAGTTCTGGATTTGGCCAATCATCAACGCTTGGACAGGCTGGCTCGAGCAACCCTTTTGCCAAACCTTCAGCAGCTAATGGCTTTGGAGCCACTACGGCGTCTTCCGGTTTTGGTCAGAGTGGCTTCGGTCAACCAGCACAACCTGCAGGCAACATTCAACCATCTGGCTTCGGTCAAACCGGCTTCGGGCAAGTGGCACGGCCTGCAAGCAGCCTCTCTCCCTTTGGGCAGGCAGGTGCTTCAAGCAACGCGCAATCTCCGTTTGGTCAGACTAGCGCCCAACAGAGCGATCCATCGCCATTTGGTGACGTAGCCGCAGCAACGTCGAAAACAAGTCCGTTTGGTGACAATACTTCGGGCCAGTCGTCTTTCGGATCAACCCCTTTCGGAACGCAGCCAAATCAAAAGCAGTCATCCGGATTTGGTCAGGCATCACAACCTCAACAAGTTTCATCCGGTTTCGGTACAAATCCATTCGGCAAGCAGCCACAGCAACCAGGTTTTGGCCAGGCAGGATTCGGACAGGCTCAAAATCAGCAACAGTCTACCTCACCCTTCGATCAGGGTCAAACCACCACACAATCCACGACGAATCCGTTCAGCGCTGCTCAATCAGCGCCAGTGCCTGCAGCTCAACTACAGCCTTCAGACACAAAACCCACCACAGCACCGATCCAACCACTCCACTATACCCAGACGTTATCGTCCGCTCCGCCGCGCTTCGATGCCAGTGGCAAACTTACATCCTACCGCAACCTCCCAGTTGAGTACGTAATCAAACTCCGACCCACAGCGACCGGCGAAGAAGTTGTAGACGCTGAGCTGCCTGTCTACCGCCGACCAGACAACAACCGCCAAGAACGAATATGGTTTCCACTGGCCACAGAAGATCCAAGCGTGAAGAAGATAGTAGGTGTACTCAAGGACTTCGAAGACGTGGAGGAGAAGTACACAGACGAGATCAAGCGGGAGTACGGAAGGCTATTCGAGACTGGAAAATTTGATCAGGGGAAGATTCCGCTTGTACCGCCTATGCATAGCTGGGTTGATTACGACTTCTAGGGGAGAATGGATTTGAGAGGTTATTGGTGCACCGCAACGGGAGGTGGATCGTGTCGGAGAGGGTGGGATCTGAGGCCGTGGTTGTGAGACCCCGTGGGACGCCGAGCCGAAAGCAAACACGAAAGGGGGCTGTAGAGGCTAAGAGGATTCACAAGCCTGATACAAGAAGGCGTTACAGGCAAAGGCGGCGCTTGAGGGAGCGATACGAAGGCCTCAGGAGTTTAAGGAATCTGTAACCAGGAATACCAATACCCCAGAGCACTTTAGAAGTGCCATTGTGGGAGCACGACTTGGCATCCATCACTCACATCCTCGAACAGTCGAATTCTTTAATTGATAGAGCGGGCCATCACACCTTGTCTTATTTGAGCGTTCCGGTATACTTTAGATACCACATCACATGGCGTCGCGCCGCTTTTCACCTGAACCGTGGAGGCGATCATACTTCCATGCACGAAAGCTCTGATATGTCCCCCACCCTGTTTAGCTCCTTGCTTTCTTCATTCCGCATCGACAGCCACACCACAGCCGCTATCACAGGCCGTGCGCAATGGCCGTCTGCCATTTCACACAAGCAGACCTATGCAGCAATCGTAACCTCAACCTCGACGCCCGCCTCAATATTGATGATGATTTGCTTGACGACCTCGGTCGGCGCGTTCAGATCGATCAATCGCTTGTGGATGCGCATCTCGTACATGTCCCAGGTCTTGCTGCCCTCGCCGCAGGGGGTTTTGCGGGTTGTGACCTATAGAAATCATCAGTGTTGGTCGACTCAAGTGTGGCCGCCTGCGGTAGAAACAGATAGGGTTGGTGGTGAAGGGGACCAATATAGCGCCTCGAATAGTAGGGTACCGGGGGCAAGCGCAGGTGCAGAGACATGTGTGCAGTCAGCTAGCTGACCCGAGTGGTATCTGCGCAGACCTTGCTCACGACTCGCGATTGTCGCACAATGCCCAAATCTGCGCGGCTGTCTTGCCATTCTCGCTTTCCCTCTCACGCAAACCACGTTCTCTCCTCCTCTTCAACCTCTCCTTCTGCCGTTTCCAATGTAGGATATCAACTCACCTTCAAAACCTTAGTAGGCAACCTAACTGGCCCCTTGACCCTCAAATTCTTGCTCTTCGCACGTTCCAACAGCTCGCTGCAGACTTTCTCGAGGGACGCGACCTTGCGGCTGGTGAGAGTTATGCGGATTTTGTGGATTTTCTAGTTGAGCACGCTCAGTCAGCGAGGGCTCTGACGGAGATTGCTTGCGGCACAGACCCGAAGAGCGACTGGACCAGCAGACGCAAAGATCGAATACGGGGAGGGGGAAAAGTATGCTCACTGGGCTCTCGCCGAAATCCTTTTCGGGCTTTTGGAAAGACATTTTGGTTGAGTTTTGCTTCGTGCTGATCACCACAGAAGGTATTTGCGTGACTTTGTTAGATGGTATGAGTGTGAGTGCTTGTGGTCGCCAATCAAGACCTGAACGTTCGTTCGGTAATGTGATGAAAGGCTGGAGTGTAGAAAGGTGAATCTTGTTGTGATAGCAGCCCCACGAATTGGTAGCCCAGTTGAGTATGGAAAATCGCAGGTGCGACACGCTGCCAAGACGCCAAGCTTCATGCCTGAATTATGAGGCTGGAATTTTCAGACTGTCCCACTAGCCTGCTCACTCCCGCGTACATGTTGACGCTGCTTGATATGGGATATGTTAGTGGCAAGATGCGATCTTTATATAATTGTCCTGTCTTGTTATGACCACTGAGACACTGTCAGAGCAGACTCCAGCTTGTGTAACTACGTGTCTACAGGGCAGTACCTACGGATGAGGCTCTCTTTTGGGGACCATCGAATCTTCTCCCGGACAATGCACAGCAGCAAAACCGCAGGATCGTTAAAGCCAATCGACCCAGCGATAGATTCCTTTCTCGAGCCCCTCTATATTTGTTGGGGCAGCATAAAAATCAATACATCTCCAGGTATACCAATTGTCCTTGGAGACCGATTGCGGTTTAGGTACCTCGTAAGACGGCTCCTGTTCAGCCGGCTCTTTGATTGTGACCGCCGGTCTCGATCTCTGCGCTGATGAGGGCTTATAGATTCAATGTTGTCCAGTAGCTGCCACAACCTGACTCCGGTCGTTGACATCGGATGTCTTGTTGTCTTTGCTCGCTCAGGCCCTGCATCAAGCAATGCAATAAGTTTGCTTTGACGATCATTATGAGATACTCTCAGAAGGTTCCCCAAGTTTTCATTTCCTCCCACTTTCAGCCGCTATCCAAACATGTCTGCCACAGCCCCGAGGTCGGGTCCGTCATCGCCATTGCGAGCACCATTGTCTTCCATGCCTTGCATGCCTAGGGCATCTCTTTGTTTGTACTTCTCCAACAAACCAGATTGTTCCTGCTTAGTATCGTACTTGCCCAGCTCGCTCACTCGAACCCCGCGGACGTTTTCTAGCAGGCTTAAAACGACGGCTCGCATTGTTCGCTGCTTGCCAGCAAGAGTAATTTGTGCAAGCTGCATGCCTGCGTCGTCGATTTTCGCAGCGTCTAAGCCTGGTATGCTAAGCAACACGTTTCGTGGAGTCTGGGTCCAAGCAGGTCGGTCATGAGCTGGCCGGGCCTCTGTCGCGGCGACATGTGCTGGTAAGCCGAAGCTGAGCCAGATAAGAGCGATGAGAATAGCGAGATGGTGGTGGTAGTCTGCAAAGTATCCGTCATTCAAGCTGTTGATGGCCGCTTTGAGCATCTCAGTCGAAATGAACTCACGAACTGCGGCTGCATCCTCACCCTGAAGGTGTGTGTCGCTTGAAAATGCTGGCACAAGTTTCTGCAGGGCGAGGACCATCGTCGAACACGTCTTCGTGTCTCGAAATCCAAGACTATGCGTACAGAATACGAGTAGCGGCTCCAGGATTGTTCTATTCCCGAGAACAAAACTGCGGAAGCTATTGCTGGACTTGTTAACCATTCTCTTCGCAGACGACAATTTTACTTCTCGCGACGGGTCGAACCAGGACGTCACCATATTGACAGCTCTGGAAGTCATTTGCCGGAGGACAGATTCGTCCCGCATCTCATCGCTCAGGTCACCATTGATTTGTTGAGTTTCACCAGCACCCCTGTCGTGAACTTTGTCCCACTCTCTGGTGCATATATTGTCAATCTGCGTCGTAAGTTCCGCGAGGACGGGGGTGAGGAAATAATCCATGTTCTCTGATGGACACTCTTCGATGAGCTTCGGCAGCATAGAGAGAAGCAAGCCAAAGTGGTGCGGGCTGAGATTTCTCGATGAGGTCAGAAGAGCGCTAGACAGCGTTTGCGGCAGATCTGGCATGCTGTAAAATGGTGACCCAAGTCTTCCTAACGTATGAATGATGCTATAGCAGTTTTCTAGATTCAGTCGGATTCGACCCCTAACAGACGAGGCAAAGCCTTCAAGAGTCATCTTGGTAGACTTGACTTTATTATGAAAATCCTGCATTGAGCCGCCTGAGATGCCAGACTGCCAGTACCGATCCTTAAGGATACGCCGTACGATGATATAGTGGTCTGCTGGGAGATGTGGCCAGGAGAATGGGCTGTGCAGCTGATGATTGTAACTTGTCAATCGGAGGACACTGCTGACGATTGGTCGCAACAGCGGTAACCACGTTCGGACGATCAGTTGGTGCAGATTCGAGTCGGCGCTGAGTCTGTCGGTGGACATGCTCAAAAGTACTCTTGTCTCACGTAGTGGTACCCTTGCAGCGCCATCAGTCATGTCTTGTTGCATTTGTTGTGCTTCTGCGTCCAATGCCACCTCAGTCCATTCCTCTTTTTTGATTGCCCCTACCTTACTCATATAAGGCCCGACCTGGTCGAATGCTTGGACTCTCACGAATGACTCGATGCTAGCCAATTGGGACTCTTGCTGCTCCCAAGCTGATAGGAGAGGGTCGACGAAACTTCGCAGTCGTTCAGCCCTGACAACTTCGTCAATGCCCTCTGCGTGCTCAACCAAAAGCATGAGTATTGCTTTAAGATCGACATGGAATTTATAGTCAAGATTACTGCTCATAATCTGTGCTAGCTTGCTCTCGAGTTGGTCGTAGAAGCTGATGAAGTAGGTTGCATGTTCTGAGCACAGTCTTCGAAGCTCAGCAATGGCGTATTGATGTAGCTCGGTATATGCGTCAGTAAGTACTGCGTTGCTCGTCTGAGGTGTTTTCAGCGTCTGAATGACATACTGCAAAACGGCGAACGCAAAATCCGTGTCATGCTTCAACAATCTGCTCGCGGTCTCGACCGCGCTCTTTATCTGTCTAAGAGTGGTGCCTGGATCTCTGAACTTGTACTGCGAAAGCATGTTGACGGTCCATTCTTTGCCCTTTCGTATTAGGTCATGGCACTGCTTGATAACCTCTTGTTTGTCGCTTCCCTCATGCGCAGTTGTGAACTTGTTGACGCCTTTCAGCGCACCGTCCACCACTGAGAATAGAGCATCGGCACGCAGCATAGTGATAGAGAGTCTCTGATATTGGTTGTGATTTTCAGCTTGATCATCTGCATAGACTTCACTTAGCCCAGCATCAACAGCTGAAAAGATAAAGCTCAGAGCATCTTGCAGGTAGGTATTGCTGATAATCTCGATGATGCCGAAGCATAATCTTCTATAGTTTATGTAGAATCCCTGCCGCTCCGGATGCAGCTCGATCTCTTCGTTAACGAACTGGACCGCTGCCTCACCAGTCTCGTACGGCAGCATATCGTATGCTATGATTCTTTGCATGGCTACCTGTAGCACAAGCTGCAAGCAAGCCTGTACTGATTGAGACCTGCGCCATGCATGAGTCGCATCGAGTAGCTTATGCCATGAATGCATTGCAGCTATCGAGACGATGAGACTATCGTGCTGAGCGACATTGACAAGCAGTTTCAGATACGGCACCAAGTCCGTGTCTTCAGGTGGATCCGCGCTTGCCAGCCATGTAGCCAAGTGAAAGAGCAGCTCGGCGAGCTTCTTCGAGATGCCATACTTTGCGTCCAGGATGTTATCGGGTCCAACAACTGACCAGTTGTACACCTGCTCTAGTACCCCAACACTAGAAGGATGGCATAGCGGGTGGACCAGGGCTTGAACTTCTACTGGCTCCAGACTCTTGCGGCTGTAGAATGCAAGCAACGTATCGACCGCAGCTAATCTTGTGTCCGTGTTCGCCTGCATCAAGGCATCGCAGACTACCGTCATGGTATTTGCTGAGACTATGGCAGGAGTCATGATCCATGTGAAGATGGATCTGAGGACACCCAGGGCCGCACCGCAGAGTCGCCGAGATTCTTTGTCGCCAGTCCCTCTCTGCAGTCGCTCTGCAAGGAACGATGTGATACGTGCAGTCCAGCCTTCTTCCCCTGTTCGCATGTGGTACGTTGTACCGCCAATTTTAAGTCCACCTGCATAATTTGCTGGAGATACGAAGATTTCTACCACTGCGTTGTTCAGGTCTCGATCTCGTAAGATGGCAGTTGAGTCCTCTCGCACAAAGACGTCGTCTGACAGATTCTCGAGAACAGTTAGCACGAACTCTTTCTGGATATCGGATTGGAACCACAATTGTTGCAAGGTATCGTCGAGGTCAAACCAGTCCAGAGCCCATGATCGCTTCGAGAGTTCAACCCATAATGCTGCAATCTTGTTTCTGATGAAAGGTTGGGGAGTGTTATTGAGGGTGAGGCTCAGCCGTAACACAAGCTGTCTGAGTTCTGCGCTTCCTTGCTCGTTGAGCGCGAAGGACTGCCGTTTGATTACATGTTCGAGGAGCGAAAGACCATAGTACCTCGCTAGAGGCTCCTGCGTTGTGTCGTTGGCAAGAGCAAAGCCGGCTCCTGAAATCCCATCGTGATTCTTCAAATTTTCGAGATAGGCCGTAGCTTGGCGTCGATCTTCATTCTTCGACGAAGGCCTATGAATGACTTCTAGTGCTTGTATTACTGTGACGATGTCGAGACTCGTGCCGGCAGGATCCGCATGACCGTTTAGGCCATCGATTTGTGCCATACCATTGGCATCCGCGAGAGGGGCACCAGACGGTCAGGGCGATGAACACAAAAGGTGCTTTGGACACGCCATCAACATGACATCAACAACATTCGTTGAGGTACAGCAAATAACTGAGAATGTTAAAGGAATGACAGGTCAAAAATGAGTGCGACTGGGTCTGGTGACAAAGCGAGTCTTGTGAACGCGTTTTCGCCGCTCTAGGCAGCAAGAAGCTTCAGTCTTTTTCGTCGCGATTGCCCTGCACAAATTGCACTTTTCGCCGGTAATGAGCAGGGAGCACTATATTTCTATCGATTAGAGTGATACCCGCTTCGGCTGTCTATTATTCTATGCGATCAAAAGCTCTGTTTATGCCAGTGGCACTGTGACGATCGAAAAGATCACGTGCGCAAACAACCAAACAAATTTGGCCAATCATTTTTTCCATCAGCAAATGTGCCCCTTTCCCAAGCTCCTCGGCACCTGCGTCACCGCTATAGCTGAGGTCGGCGCATTAAAATAGTCTCTGCAATTGATGCAGAAATTGAATTGCTTAGGATTTGCCTACACCCGCGACAGGTCACCACGTCAAGAAGGCGGTAGGGGACCCATGCCTCTCCCAACTTTCTTGGCTCGTGCGTCTCTGCGTTGACTAGCACCTCTTCTACCTCTGCCTTGCTCCTTGCGCTTCCTCGCCGCCTGTGTCGCAGCGTCATTCGGGTTACCTGACGTGCTTCCTCCATCGCGACCTCGACCCCGACCAAATTGGCGATGACCTCGAATGCCTTCTTGACCCATCCGTCTCGAATCATGAGATGTCTCACGTCCACCTTCGTTCTCTGAGTTCTCAGCAGAGACACTTGCCTGCCATTTGGTCGAGTCAAGGCCTCTCTGCTGGCCAGCGAATGCTCTCGCAGCTGAATATTTGTCATGTAGACGATCCTGCGTTTTCTTGTCCCTGTTGAGCATGACTGCCCAGCCCTCGATCTGCTCATCACTCATTCCGGTCTCTCGCTTGAGCTGTTGGCGAATGTTTGATGCGCGAGTCCCGCTGTCTCGAGCGAAAAGCTCTGGATTCGCCTTCCACGACTTAAATAACGTGGCTTCATTGGCGTCGCCATCGGGTTGCCTTCGCTCATCTGTGTCGACAGTGTTGTCCACAGCCCCACCTACATCAGCGACATCATAGCTATCGTCTCGCTCATCATCATCAGAGTCAAATGCAGCGAGTGCAGACATAATCGCCGCTTTTGACCGCATGTGTTCGTTCGATGTGATTGGCTCGGTGACATCCAAAGGCTTTTTCCCTCGGCGAATCTGCTTAGAGGAAATCTGGAATCGATCGAACTCATCATTTTCAAAGACACTTTTGCGTTCTGGCGGCAACGGAGGAGTCGAACGAGGAGCGAGATCAGGCAAATTAACGCCGATTTGTGACCCCGCGTCAGCGACATCGAGATCTTTCAGCTCCTCGGGCAGAGACTCAGGCTCTAAGAATGCGGCAATGGCATTCTCGACGTTGCCCGAGTAGTGGTCAAGTGCTTTCATTATGTAGGCTGTACTCAAATCTGGGAAGAGCTCGTGGATCTGCGAGATTCTGCCTGCTTTGTGCATGCGCATGCCGTCTTCGTTCGTTCCCCTTTCTCTGCCTTTCTTACCTCTCATCTTCGTGGACATCGAATGCAGATGAAGCATTTCGTGGCGATATATCTTGAGCTGGTCGACCAATGCCTGTTTACGAGTGGCGACCTCGGTATTGGAGGAGAAGTGTCTAAGGAACGAAGTTGTACAAAGCAGACTGGACAACAAGGTCTTGGTTTCTGGATTGGCCATTCGCGAGCGATCTGCCTCTGACTTCATGTGATAAATATTGTCGGTCAAGATCGTGATATGCTTATTTTCGAGTAATGCGGTGAAGGAATAGAAGATATTTTCTGTCGTGGTCGTAGCGAGGTCTGCGACATCAGTATTGAAGCCTTCCGTGAGGGTATCAATATAGTCAGCGCTGGCCACGGTCACCGTAGCAGTTTCTGGTAGCGATTTAGTTAATGTGCTAATCTTCCGTAGCCAGTCGATTTGCTGTTGAGGCAAATATGAGGTCGCCAAGGCACTCTTTGCCGACTCAATTGCTTTCTTGGCTTGCACTGGGCTGGAGGTCCATATTGACCTCAAGCACTTCTTCCATGCCATTAAATGACCGTACGTTTTGCTGACGCTGCTCAGCAGTTCGAAGTAGGTTAGTGGTTGAATCTGAATAGACTGCATGGACAATAGTCTTTTGCAAAGCGAATAGCAGAGCCTGTTGAGCCTCCATTCCTTAGAGTTCCGTGTAAGCTTTGACGTTGCCCCGTAATGTGGGAGGTATGAGAGCATAAAAGGAATGCTCGTGTTTTGAGGGGCCGACTTCGAAAAGTGATCCTCAGACAACGACAACCTCAATTCAACATTGGCGATCCACAAATCTAGGCAAACATCCCATTCTTCTGGTGGCACTTGATCTTGAAAGTTCTTTGGAGGATACTTTGGCAGAGGTGGGATGTCAAGAGCTCTTTGCTCAGCCATTTCGTTGTCCGTGTGTACTTAGTCTGCCTTACACATGTGAGATCCCTTACTCAATAGGCCGAATTTCGAGGAGTAAGGTTGAACAAGGTTGTGACGGCAGCCTTCATCATGACAATAAAGTTCTTCTAATTTAGACTTTCCGTAGCCGGGAAGAGAAGCTTGGCGGAAGGCGGGCCGTCTCTTGTGAAGGTACCAAGCGCCCAAACCGTCGGACTCT
Source organism: Herpotrichiellaceae sp. UM238 (assembly GCA_000315175.1). Lineage (NCBI taxonomy): Eukaryota > Fungi > Ascomycota > Eurotiomycetes > Chaetothyriales > Herpotrichiellaceae > Herpotrichiellaceae sp. UM238. The sequence continues at coordinate 112,317 of AMYF01000071.1, forward strand.
TCGGCCTATTTCTGCCGAAATACGATTAGGACATCGCACTATGAACGACACCGGCTGCGGTCTGACATTAGTTGCATTGTGATGTAGCTAGCTACTGGTGGTCGTTCTGCCAGCAGTGCACATGTTGAGTTAGATAAGCGAGGTTTTCGGCAGGTCTGGACTTCTACCATCAGATACATGACCTTCAGCTAGGTACAACTGACTGTGAGACGCTTCTTATATTTCTTTTCGAACAGATGTCGTCCATATTTACGCTCACTCGGAGGCACGGCTTGATATTGAGCTGCAAAAATGTATCTTTACTGCTCGCTCAATGCCACGGAACTCCCAATTCCCTATGACTATGAGGAAAGCGATCTGATAGCCTCCATTTATGGCACGGCAAGGTACTGCTGGCTGTTGGATAGAAAGTGTAACGCAAAATTTGTAGAAAATCCTGATATTGGTGGTCCTGGGGTAATGTCTCCTGCAATACTACGTGTAGCTGAGATTGGGCTAAATGAGGGTAGGTCTTCTCTTCTTTTATTATCGTTGCGACAATTACAACAGTGATGGCGCTCATAAAGACGCTGTCATCTCCTGAAGGCGTCAAAGAGCGATTGAGATGCTGGTTAAATGGCGAGGACAGAGAGTCGCTGCTCAAAGCGGCGGGCCCACCGAGGGAGCTGCACGAGTTTGCACAAGCAATGTTAGATCCACTCTGTGACCTTCAAATCATGACTGGTGCGGGCATTGTCGTCGCAGCACTCGGTCAAGGAGATCGCGTGACATTCTACCATCGGGCTTTAGTCGCTGATTACTGGTGGCTGACCATCAATTCTCTATGGGCCGCGAATCCAGATGTCCGCGTGGCACTCAAGACTGAGCAATATTCGCCGCTGCGATTGCGAGTTCGACAAGGCGCTATCTTGGTCTCAGTTTGCCTGGCTATTGTATATCTCAGCAAAACGCAGTGGTCGTGGTGTAATCAATGGGAACAGTTCACCACCGGCAAATGCTTCCGGACATATGATAACAGCAGCTGTGGTTTCAATTGGTTCTGGATCGTTGGATTATTCTTCTATCTGATCACATCAGCAGCTCAATTTCTATCAGAAAACTTAGCGGATGCCCTTCAGGATGCTGAGATCGCTCACAGAAAATATGAAGGCAGGCTTGTTCGACGATGCCAAGAGCGTGCATGGCACACTAGCCAAGATGTAGCCCAGTTGCGTGCCGTCTGGAATAGCAGAACCCTCGCCGGCTTATGGGCGAATCTTGTAAAGCTGCTTTGCATCACATCGACGGTGTTCCTAAGCGTCGTTGTGAGACAGTATCTCGCTTTCTGGTCGTTCGGCGATTGTGCGCCAGCTGTGAAGGCTACTTTCTACATAGCATTCTACCTCTGGAACGTGGGGGATTTGATTGCCATCAAAATCATGAACGTCAGAATTCTGAACGCTCAAGGTTCAGATACGTTAGAAGCGCAGCCAACTTGGGGCTTTGGCCAAGTGCTGCCCATGGTACTCATTGCTTCTACCATATTCATGGCTGTTGATGCCTTTGACAGGGTCAAGAAACGGCCCTAGGATGAGATGAGCGAATGCTGGAAGCGCGGTTGTAGTGTTGGTTTCATGCACGGTTGAAATTGATCATTGAACGGGGTTTGCAAACAAAATTTGCAGTCTCTTATAACCCGTCACTGCCGCTTCTGTGCCACAGGAGCCTCTCGCTGGCCCCGACAGACAACAAAGGCTCCGGCCGTCAACGCCCAAACCAACGACATTGATTTTGCCCATTCTAATTGATCGACTCCAGCGTCCATTTCTACTCCTTCATCGGCCCAGGCGAGTACGTGAATGTCGGTCTCACGAACCTGCAGTTGAATTTGTTAGCACAGTGTTATTCTTGAAGATGCACGATTGCCTGCAGGAGGCTTATTTCCGCGCCAAAGCTTGTGAGCATAGCGACGTACCTGTCGCTGTTCATTATGCTGCTCTCACTGCCCAAAAGCTCCTTCTCCCTCGCCTTGTCTGCATACATCCTCCGTACTTGATCCCGGTCTTCCTCTGCCTGTAGTAATGGTGTGATATGTATTCTGCTCCACATCTTTTCTCGCGCTAATTCGTGTTTCTCCCTATTTCCCAGAAAGAGTTTGCGCCAGCCGTATGCCATTACTGCAAACACGCCGAGCATGTAGAAGACCGGTTTTGGGCCTCTTGTGGGAATGTTGCGCTACAGAGGGGTATCAGCATTCGGCGTACACAGTCCATGATGGGAGCTTCGCAGGGTGTATGGCCAAGCTATGAAGCGGGACATTTCAGTCAGAGACTGTTCTGATCCTGCTCGCAGCCCGCATTCTTGACTTTAGAGGGAGGTTTGTGGGAGGAACACGGTGCTTTGTACCTTGTATTGGACGGCTTCGTAGCCGCCCACAGGCGGCATATCCTGAGGCATGTTGGGCGGGTGAGCGCGGTGTCGTGAGGAGCAGAGAGTAGTGGATTGTATCTTGTCGTTGGACCGAAAAGTGAAGCTCTAGATCGTTGCATGCTCGAAGTCACGACAAGGCTGCGGAGCTGGTCGCTAGCCTTGCCATTGTGGGGATGCTCTGTTGGGCTTGTCGATTGCTGCCTTGATGCCTGAGACGTCACCATGAAGCCTTGCGTGACAAACTCACGAAGTCCTTGTTGCCGCAAGGTGTTCTGGTATCTATTCCCTTATCGTACTGCAAGGTAATTAGTTTGGCGTTCTCAAGCACCTGAACAGCGTCAGGCCGTTTGAAAATCCTACACTCACGCAGACCATTCAGCACCAACAACCATAATCCCATCTTAGCGGCATCATGGTCCGCCACAAGAAAGACCACCCCTCAAAAGGCAAAAAATACACGGCAAATCCTCGACACACTCCACGAACACAACGCGATAATCAGGATCCATTGGACGACCCCTCCTCAGGCTCCTTTCGTGCCCCCCAATTCAAAGCCGCCTGCTGGGACTTCAACCACTGCGACAGCAAACGCTGCTCGGGCAAACGCCTTCAGCACTTTGGCCTCCTCCGGCAACTGCCCGTTGGCCAGAAGCATCCCGGTGTAATCATATCTCCCAACGCCAAGACGTTGTTATCGCCTTCGGACACCGCGTTGTTAGAGCAACATGGGGCAGCGGTGGTGGAATGTTCCTGGGTGAGGATACAAGAGGTGCCGTGGTCAAGGATAGGCGGAAAATGTGAAAGATTACTGCCGTATCTTGTGGCTGCGAACCCGGTGAATTACGGAAGGCCGTGGCGATTAAACTGTGTTGAGGCTTTTGCGGCGTGCTTCATGATATGTGGGAAGGAGGAATGGGCGGAACAGGTGCTGGAGCATTTTCCCTACGGTGAATCGTTCTTGCAGATTAACAGATCGCTGTTGAGGCGGTATGCGGCGTGTAAAGACGAGGCGGATGTGAAAAGAGTAGAGGAGAAGTGGCTGAAGCGGTTAGAGAAGGAGTATGCTGATAGTCGGAAGACCGCCGGAAACGAGAATGGGGAGGATGACATCTGGGCGGGTGGCAACGTGAATAGAAGAGAGCTTCCTGAAGATCTCTCAGACCTGTCTAACTCGGAAGACGAAGAAGAAGCTGCCGAGAAAGAAGCACCAAGCGACGACGAAGACGCTATCTACGATGCCAATGGACGGGTGCTCAAGGGCGGTGTCCTACTCGACCTTCCACCAAACTCAGATGAAGAGGATGAAGAAGCAGAAATGGCTGAGATAAGACGGAAGATTCTCGCCTCCAGACCCTTCCAAAACCCGACTAGAGACGAGGAGGCACACTCAGACGTTTTCAACAAGGCTCCAACGCAACAATATGCCGCTGCCCAAAATAGCGGCAACACCTTTGCAGACGCCTCCGAGCCGCCACCTCCTCAGCTGCTAGCGGCAGACTCAGATGCCGAGTCTGGCAGTGCAGACAACGACAATGGGGACTTCGATGACTTTGATGCAATCGCCAATGCCACACCCGTTACAGACCGCACGGGCATCGCAGCGAAGGAGCGCGCGAGAAAGCTAGAAAAGATGGCTGGCGCTGCAAACTCCGCGCGGTTCACGAGGGCGAGTATCGATGCACCGAGGAAGTGGTAGCGTCAAATCTGGTGGCACTCTGCACTGAAGACTACTGGATGTGGCAGGAAATCTTGTCGAACTGAGCATTCCTGTATCTCAAATGACACGCTGTTTCTGAAATACCTAGGTTTGACGACTAATTTCATGACCGTCGGTTTTTGCATGGCTCTGCTGGTTCGTGACAGGTGCCAGCTCAGCCAAAAACCCACCTATCTTGGATGCATTGCAGATTAACAGCCTCAGCTCTCTTTACATGAATTCAGCAAAAGCAAAGTCAGCCGGCGCCTTCCCTCCATACAAATCGAACGCATACAATCCCAGCATCATGCCTGTGAAAGGACTCCCAATTGGTGGTTTGCTGGTCAGTGACTCGACGCTCGATTCACTCACCCACTGAATGCCTTTGTCCGATGAACCTCCCCCAGCTTTCTTTGTCAACTCCTCAAAGCCAAAACGATACTTGAGATCCTGACACTCAATCGTGAGCACTACTTCCGCATCAGAAGTCTCCAGATCTGAGATGCTCACTTCGCCCTCAGCAGGGGTTACAGCGATTTGCCGGCCACTAGATGCTCCGCGTCTGATGCCTATGCTGCTCCAAGTGAGGTAGTTCCAGTACACAACAATCCCTGCTTCGCAATTGGGCGTTTCCGGTCTAAAAGACAGGCGTGCCCTCCAAATCCCTTGCCTATGCAACTGCTTGCGAAAGAGCGCCGTGGGACTTGCTGGGCTAGACAGCTTATACGGACCGCCAAAGAGGCGCAAATATCCCGGACGATCCTTCAGACTGTAGTCTGCCTCTGGCTTGACAGGGGTATTCTTTCGATACCATCCTAGCTGCAATTTTGAACCTCCAAAGATCTCGGACCATTTTTGTGGTTGATTATAGACGTACAAGCCCTTTGCGACGCTGACGAGAGAGACAGGTTTGCCATAGTTGATGGTTGGCCAGCCATCTTCTGACCACGACATGGGCATCAAGAATGTTTCTCGACCTAAAAGCAGTATGTCAGCTGCGGTACACGTTGATGATACGATTGAATTTACCAAAGACTGAAGCGACCCAGCCAGACTCTGTGCTTTGCGGACGCACAGCTAGACAAACTGTCCACCACCGACCATCGGCATCTTCGACGAAATCGCAATGTCCGGTATTCTGTACTTCCTCATCTGTGCTGTTATACACTAGAGGATTATGTGGGCAAGGCTCCCATGTGCCCATCACCTTCTCACTCCTGAAGCAATACTCACTGTGGCCACTTTCGGTACCGCCTTCTGCCGTGAAGAGGTAGTAATATTTGCCTCGCTTGAGAATGTGAGAGCCTTCAGCTATGCCAGTCTTCGATTCGCGAATCAGAGTGGATCTTGAGGTCGAGTTGCCGGTTTCCAGGTCGACTGAGCAGATATGAACACCCAGATCTTCAAGCTTGGAGTCGTGTTCTCTGTCAATCTTCTTATGCGTGGTGGAAAGGTAAACCTTCCCATCATCGTCCCAAAATAAGTCTTGGTCAAAGCCCGGCTGGTCAAAGTAGACAGGATCCGACCAAGACTCAGAATTCCATATGTCCTTAGTCTTGACATAGAACCCTTGGGGCCAAGCTTGCTCGTAGCTGTCTTGTGGACGATATCGATCCCAAACGCAGGTCGTCAAGTAGAACCATCCTTCGTGGTAACGGAGCGTGCACGCCCAGACCCCACTGCCAGGCTCAGGCGCCTTGATGTCCAGCTGAGACTTTCGGGTTAGGGCATGTCCAATTAAGGTCCACTGAATGAGATCTGTGCTGTGGTAGATGGGGGCCCCAGGAGTGAACTCGAAAGATGAAGTTGTTAAGAAGTAGTCTCTCTTGACACGAATGATTGATGGGTCAGGATTGAATCCTGGAAGTACTGGATTGCGATAGGTCTCATCCGCTGCGGATCTTGACATCCGCCGTAACGCTGTCTGGTGAAACATCTTCGCCTATCTGGATTTCAAGCTTTGTATCGCAGCACTTTAAGTCTGATACGATTAAAGATTGACAGTTTCTGATCTGGCGGGCTCCCCTTCACATACTATTTGTCGCACGGCCCACGGACTGAACCGGCTTACAGCTGTCAGACGGCACTTGCCTCGAAGTGTCGGTATCTGATTCGGCTCAGTCCACTCGTGATACTGCGGGGAAGTTGCACGTCCAGGCACGGTCTCCGGATTATTAGTCATATTAGTGTCAGGGCCCGTTATCAGCATCTGGGAAAGTCTTTATTGCCAATGCTGCTGACCTGTGAATGGTGCTGGTGAGTGGCGGTTATCTATTTTACTTGCATCCTGCGCAGCGATGATGCGGGAAAATACTGGTGTGGGCGCAATTTTGAGTCAACAGCCTAATCCTTCTTTGGAGGTCTCTCATTTGGCCATTAGGCGAATCCGCTGAATGGATTGATAAGCCATCAACCATCAAAACTATCTAAGCATCGTAGGTCTTGTCTACATGCAGCACAGCAATCTAGCGATAACGGCCCATTCAAAGAGAAGTTGTTGGTTCTTTGTGTAAGCCATCAAAGGTCTGCGGGAGATCTAGAACTCGAAGACTAGGGGTGACCCCCCAGTCTAGCCTTCTGAGCTCGATCCCTGACTTTGAAGGCAATGTGATCTCCCAGAGACAGTTGTGGCCAATACGTGAGAGCCTGTATGATTTGCTCGAGCTTCCGAGAAACACGATGACTTCGAATTCACCATGAAGTCATTCTCTTGTGGCAAAACCCCTGGAAAACACACTGCCCGCTAAATCACTATACCTTCCCTCGCCAGTAAAGAACCACGCCCGATGTACCTGTGGCAAAGGTTTGCTATGCTTGTTAACTTGCGTCCCTCCTTGATAGGATAATTGAGGCACTCGAAACCACTACGATCCCGTCTTCGAGCTCCTCAAATGAGGAGATGAAACCGAATATATTCCACACCTTCATACGGACGTGAGTGTCAAGTTCTTGTCTCGTTCTGGTTCAAATCAGAACTCAGTCGACCTCACGTACATCAGGCGAAGTACACCTTTAGGCCGGTTTCGAGACGCAGTTCGAGTACGACCCGGAAGCGTGTTGACACATCCTTGTGCTCCCAAGTGCGAATCCGCGAAAGGAGGTCGAGTCCACGGGTTATTCAAAATGAGGTAGCAATATACCATTCCCGTCAAGTGACCAATATCAATTCAGCTAACAGTCGATTTCACCGCTGTTACGTTGCTGACAACTGAACCACAGCGCATCGAAGTGAATCGTCCAGGAGCGCCCTGAAGTACCATGAACCGAAGTCGCTGCGGCACCAAATATGTCTATAACACTTTCAAGTAATATGCGCAGCCCTACATCAATATGTCCTTCCTTGCAGATTTCATTAACCGGCAATGTGTTTCCAATTGTACTACTAGTTTCATCCGTCAGGACCAGGATGCTATCGTTACAGGCTTCGGCAAAAGTCCCCATCTCGAAAAAAATGGCAAGGTAGCATGAATCTAAGAGTTGCAAGCGATCCTCGACTTTCCCAGCATTTAGATCCTCGCTTTCAAGATAGAGTCAGCTACGAACCGTAATGGCTCGAGGGGCTAACGTACAAAGCAGGCATCACAGCTACATATTCTGGTGAAGCGAAGAAAAATGAGGAGACAATCACTGCCAACATCCCGCCAATAGCATTGCTTTGCTTTTCCTTGTTCATTCAAGGCTTCGGGAGACGGCGGCACCGCATAACACGATAATACAACTTTCAGTCACTGGGCTAGAGGTCTATGATATCGCGAAATTCGAAGAACAGAGCGGTCCGAATGGAGGCTCTTTGAGACGCCAGATGCAGAGAGGAAGGCTAACATGGTGCATCGAAATAGTGGCTCGAAGCTCTCGGTGCCGGCTGCGGTGAAGCAGATAGCTGAGATGGCAGCTGTTCACAAGGGTGGCGTTGTTATCAATCGTGTTGCTTCTGGGAAAGTCTTGATGCCATATTCAATGCAAAAACGATGCAGCTGGCGCACTTTGAATAGTCCTAGTCATAATCAATCGGCAAATCTTGCTGACTCGTCTTTACTGATCAGCTCCTCCCAGGCGAGCTTCGTGCCGAGGACGACGGTTACGGTAGTCGTCCGTTAACAAGGCTTCTCTTACAAGCAAGTTAATTTCGTACTCGAAGGTTGCTGAGAGGTGTCAGTGCTGAAATTGAGATCCGTGGGCAATATCTGGCAGACGGCAAGACTAGACCAAAGGCTGGGGACGATTAAAGACAAACAGGTGGAATCGCAGAAGAGATTTTGGAATATTCTGGAGAACCAATCGGGAGACACTCGGCCTAGTTGTACTGTTTCGTGATAATTCTGATAGCACTTGACCATGAGCGTGTAAGAGAATGGAAGCCGTAGACTTCAGCAAGTTTGCGCAAGGTCTCGGCTAACGTGCGGCCAGGTCAGGCAGAGGTGTTCCGAAACTCATCCGGTTCAACCTCGCTCCAAACCCAGACCCGTTGAGAATCTCAACCGCAGCAATTGCAGCGACCTGATGGGTGTCAATGAAGACTTTACATTACCCGTCAGTACGCGAGATCACGATTGGCTTCAGCGTACACTGAATTTATTTCTTCTGAGTGCAGCGTTATTGCGATGCACAGATTCAGATGTAGAAAAGACCAGTCATGCAGATACGTCATCAACAAGTTCTCGCGCTCCTCGCCAGAGCTGCGTCTCGACCACTCCTAAAGGCCACTCTTCTCCAACAATACGTCCCACTTGTTCCTGGATCGCAGGGTCTGGCCTCCACTCTCACCCGTCTGGGCGGCTTTGAATCAATGTTTTGCCTCGACTAACGGATCGCGGAATTTAAGGTCGCAGAATGCTCCTCGCCAAAATACATTCCTACTGGCCAGCACGGCACGCCCATCCGAGCAGAGTCTGCGATAACTTCACCGCGTTGCACGTAGGTCAAAGCTTAGCATGTCACCAGGAAAGAATAAGGCGAGTTCGTGCTCGGCTTGCAGTGCTTGAAGTGGTTTTTCGTACTTTTCGATCTTCACAACCACATGTGCTTACAAACCATACCCGTCCGCTCATGATGATATCCGTATCTCATGCTGTAGAGCTCTGAGCGATATCTTTCTATTCTCCACGGCAGAACAGACGGATTCGTTCACAGATTGCCGTGTTACTCATGGTCACAAATATCCGAAGTCAAAGTACCTCGGCACAACAATAGCACCATCATGGACGGTCTGGCGACAAACGACAACTTTCCAGCCGCCGAACGCACATACTCCCAAGTCTCAGCCCGCCGACTAGCAACGCATCGCGACTCCGACGCCGATATCGACACACCAGATTCGTCCGCCGCGTCTTCCCCAACAACCACCCACTCCCACCACGATGTATTCGTCTCCGATCCCATCTCGGCGCCACTAACCCCGACAGCTACAAAAGAACCGACCATCCGCCCCACACTAAGTCGAGAAATCTCCCGTTACACGACTCACGGCACGACCTACACTTCAGACCCTTCGTTCGAAGTTGATTTCGAAGATGGCAGCACCGAGGACCCGAGGAATTGGTCAACGTGGTACAAAGCCTTTGTGGTCTTCTGCATCGCCTTCTCCACCCTCGTCGTGGTCGTCTACAGCACCTCTTATACTGCTACCCTCGAACCAATGAAACGTGATCTCGGCGTGACCGACGAAACGATCCCAACACTAGGAGTCACTACCTACCTCATCGGCTTGGCCATTGGTTCCCTGATCCTTGCGCCCATCAGCGAGACATACGGTCGGAAGCCGGTGTATGTACTTGCGCTCTTCGCATTTTTCGTGCTTGTCATCCCCTGTGCCCTTGCGCAGAACATGTCCACTGTCATAATCGTACGCCTCTTCGGCGCAATCGCCGGCTCAGCATGTATTGCCAATGCCCCCGGAACAATTGGCGACATCGTGAGTGACGAGTATCGGGCCCTCGTCTTCAGTGTCTGGAGCATTGGTCCAATGAACGGTAAGCATCCTCTCGCACGGCAATATTATCCGCTCCTCCCTCAACTTCGTGCCTGACACCGACATGCTTGAGCTGTATGCACACTAACATCCCTTTCTTACCTGCAGGCCCCGTTTTCGGACCTATCATCGGCGGCTTCGTAACCGAATACGTAAACTGGCGCTGGGCGAATTGGCTCATCATGATCTGGGGCGCCGTCTCATTCGCACTCATGGCCTGCGTCCGCGAAACCTACGCGCCTGCCCTCCTCCAAGCGAAAGCGAAGAGACTCCGCAAACAGAACGACGACAGCCGCTATTGGAGCCGCTACGACGTCCGCGTAGGTTTTGTGGAGCTAATGAAGGTCAACTTGAGCCGGCCGTTCGTCATGGCTGTCAAGGAGCCGATTTGTGTTTTCTGGAATACCTACATCGGGATCATCTACGGCATATTGTACCTCTGTTTCGTTGCTTATCCGATTGTCTTCACTGAGATACGGGGCTGGTCGATTTCAAACTCGTCTTTGGCGTTCGTGGGAATCGGAGTCGGCAACATGATCACCATCTGCAGCGCGACGCCGATCAAGAAAATGATCGATGCGCATCGGCCGGACCCGAAGACAGGCGAGATTCCGCCCGAGAGCATGATGAGCGTGGTTTGCATTGCGGCGGTGCTGATTCCCGTTGGGGAGCTGTGGTTTGCGTGGACGTGTTTGCCGGCGAGTATTCATCCAGCTATCAGCATCGCAGCCGGTATCCCTTTTGGAGCGGGGAATGGCGCGGTGTTCATCTATGCGAGTAACTACTTGGTGCATTCGTATGGAATTTACGCTGCGTCTGCGATGGCTGGGAATGCCGTCGTTCGATCCGTGCTCGGTGGCGCATTACCACTTGCCGGATACGCGCTGTATGATACGCTGGGCGCGAACTGGGCCGGGACGATGTTGGGGTTGCTGGAGGTGGCGATCGTACCTATTCCTTTTGTTTTCTACAAGTATGGACATAAGATACGGGAGAAGAGCGGGTTAATTAGGGAGATGAGGGAGATTGAGGAGAGACAGGAGAAGAAGAGACGAAAGGCGGAGGAGAAGATGAAGAGAGAGGCGGAAAGGCATGACGGTGTGCCGAAGATTCAGGTGTTGAATGAGAAGGGGGTTGAGGTGCAGGCGGAATCCAATGTGAGTACTGTTGAGGGATTGAAACCCAGGAGGACAGAGGAGGTCTAATATGTGCATTGCTTGGTGTTTGCGTTGCATAGAGCACAGACGGATGTGATACCCATGAGCATGATATGTTGTTTTCAAGCTTGGCGCCTCAGCATAGTAAAAGGCCTTGTCCGGAGACACGCCGCTGTCAAGATAGATTCGCATTTTCAAAAAGGAAAAAGGCCAAACAGTAATACTGAAGGGCTGTATTTGTTGAAGACCGTATACGGTAATGACAATGAACTTGCTATGGCAAGGGAGCTTATGGTTTAGTCGATTATCAACCATGCTCTCCTCTAGCAAATTTCAATGGTGTCCAAAGCCTCTCAAAACATTGGCCTTTCATTGCACTAGTATTTCTTGCCTTTCAGCTCTGTGTCTCCCGTTTGCGCACCGGTTCTTTGCACATTGAAAATGCCGCTTGTGCCCTCAAATGGCTCAATTTTGCCCGTTACTGGCACTTTTCGGTCACCGTAGTACCTCACTCTACATGATCTCTTCCTGTCGAAGAACGAATCATCTTCTATCTCCCACTTTATAGTGACTTCACTGGTCCCAATGACTGTGTTGATTCTCTTCCAATGATATGTCAAATACCAATCGCGGTCTGAACGAATTTGAACCCACTGTCCTGCATCATTGAGGGCTTCCACAGCAGCGAAAGTGCCCTCAAGCCGGAAGTTGTTACGCGGATTCGCGCCTACAAACCGAGCACTTGGCACTTCGCCAGGCTTATAGGTCTTGGCTGGATCTGGGGACGATAATGTGTCTCCAAAGCTCTTGAAGATCGGAGGATTGTCGTACACAACATCCGGAATAAAATCCAGGGAGTTGTTCACGTTAATAGGAGGCTGAGGGCCTGGCGTTGGTGGGGTAGTGGAATAGTTCGGATCCAAGTATGGGAGATATGTCAAGGTCAGATTGATGTAGGCCGCCAGCGTGTGAGGACCATAGAGCGTGCTGGCTCCCTCATATCGCTGTATACCATATTCTTCCTCTGTTGCAATGTAGTGTGCGTAGGTATTAGCTGGGCCGCCGAGTACTACTGTAGGCTGATCGATATCCAGAATCTGTTTTGCGTTCACTGCCACAGCTTCACGCCATCTCCGACCACTCATGGTAGTGGCTTCACCTGGCGCAACGACGATGAGAAGAAATCCGACTCGCATGGCCTGGATATTGACAATGTTCGGAGACCACTGGTAAGGCTTCTTGGACTCGCCCACATCCAATAAGATCGGCTTGGGACTTTGACATTCGATTTGTTCGTCGGTCGGTTGGTGTACGAGACCCCTGGCCAACTTCCAAATGGGATTCTTTAAAGCCGGGCTATCGTCGTCACTATCATTTGTGCCCTGAGTGAAATCGAAGGCGCCTGGCCCATCGGATGTTCCTCCAGCGAAGGAGTACCCGAGTGCAGCTGAGCAAGCCTTTAGTATGCGTGACTCATCGAACGGAGAGATGAAAGAATAGCCGGCGAGGTCGACGAAGGTGTGAAACGACGAAACAGCTGATAGATGGATGGGAGTCATACTGCCAGCGAGAATAGCATGCGCTGCATCGGACTGTCTTTTGCCGATCTCGAAGCACGAGCGTGTTCCTTGATCAAGATACTGAAAGTACGGACCTCTTCCGTGACAACCTTGAGTCTTGCCTCCACACGTCGAGTCGTTGAAACGACAAGGGAGACCAGTGTCTTCACAGAAAGCACCAAGTACGTTTGGTGTAGTGTCACCAACATTAGCTTGAGAAAAGCCAGCGACAAAATCCGAGTTTTCAGCTTTCATGCTCTCTTCGAAGAGATAAGCAGCCACACCCTTGTTGTCACCTGTAATCAGAGTATTGTTCTGGTATAGAGAGGTGCCATGGACTGGCAGCCACGTCAGGATGCCTCTGGTCTTGCCGCTTTCAGCATCTTCAAACTTCAGCACCGTCATAGCGACATCTGTATCAGATTCATATCTAGCTCTTTCGCTTTCGGGGTTTGCGAGGTAGGCGTAAGGGCTTCGGTTCGTGCTCACTCCTTGAGTTGTGCCGTTCGCAATAAACAGTCGTCCCAGTCGCAGGCTGTCGTGGGCGCGCTGTATGGCACGAACAGAACCAGTGACTATAGCGGCATAGCTCGTTTTGTCGAAGCCTTTGCTGGTAATCTGCGGTAGCAGGTAGTTCAACCATGCGCCAGGGCCGCTGTGGCTGTGGGTCCCTGTCACAGCAATGTTTTGCTCCGTGTAGACAGCGTATTCTTCACCCAAAGCCTTCACTCCTTCTAGGATGCCGTGACGGATAGCAGTATCGCCTGACTGGGTGTCGAGCACTAGGTACACGATCCGATCTCGAGGCCTGTGGGGATGTCCGATAATGAAGGCGCGCGAGTACAGTCGCTGTCTCAAACCTGTTCCTGACTGCGCAGTGTCAGCATAGCCCATCATATTAACTTCCACCACTGGTCCAGTAATGTCGGCTCTGCCGAGTCCCAGCAGATATGCGTCGTTGGCCGTAGAAGCAGCGCTGCCAATATCCAAGATGCTACTCGAGTCCGGCTCCCGCACAAGGACCGAATTCCAGACCGGATAGCCCATCCATGGTGCCGCCAGAAGAAGAGCTGTCAGGACGAGGGTTGCAGAAAAGAGAACTCGCCCAATGATGGTCAATGCCATGGCAGTGATGGTAACGATACACTCTCACGAGGGTTTGTAGCAATACGTGGAATGTCACCTTGAACCACTCATGGTTGACAAGCTCCTTGTGTTACTTACGCTGTCCAGCGACGAGGACAAATCATGAATCTGAGTACCGATGAAATTGTGTTCTCGGTCATTAAGCCAGTGACATCGAAGAAATCATGGCACGCTCGCTTCTGATTCCGAAATCTTGAAACTGGCCGTCGTGATCGGATCTTGATGACGATGGGTTGGCGGAGATGCCTCAGGAATGCAGCTCAAGAAGCCTCGTCCACTCGACAAGGCTTCGACCGCGTGCGTTCGCCGTCGCCAGCCGTCAGTGCGCTATGAAAATAATGATTCATGACACGCTTGATAGTCTACAACGCGGCTTCTTCGAGATTATGAGTTAGCTGTGATGGAATTGCATGATTCCCTTCCGTGTAAGTACTGTTCTGCTAGAGAACCTCTTTCTGGCTGACCATCTCAGACATAGACGCTGATATCTCCTCAGCACAGCGGGATGCTGCCAACGTGCTGATACGGCGGGAACTGCCACGAAACCATGCTACAGTTCTGCACCCCTCGATATCACAACTGCCGGCCTCACACTTGACAGAAGCCTTGCAGCAGGAGGTGAAGAGAACCTCTGAAGGCAGACCACTTACTGGTGGTGTCGACCTTTCTCGCTACGAATCCTCTGAAAATGTATCACCGAGTAGTAGTGCTGAGGTTGTCAAATCCGCTCTCAGGACCACTTACGCGAACACTACGTTTCTCAAAGACCGTCAAGCAAACATTTCACTGCTTGAAGAATATGGGAAGAACGCGTGGTTGATTGGCAACTCTCACCTGGACGACATTCACAAGCGTCTCGAGGATGAACTAGCATCCGTGAAAATACGGTCCGAGAATACCAACAGAGAGCGAAAGGCTGGTCAAGAAGACTCGCAAGGAGAATTGCTAGGTCTAGAAGATACGTGGAAGCAGGGCATTGCTAGGATCGTAGAGACACAGCTTGCGACCGACCAACTGCGACAAGATCTGTTGCAGAAGCGAAATGCTTCGCTCGCTGGAATCCGAAACACCGATTGATCATCCAACGCATTTCGCCGGAGAGCCCGTTCCGATGCTTCCAAAATCAGCTCTGCTTGCTGTCTCCGCACAACGACCTAGTCTTAAATTTAAGCATCGATGGTCTACACTAATTGGCGCCACACGCCACACCTTGTCAACAACTGTCCGCATTCCTCAGTCGTGCAATTTCGAAATTGCATGTCCGGTTTATCGCGTGCAGCGGGATTGCCTTCATAGCTTAATTCGAGCATTCGAAATTGTTACACTTACCCAACGATCTGATGGGCAATGGACTTGACAGCATCCAGCAGCTGGGATCCCGATCTGAACCGATGTTCCGCAACCAATGATTGACATCTAATGCACGCTGAATGGGAGTTGGCATGGCATACGTTGCTCCATGCGACCAATCTCTCGATCGCTGAGCGTGCCGCAGATACTCCGAGTGATGTGGGAGCCGATTTGGAGAACGTTACCAAAGCCTGCAGCAAATGTCCCCTGAACGCACTACTTATGTCTACCCGTTTGGCACCTGTTTGGCTGGTCGTGGTGCGAAGAGCTTCAACCCTTCTCATACAGCGAAACGCGCACTGGGAGGATTTGCCAGGACTAGCAATTTTGACGTTTTGGTTAAAAGCCGAACAGCCAGAAACTTTTCCCATCGCTCCTTCTGGCTTGGACCTTCCCCGCGTTTCAAGCGCGGGAGGAGCTTTTAGCGTAACCCACTTCTGCAAACTACGGCGTGCCTCATCTGCGCCCCGTGCTGCATTCGACTTGGCTGCATCTGAACACGCGTTTTCGAATGTGAATGAGCCTTCACATCTTCCTAGGGTAAGAGTCGTACAAGGGATTCAAGGTCCATTTGAGACTTACAGCATCGCGCACAGCCAATGGTCTGCAAAACAAAGAGTATTATGGCTTGCTTGTGGAAGATTTTAAGCTCCAGAGTCAAGATTCTTAAGAGACAGTTTGGTTCGTGTAGGCCATTCTTCGGCATCCTGGACCTTGCACGAGAAGGCATTGGATGTTTAAGGTCGCGTTGCCCAGCCCCTCTGTGCAAGTTACAGCGGTACGTCGAATACCGATCTGGGAGCATGTAGCCGGCATATCCGGTATCAGCTCCGAAATGGCCTTCTTTTGAGACGCAAGCCTGGCTCTGACATGGATCAATCTGTTCGACATGAAGGACTCGCTTGTGACTCGGTAGTGTTGGCACTCACAGCAGTCTCGAATCACAAATAATGTCCTGTCCCATGATGGACACCTCCTCACATCTCCTCGTTGTCTTGCCAGCAGGCTCCACTGATCTGTGCTTCTAAGGTCAAACCCAGTAGTCCTTGCTTCTGGGGAGACAAGGGGAAGTGTCAATGGCGAAAATGACTGGCTCACTGCGAGGCAAAGGTTGAAAGCAGCTTCAGAAAGAGCCCGATTAAAGTCAACGACCCCTCAAAGGTGGAAACAGGAGCGCGTCGTCTTCACTTTTCGAGGCAGTTGCCCTCTTGTCCGAGAAGTGGAGAGTTGGAATGACTTTGATATATAAATGATTGTCCGCTGACAGATACTGTTGAAGTTCCCAGGTGTAGCTCCTAGCTGTGTCTCTTTGCGCTATCACTTTCATCCCCGAGTCTGACCGAACACCAAGATGACTATTCCAAAGGAAGTTGATATTATCGTGTGCGGTGGTGGCAGCGCAGGATGTGTTCCTGCTGGCCGTATGCAGGACCGCCAGCTGCCTACGGCTCATTGCTGACGTCCACAGGACTTGCCAACCTCGATCATAATCTCCAGGTGCTCTTGATTGAAGCTGGTGAGAACAATCTGAACAATCCATGGGTCTACCGTCCGGGTATCTACCCCAAGAACATGAAGTTGGATAGCAAGACTGCCTCCTTCTACTATTCTCGACCTTCGAAATGGCTGGATGGCCGTCGGGCAGTCGTGCCGTGTGCTCACATCTTGGGCGGTGGCAGCTCTATCAACTTCATGATGTACACCAGAGCTTCAGCATCAGACTATGACGATTTCAAGACAAAAGGCTGGACCACCAAAGAGCTCATCCCACTGATGAAGAAGCACGAGACGTATCAGCGAGCTTGCAACAACAGAGACCTCCACGGCTTCGAAGGTCCAATCAAGGTCTCGTTTGGAAACTACACCTACCCAATCATGCAGGACTTCCTCCGCGCCGCCGAAAGCCAAGGGTTTCCCGTGACAGATGACCTGCAAGATCTTACGACCGGGTATGTCTTATAGCTTGCCATCCACGAGCGTACGCTGACAATAACACGCAGACACGGTGCCGAACACTGGCTCAAATGGATCAACCGAGACACAGGTCGACGCTCTGATGCAGCCTCGGCCTACATCCACTCGACACGTGCCAAGCACCAAAACCTCCATTTGCAATGCAACACCAAAGTCGATCGAGTCGTCATTGAGGACGGCAAAGCCGTTGGTGTCTTGACCGTTCCTACCAGGCCAGTTGCTGGCTACGAGCCAGAACGCACCCTTTGGAAGGCGAGGAAGCTGATCATTATCAGCTGCGGCACGCTTAGCTCACCTCTTGTTCTTCAACGATCTGGTATTGGTGACCCAGAAAAGCTCAAGAATGCTGGTGTCAAGTGCATCGTCGACCTGCCTGGTGTGGGTCTCAATTTCCAGGATCACTACTTGCACTTTGCTACCTATCGAGCCAAGCCTGAGACAGAGTCATTTGATGACTTTGTTCGTGGTGACAAAGAGACCCAAAAGAGGGTCTTTGACCAATGGACCCTCAACGGTACCGGGCCTCTCGCTACGAACGGTATCGAAGCTGGTGTCAAGTCTCGACCAACACAGGAAGAACTAGAATGGATGAAGACTTGGCCAACTCCCGACTTCAGCCCAAGTGGGTGGGAGAGCTACTTCAAGAACAAGCCTGACAAGCCTGTCATGCATTATTCAGTAAGTTGTCCTTTACCGTTGTATGTCTCAGGACGCTGCTAACCTCTCCGTTAGGTCATCGCCGGCTGGTTCGGCGATCACCTCGACATGCCCGCCGGCAAATTCTTTACCATGTTCCACTTCCTTGAGTATCCATTTTCCCGAGGTTTCACCCATATCACTTCTCCAGACCCCTATGCCCAACCTGACTTCGACGCTGGCTTCATGAACGACAAGCGTGACATGGCACCAATGGTCTGGGGCTACATTCAATCTCGCGAGACAGCACGCCGCATGCAAGCCTACGCTGGCGAAGTCACGTCGATGCACCCACACTTCGCGTACGATAGCGAGGCTCGCGCCCGTGACATGGACCTTGCAACGCGTAATGCCTACGCCGGTCCCGACCACATCACCGCCAATATTCAGCACGGTAGCTGGTCAATGCCACTTGAGGAAGGCGAGGCACCGCCTGTGACGGCCCTCAGCAGTAACAAACAGCCTGTGCGAGCGCCACTCAAGTATACTAAGGAGGACATTGCGCACATCGAGAAGTGGGTGCAACGACACTGCGAAACAACCTGGCATTCACTGGGTACTTGCTCTATGGCGCCAAAAGAGGGCAACGAAGTCGTCAAGCATGGTGTGCTTGATGAACGGCTCAATGTTCACGGTGTGAAGAACCTCAAGGTTTCTGACTTGAGCATCTGTCCAGATAACGTTGGCTGCAACACGTTCTCGACTGCACTGCTCATTGGTGAAAAGTGCTCCGTGCTTGCTGCTGAGGATCTTGGGTATAGTGGGGATGCTCTTGAGATGAAGGTGCCGACTTATCACGTCCCTGGGGAGATTGTTGGACTTGCGAGGTTGTAGGCAACTTTGTTTGAGTCAAATGGTTATGGCGACGGAATGTATGTAGCTTGACAAGTTGACGATAGTGATGAGTAGACGAAGTATGATGGAATGACACTTATTCCACCATACTAAAACGACCCATGTGCGTGGTGGCTCACATCGACCTCGGCCTCAGCTACATTTTCTCGTGCGTTGTGTGATTGATATCCGCCAGTACTCTCAGTGCTGGTCCGAACTACAAGGAGGCGGCCGTCGGCTGCTGTATAGACACCCTGAACATCTCAAAGAGGCCCAAAACTGATATAGCAAATTCACGACGGGAGCTGCTCGACCAAGACTTCTGGTTGACACTTCTGCGGTGGAGACATAATTCGTTCAACTTGCGCGTCTCGTGCCACTAATTTACAGAGATTTGAGGCAAGGGAAGGGAATTGCACGTGGGTTGCAGGTGATCAAATTCGATTTCTCTTGCATTTCCGATAATGTTTCCTTCTTTACAGATCCAACAGAACTTATTCGATTCAAGAACACAGAGTCAAATATTCATGTGCTCTCGCCCTGACAGAATAGATCGGATATGCTTCACCGCTCAAAAGCAACCTCAATCATACACGGTAATCGACATTTGTCGTTTCAGCATCCCACAGCGGCAATTCAGTATCCGTAAGGCGCAAGGTGGGCCGACAACCATGAGCCAGCACTGGGCTTCCCTTCCCGCCAGCATGGAACCCAGTTCGGACAAGACCCAACGAGGTTAGAGACACTAGTCGATCAAACCAGTCACAAATGAAACAGATGTACGGTAAAAGTGGGCTTCACCTGAATTGGAACAGCGAACCTGTGAGGTGGCGTAAGTGGAGTTTTCACCCCCAGGAACACTGACATCATCGAGCTTTCCTGGCACTTTTCCTGGCTGGCGAGTGCTCGTTTTTCCGCGATCAACGTCCCTCGATGGAGATTTACAATCAGTCCAAACACAAATCATCGACGATGAGTGTTTGGTGCATCGAACTTTGGTGGGGGTCTTGATCTCGGCTCGAAACCTGGCTCACCAGGGCTCGAGTACAGTCTCGCTAACAATCCCCTGGTTCGCCACGATGTCATCCTACAAGGGCTCGATATCTTCCGAATCGTTCTGAGCGTTGTCCCTTGCATGCTGAAATCTCTTACAGCATCAAAACTTGTACTACGGCAGTATCATCAAAACACAAAACGTGGTCGTGCCACTCGGAAGAGATCAAAGAGCATCCGTCAAGCTCTTTTGGAATGCTACAGTTGACGTGCTACAGTTGCTGTGCTACAAGCTGGGCACAAATAGGATTTCGATGAGGCGCGCAGGTCAATCCGCATAGGACGAAAGTGAGACCATGGACTTTGAGGACAATTCACCGATACATCGAAGGCGCTGCTCTGCATTCACCGAAGTAGGCCTGGAAGGTCACGATGCGATCCTTGACGAGAAAATCAAGGTAGAACGCCCAAAAATTGGTGTGAGGTTCCCAGGCAGTGTCCCAAACTCTGAGCCAAATGCTCTTGAGTCAGAACCGCAGACTCCTGTCCAACCTCCCTCTCCGACGGGAACACAGAAATCCTTCCTGTCTCAGATACCACTCACCCAGCTAGCAGTGTTGATATCACTTCTCGCGATTACTTTTCCCTCATTCGATGGCGTTTCAAAGAATTCGCAATTGATGGCTCCCCTGGCGCAGGCAGGACCTGTGAGTCCTGAATTTCGCACAGTTCAGACAATTCCAGCGAAGAGACAGAACGCGGAAACAGAAGTCTGCAAGAGATGGTCCGGGCAAAGTGCTGTTGTGAATGGAACTGTATATTACTACGGCGGAAGGGCTACGACATCTGCAGATCAAACAACAGATCAATGGAGTAAGCCGGCCTCGGTAGTGATTTTATGTCTTCACTAACAAATCCAGATAACGATTTCCTCTCCTTTGATCTGAAGCAATCATGGCAGATCTCATCGCCTTCCTTGACTGGCCTCCCGACACCATCTGGGCCACCCGCAGTATCTTTAGGCTACCTTTGGGCATCGACTGATAGCCTATATCTATACGGCGGCCAGTTTTCAGATGCCCCTGTCACCTCGCCTGTACCGTTTTCCTTGTGGTCCTACGAGATTGCCGACAGTGCTTGGCACGAGCATAAAAGTCCCAAATTTGACGATGGTTCTGCAGTACAAAGGGCTGCAGAGGGTGCTGGAGTCTCCGTGCCAAACCTTGGGATTGGCTACTACTTTGGGGGACACCTTGATGGGTACACAACACCTGGTTGGTCCCAAAGTATAGCACGAGAATATTTGCCATCGATGCTTGAGTTTACCATGCCTGGATTCAGTAACTCCGAAGTAGATTCGGCAAATCCGGCTGGCCCTGATGGCGTCTACCGCAATATCACAGTCGGCAGATCGGGCTTCCCTGAGAGGGCGGACAGCGCGCTTGTCTACGTTCCCGGATACAGTGACAAAGGTATCATTGTTGGATTGGCTGGTGGAACCAACCAGAGCTTCACACAGTTGAACGTGATCGACGTGTACGATATCGCAACCTCGACTTGGTACAAGCAGGCGACCGAAGGAAACTACCCTGATGTTCGAGTTAACCCGTGCGCAGTAGCTGCCACGTCTGCGGATGGCACTTCGACTCAAATCTACCTCTATGGCGGCCAAAATCTCATACCTTATGGGCAGCAGACGCAGTACGACGATATGTGGATTTTGACCATCCCGGCCTTCACGTGGATTAAGGTCGATTTGGAAGGGCAGTCAAACCCACCCGCGCGAGCAGGTCACACGTGCCACATCTGGAATGGTCAGATGGTGGTAATTGGAGGCTATGTCGGTCAAGACCTTTCGTGTGATAGCCCCGGTATTTATGTATTCAATGCATCGTCACTCGAGTGGCAGAGTGATTATCGAGCACTCGAAGGGGCCGATGACCTCAACAGACAAAAATCTCAAAAGGACGACCCAAATGCTTTGCAGGGTAGTTATGGCTACCAGGTTCCGGCAGCTGTCCAGTCAGTTATCGGTGGCAATGCCGTCGGCTCAGCCACGATCACAGCGCCGGCCCAAACGCCGACTGGAGGTCCCCTGGCTACAGGCAGGCCTGCAACATACACGGTTACAGGTGCAGACGGAAGTGTCGTTACTCAGACCGCCGCTCCAGGATCGGGCGGCGGAGGCGACTCTGGTCCCAATGTGGCTGCCATCGTGGCAGGTGTTGTCGCCGGTCTTCTCTTCCTCGTCGTCCTATACCTAGCATTCTGTGCCTTCATCTACCGAAAGCAGCTCAAGCTCTACAAGAATCATGCAGCGATGGTCCAGCATGAAGCGCTCAATTCGGACACGCTTCGGCCTGTCCCTGGCTTTGTGGTGACTCGACGTGGGAGAGACTCGTCATCCAATGAGAAGAGCGGCTCAAGCAACACGGGTGACCGATGGTCGATGGACAGAAATTCGCAGCGATCCGGACTAGCTGGATCGAGCGGGCAAAACAGCTCGGCGAGGCAGGCGGAGATTATGCAGCATTATCCGTATGACAACGTGATGGCGCTTAAGCGAGCGGGTACAGCGAACAGCAGTACGGACGACCTCTTGAAAGGGCAAGAGCCGAGCTTCTTGGGTGTCTTGTTGAGTCCAAGAAGGAGTTTACGGGTTGTGAATAATTGAGCAGCGAAAGTTTAGTCGGATGACACGACGCTAATGAGCACAATTGGTTTGAATAAGCACCAGCATACAGATTGGTATATCCGCAACGGCACTATTTGAGGATTAGGCGCATTGGCAGTCTCTGTATAGGCGTACCCTTGTGTAAATAAGCCCCGAGCACACGAACAATTCGGGCCTATGGTAAAGAGTAGGGGGTTGAGGCAGGCATACATAGGCACAGCTGCGCCGCGTAATAACCTACAATAATACACAGCATACCGCTCAATGGTCAAGGCTTGTTTCGATAGGCGACATGCCAGCCAGAATTCCCGACGCCTTGGAACAACATGAGTGAGAAACGCTCAGGGGCCCACCGGAACCCAAGAGATCGTGGAAGCGATGATCTCTAGACGGCTTCACCGATTGACCAAGGCCCACGGAGGCTCACGTTTTTGAGACCTACGGAAGGTGAGAAGAAGCGTGGAAGGTACTATAGTCCAGTAGGGCTGTAGTCTTGTCCGTGCTTGTCCACAGGCCTCCCACGATATCAAGTCCAGTTGACGCATAGCTTTGTCGTTCTCTCATGTTCAATGAAACACGTCGTCGAGCGTCCCAGCTGGATCCGTAGCAAACATCGTGACATGCCAGAGTAACACAAAAGTACGCATAACAGAAGCGGCGCAAGCTCAGGAGTCCTTGTCATTCGGGTCCTTTACTGGTCGTTACTGCGACAAATAATGTCAAAGCCCGAAGGGGAGTTAGACTCGCTCGAAAACTCTAACTCAAGGATCTTCCCAACAGCTCAACCCTGCTGCTCCGTCCTGCCCAAAATGACGGCATCCAGTAGATCAGCCACCTGGCGTGACGGTGCCCAAGCTGATTTGTTGATGAATCTTTTTCGTCTCACGTCAAGCTCAACCTTATCAAGACCACTGCCACCACTTGGATTCTCTTAGTTTGAACCACAATGGATCGACTAAATGATAACCATGAACGTGGTCATTCGAGAAACGACGTACAGTGCTGACTCCTCCAGGCCCTCTTCTAACGCAGTTTGTCACCTAGTGACGCCGAAGCCGATGCTTTGTCCAACCCGACTGACTGTTAGACAATTTTTTGAAGAAAACTTGTTACAAAGCGTGCCCTTATCTAAGCTCCTTGCGGCTGTTGCTCACCAAGTCGTATTACAAGGCCCCGTCTACTCAAGTCACCGAGTACCCTCCGAGCAAAAGAAAAAGGGTAGATGCTCTATCCAGTGTCCATAGAAGAACCCAAGATATCCATGATAGCTGCCTTCGAATTCTTCACTTGATCTCATCCCTGCGCAATCCTTCTGGCGTCGCTGACGTCCACCGTTGCTCTCATTGTCTTTTGATCGATTCCTATTCCTCTGCACCCTCCCCCTTCCCCCTCGAATACTTGGACGCCACCAAGCAACATGGCGCAAGAGGCAGCTGCAACCACAGGCAAATCAAACCCGCCGTCAAAAAGCTGGTCGGCAGTCAATTCACGCGATTTCATCAGAAACTACGACAAGTTACCCGCTGCCTCACCACCAGAGACCACCCCCACCCTCTCCCAAAAGTACAGTTCATCTTCAATCAACTCCACCCAATCCGAGCCATCGTGGCCATCAACCCGACACCACTCAGCGCCAGCGCTAGATACTGGGGACTTCAACGAGCTCCGAAACCGAAGAACAAGCAATCTCTCGCAGAAATCAGCACCGACGGTAACCTCTCGGAAGCAAGAAAAGTCCGGCCTCAAATCCCTCTTTTCCTCGAAGCATAAGGACCCGGCCGAAAAAGAGAAGAAAAAGAAGGCACAAGAAAGGGTAATACTAGGCAGCAAACATGCCGCGGCGGTCAAGACACAAATGATGTTGAACCCAGAGTACCGGAAACTCAAAGAGAAGGAAACGACGCCCACAGGCGGAATAGCCGCAGGCACGACAGATCCTGCCCGCTCTTGCCATTCCACGGCGGCCCAGCAAGAAGCGCGCCATCCCCATTCTGGCCCACCCGCTGTCCACGGTGGCCTCGATACTCCAATGCTGACGCGCATTGAAAGTCACGATGAGCAAGACGACGAAGTAGACCGCTGGGAGGCTCAGAGACGTGAATGGAGCGAGACCGCCGATAGATCAATGAATGAAATCCCCGAAGTACGTTCTCGTCAAGCATCACCCAAAGTCTCACCCTGGGCTTCACCCACGGCATCGAGAGAGCCGTCACCGAGCAGACGAAACAGCTCTGTCCGACCAGCTATCGGCTCCAAACGCAATTCCTGGGCAGGCGCATACCACAAAGACGCGAACGGCAGGTGGACGAAGAGGACAACACCGCCGCAGTCTCAGCAGACGCCTCCATACCCCAGAGACGGCAGTGTGAACCCAGATACGTTGGCTGCAAGTCTCGCGGAGAGATTGAATGCTGCAGCTTGACTATCCGACTTCTACGACGAGACTGAAGTAGCGAAGAATGAAGAGAAAGAGAAAGAAAGGGAGGAGAAAAGCACACGGAGTACACCTTGGGGGAGTGTATTTAGTGGCCTGAGTAGGAGGAGCAGTGCTACGAGCGTACAGCCGAGCATTGCGGAACAGCCTTCGGACCAGTTTGGGGGACTCAAGTCGAGCGATTGAATACGAAGTTCTAAATCTTTTCCAAAAGAGGATTCAAAGAGCAAGCATCATATTGGCGTTTTCAAAGCGGAGTTGGAGATCTTGAGCTACAGGAGTGACATAACTTGCGACAAAAGGACAGGAGGGACATTGTTTGACTAGGGTTTCGTTTTTTCGATGACCGATTTGCAAGGACGATACAATCGTCCGGGGATCTAAGACCAGTCACTAATGAATTGGAATCTTCAAGTACGATCACAATCGCTTTCCTCAAGTTGTGCTCGCGGCACTGCCACTTTTTTATTCCTCAAATTGAGTTAGATAACTCGCGATGCAGGTCTTCGAATTCGAGCATCTGCAGGTGCCTACATATCGACGATACGCTTTCCCAGCGAACGTGCGCCTTGCCGATTGAAGGTCCTGCATCATCCAGATTTGGAACATTCCATGGCCAGGTCGATCATCTTCCGTGCCGACTACCCTCAACTCAGAATCTCAAGATAAGACTACAAACGCTTTTGCGGCAACGTCAAAATTCAATCAATTGTCTTACACAACAGAGAGCTTGCATAACAAGAAGGCCAAGTTGCACTTCATTGCGTTTTGGCAACACGGGAATGTAGAAGATCGAAGTCATCACCAACAGCTATCGTCCTCGCATGTAGACAAACGAAGCAGCCCAAATTGATTGCAAACCATGTCTCGAGACCCGCAATTTGCGATCTAACCCTGAAGGTGCGGATTTAGCTGCATCGCTTTCTGCGCCGTTCCTGAGTATTGTGGAAAAGGAATTTGAAGTGACGATGAAGCGGGTGAGCGGAAGGGTGACAATGTGTACTTGAGTTGTAGTGGGGTAGGAGAGAAAGGAGGTATGGAGAGGAGGGGAAGGTGAGGACGCACAACACTTCACCTCGTATGAGACACATCTTCATGATCTAAAAATGGTCTAGGTCTATGTATGCATACACATATGTAAGGGATCCCGCTGCGCCGGGACGGACGACTGAGCAATGTGCATATACGGATTTACGTGTGCACTTGGATGACTCGAGTGTCTGACGCATATTCGGCGGACTTGATGCGTCTCGAGTCATGAAAATTTCCAGAGCATCAAACAATTGACGGAAACCGTATGGTGCGTATATCGCTCGGAGTTCTTTGCCTCGTGCTAGTGATCTCATTTCGCTTCCGCAAGCTGATAATCAAGCTTTCTCTCATGGCATCCGGGTTCGAAGATTACCTTCAACAGATTTTCTATGGTCAAAGGTTCAAGATTGTCTCTGCCCGGATCGGAGACTTGCACTGAAGTTACACTGAAGGGGGAACAGAACCCTTGTTGCTTGTGACGTCTGTTGTGCAGCCTTGTCTCGAACTTTTGAAAAGGCTTCGGATTGCTTTTTTGGGTCACCCAGGCAGGAGGCCAATCTGATACGGACCTTCCGAGAAAGTCTATCCTTCATACCCCAGACGTCACTCCAAGATCCATTAGTCGATCGACCCTGGCCTCGAATGATGTGTGTCCCCGTTCATCACGCCCGAGGTCCTTACGATCCAGTCGCGAGATCGGCCATAGACTATTTCACCTTCACACGTAATGCAACATGCCTATACTGCCCGTGAACTTCGTCCATCTTGCCTCTTGCACTGAATACTGTCTGACAAGATACTGACTCGAACAGAGAGCAATAACCGTTGCTATGGGCTCAATAGCAAAGAACGAGCCCAACGGCGACTTCGCCACCGAGGAAACCCTCTATGGCTACAATGCAGTCGCTAAAGTGCTCAACACAGACAATTTGTCAAAGCTATCCAAGGATCACGACCTTGTACTCAAGACACTCCGCCTGCTCGTTGCCGATCTATGTCAGCAGTTTGGTGGCGGCCATCCAGGCGGCGCCATTGGCATGATGGCGATCGGAGTTGCTCTCTGGCGGTACGTGATGAAGTACAGTCCCAACGAGCCAACTTGGTTCAACCGCGACCGATTCGTGCTGTCAAATGGACACACGTGCCTCTTTCAGTATATATTCCTGCATATGACAGGGTACAACGACATGATGCTCGACCAGCTGAAGTCTTATCATTCCGACCGGGAAGACGGGTTATGTCCAGGTCATCCCGAAATTGAACATGAAGGGATTGAGTTGACCACAGGACCGCTAGGACAAGGTGTTGCCAATGCGGTTGGTTTCGCAATTGCAACGAAGCATCTTGCTGCGGCATACAACCGGCCAGGATATTACGTGGTCGACAATCACACATGGTGTATGGTTGGCGACGCCTGCTTACAGGAAGGTGTTGGTCTGGAGGCTATAAGCTACACGGGGCATTTGAAGCTCAACAATCTAACCGTAATCTACGACAATAATCAGATTACATGTGACGGTAGTGTCGATATAACTAATACGGAGGACATCAACGCAAAGATGCGTGCCTGCGGCTGGAATGTGATCGATGTGCAGGGTGGTAACTACGACATTGAGGGCATAGTCCATGCGTTACAGCTAGCGAGGAGATCAACAGACAAGCCAACATTCATTAACATCCCAACTATAATCGGCCTAGGATCCGCAGTAGCCGGCAACGCTGTCGCACATGGTGCCGCCCTCGGTTCCGGAGACGTGGCTAATATGAAGAAAGCATACAACTTCGATCCTGAGCAACACTATCACATTCCGCCAACAGTACGGGACTTCTTCGCCCCAATACTTTCCCGCGGCGACAACTTAGTCCAGCAATGGGACGAGCTCCTATACTCTTACTCGAAAGCTCATCCAGAATTAGCAACAGAGTTCAAATATCGTCTCACAGGTCAACTTCCGCCAAACTGGCAAGACACCATTCCTACCTCGTCAGATCTCCCTACCGAAAAGACGGCAACAAGAGCATCAAACAGCCACGTCGTGAATCCTTTGGCAAAAGAGTACAATGCCTTCTTTGTTAGCACAGCAGATCTCGTCCCAAGCGTCGCACTGAAATATCCAACCGGCGCACCCTTCAACCCTCCCTCGCTCCAGCCCGTCTCCGGACCACGAGGGAGCTATGCCGACCGCTTCCTCCATTACGGCATCCGCGAGCACGCCATGTGCGCCATCAGCAACGGTCTCGCTGCCTATCACCGTCATCCCCACAGCCACAACCCTGATGCTCCTTACAATAAAGATGTCCAGCCAGGCCAAGCGATAATCCCGGTGACGAGCAGTTTCTTCATGTTCTACCTCTACGCTGCCCCCGCTGTGCGCATGGGCGCGCTGCAAGGGTTACAGGTTCTGCACGCGGCGACGCATGACAGTATCGGCATGGGCGAGGACGGACCTACTCACCAACCCATCGAACTGGCTGCTCTTTATCGTGCAATGCCCAACCTCCTCTATTTTAGACCCGCTGACGGGGAAGAAACAGCCGGCGCCTGGGAGGCAGCCATCAATTTCCGCACCGGTAGTTCCATAGTCAGCACGTCAAGGCACAAGGTGACACAATTCGGACCCAGCACCGACTCAGGCGGCGAGAAGGGCCTCACGCAGCGATCCGAGGTCTCCAAGGGCGCCTACGTCGTCAAGGAAGCGCAAGAGGCAAACGCAGACCTCACGATCATAGGCGTTGGCGCAGAATTCGAGATTGCGGTCGCGACGGCCGATAAGCTCCGAGGGAAGGGTCTCAAAGTCCGCCTCATCTCTTTCCCCTGCCAGCGCCTGTTCGACCGGCAAGCCGTCTCCTATCAGCGCTCCGTTCTCGGCCGTAGCAAAGACCGTCACATTCCCAGCGTGGTCGTTGAAGCCTACTCCGCGCAGTCCTGGGAACGCTACGCCGATGCCGCCGTGTGCATGGCCCGCTCGCGCTTCGGGCAGTCGTTGCCTGGACCCAAGGCTTACAAGTACTTTGGCTTCACGGCTGAGCAGATCGTGCCCAAGATTGAAGACTGGTTGCGGAGGAGGGAAGAGGGGGAGATATTGTCGGGGGAGTTTACAGAGTTAGTTGAGCGCGAGTAGGGTTGGATATTGCAGAGGCGGTAGCATTACGGGGCGAGAAATTACGAGCGCCATATAACCCCTGAGTGCATAGATGTTCGATCCGACCCGCACAATGTATCTGCATGATCTTGCATGTACGCTTTAGGACGTAAACGGATTTTCAGCATACAGATGGAGCTAGAGTAAATGAGAACGCACACATAGATAGATATATATATACGTATTCAGACCCAGGGGAGCTGTCTCCAGCTACGCGTGATTCAGAGAGCGAGCTGCACCGTCTTTCCGCTGCTCTATTTGTAACCCGCGCCGTCTGCCTCGCAGACCGCCCTCCCTAACAATTTGCATAGCGGTGAGATTCAAAGCGCTCGGCGATCGCGCACGTAGCAGTGCAGCCAGGTCAGGCACCCTTCGATCCCGCAGAGCTGAATACTAAGCACGTTGCTTGATGCATGCGGAAGGTCGATAATATCATTGCTGTCCCCTTCAGCCAGAGCAATACATAGCGCAGGACCACTCTCCAGCTTGCAAAACCTCACTCTTTCCTTGTCTTCTCATAGCCACGAGTCTGGAAATCAACCAACAAATATCCTCCGAATCAACTCAATGAGAGGAGCTCCCCAGTGCAAAGCTAGCATGCCTTCTTGCAAACTCACCTGAAATCCACCTCGATAGGTCATATCGACTCATGGTATCCGTGATCGGGGGAGTCTGCAGCCCCCTAATGACACAGTACTTTTTTGAGCTTCAGGGAAAGATGTTTTCAACCTGTCGATACGGCATGGGCTTCGTCAAAGTCTAGAACTTCCTTTGGTGGTGGTGGTTGTAAGAGCGCTCGAAGATTGTTCTTTCAAGTGAACAAATTGATCCTGCTGATTGGTGAATGACCGGTGGAAGAGAGCTTGATGGGGTCGGGAGACGCGTCGGGCGTTGTGAAAAGACGGTCTTCGCGGACACCTGCTAATTTCTTGGGACTGACTTGTGGACTTGCGCCACCCGAGAAGATTGTTTGGCGGGCCTAATGGACAGCGAGATATCGGGAGCCTCGAAGCCTGTCAATTGAAAAGAAGAGATGCCATGGTCATCAGGGCTTCGGTGACGTCGCGCGGTCCTGTGAAGGGGTGAACATAGCATCAGCCAGCACGATCGGTGGGAACGTCCCTAGGCACAAACGCTTGGTGTGTCGACTGCAACGATCTAATCGCAGCACGAGACAAAGAATTGCAAGGCGTCTGCCACTATGAAATTGCAACCATGAATTAATCCTACACATCTCTGGCTACCTTACCTCAATATTATGGGTCAAAAGCTGGCATGTAGTCGCTTCTCAAGTGTTTCCGCGTCCATCTTCTTTCAGCTCTCGCGCGATCTCCGCGGTCCACGCGTCAACTTTCTCCCATTCCCTTAAATCGCCATATCTCATACCAAGGACGCCGAGGATCTTCCGCAAAAACCAAGGTACTTGCTCTTCCTTGAAGACACCTGCAAAGAGCTGATGGTCACGAAAGCATGACGTGTCATGGTTGGCTTCAGGAGCTGGTTGGGCAACATTTGCGACTGTCTTTGTAGTTTTGCGGGTAGGCCCCAGCACCTTTTCGAGCTCACCATGGATTATCTTCTCTTCTCCCGTGATGCCTCGCTGTCGAATCCAGCTGGGCAGACCTTGAGCCATCCCAACGCTGAATGTCCATACATTGAAACCAGTGTCAATATTGTTCCGGTTAAGGGTCTCTGCGTTCTTTTGACGAGAGTTGTCACCGGTTGTATCAGAGCTATGCAATGCTTGTGGTGGACTCGATCTAGTTGCTGCTTCTCCATGCACATTTTGCGTTGGGTTTTGGTTCTGCTCTCCCTTGCCGCAGCACTGACGTAAAAAGTCCATTGCTTCAGGCAGCCATTTTTGATTGTGTATTGCACTGCCAACGATCAAGGCGTCATATCGCTTGTGTTCAAGAACATATTTTGGCGCCTCTGTTCCAGATGCAGGGCTAGAAGCAAAGTGGGAAACTGGATGGCAATCGACTTTTAAGTCTGTTGAAGCTTGTGAGGCGCCTGACGTGGAGAGTCGGTTGGCAATATACTCGGAAATATCCTTCGTTGAGCCTGTTTCAGAGGCATAGGTTACCAGGACTTGTTTTGGCATTCTGCTTGATGATATGAGTATGGGAATGGAGAGTCGATCAACGAAGATCATCAGTTTTATCTGTCTTAGAGACAGAATATGAGCAGGACGTAGCAGTGCAGAATCATTCAAGAGCGGCACAGCGTAGAAGTCACACGTTGTATTACCAGCACACAACTATCGTCAGGAAATTATACCTTTTATCAGGCGGACAGATTCTGCTTCCAGATTTGGGAGTATATTTAGCCTCTTTCAGGGGGACCTTCACTTTCTCCGAAGCACACGTCTCTACGGCGACAGAGAGATAATAGAGCAAACATTGGGTGGTGCAACAGTTGCATGAAACGATATTTCAACGGAAGTGGTCTGACATAGAATGGTAATGCCACCCTAGACTTATGTAACGAAGCTCCTAACAAAGGCAAATCACATGTCGCTTCACGTGATCGATGCAAATACGAAGATAGTTTACCTGTTTTCTGGTCATCTTTCGCTCCCGCATTTACCTCAACAACTACAGAGGCAGAGACGGGGTTCGAGAATTTTTGGCGGTAATAATACAGACCTTCCCAGCCTCTCCGCTTGGCTGCACGTGCAGCTCATCATAATCTGCTGTCTCTCTTCTCTTGGAGCGTCCAACGTCATGAGCCATTGTGCATCGATGATTTCAGATAACCACGGCCGACAGCTTGCGAGGTCTCGCTAAATCCCACCAGAAGACATGTCAAGCGAGATTTAAGCGAACGAGGAGGTTCGTGGGCTTCTCACTAGTTCAAAGGAACTTTGCGCGCGCCTACCTTACTGGGACTTGGTAGTAGCTATGTAACGCTTGATTGGTGAATCTCCGCACTAAGTTCATCCTTGGCATAGTACCATAATCAGGAGATTTTGTACACTATTGTATCGCGATGGCGGAAAGTCGGCTTAACTTTCGGGTCATATGATTATTATTGAGACCTCGATGTCTAGAACCTCAACAACCTTCCAGCTGAAACGGCCTGACCGATTAGTCGACCTGTCCTTTTTCCATTGTTCTTTCTCCAACCATGTCGGCTCCGATTGTTTTGCGTAAGCTGCTAAAACTGGATGCCAACACACTTGCTACCAATTCCGCAATGCAATGACTAACGCTCCCTATCTATTCGTCTTATCACGCCTTTAAAGCGATGTACTACATGCATCACTTGGTGGAGCTGACAATTCGTTTTTGGCGAGCTTCACAGTAGCAGCTAAATCTCAGTCACCGGCACTACGACAACATTACCTGAAGACGGCCGATAGATTCGCAGCTTGGCAGACCTTCACTTCCGCAACACAGTCGGAATATGTCTCCTGACACTCTTCACGGATCCTGCTCTGTCCACAAAAGCTGCGATAGATGCGGTAAGTGTCGGCGCGGTACATTCTCTTTCCCGGACCCCAGGTCGCCGGATAGACACGCAGCTCGCCAAGGCGGCCGCGAGAGTTCCGCGGAGTCAGGTAAGTTTAGTTCTCCCAGCCCTTTTCCGTAGTTCCTCCACCGCGAAAGCCATTCCCCTACCAGGAAAGGCACGGTGAAAAGCACATTCAGGTCAGAGCATGATTATACACGCAAGATTATCTTCATTGCGCCAGCACGCTCATCAACGAAGCATATGCTGATACACCCCATGCAGATAATAGCTCCATCTCTGTTGGTAGTGAAGTGTTCTTTGTAGACTCTTCTGGTCAAAGCATTTCTTGGATACTACCTCCGTTACAATCCCATACACAACCAAGCTCATACACGCTCCATGGGGAGTCATGGTTCCGGGAATGCAATACTTATACAGTATCCCGAATCAGGAGGGTTTATTCCGTGCGATCAGCTATATTGCAAGTGGTTTACGACCTCATCCCCGCATTCGGCACGGATGGTCATTTATACAAGCCGAGCACCAGCGTGGACCACATTGTACCTGTTCGCTTCAAACCGGGGGACCGAGTATTGGTCCATGTCAGCCGCAATAGAGGCGAGAGTTACCGCGGGGTTGTTGAGCTTGCATGGGTGGAAAACTATAGGCGCCGGTATCTGATTGAATTAGAAAGCAGGCCTCTGTCGCAGCATTAAGGTAACACAGACATCTCCTTTCTCCCGATGTGTATGGTGCACGTGTGTGAAGAACAACAGCCGGGGAAAAGATCGTTGAGCTTGTGGAATAGCTCTTAGACGAGGAAATTTCAGCCATAGGTGTCGGTCTACTCTTTTCACGGTCCACGGTGCCTCGATATTATGCAGGTCGACCAACTCAGCTACGACTTGCATGATCGCTGAAGCACAAGCGACGTTCTCGTTATCTTGCAGCTTCTGTAATGTTGGTCACTGGATCTCGCCAATGGCCTGCGCTTGGAACATGACATTTGTAACTTGCTTCTCTCCGAGGTCGTAGACTCGGTCGTATTGCTTGCATAGAAGCAAATGCGACACTAGAGACATGGCATGGTCCTTCTGCTGAAGGCCGCTGACGTACTGCTCGGACCACAAAAGGACGTGGACAGTCGCCTAGTAGAACCCTAGGAAGCCAGGCAGATTCTAACGTGTTAGACACTCCACGGAACAACAGCTCCTAGGATGCATACTGAAGATGCTGCATTTCAAGCTAGGCGGGAATCGAATCCTCGCGCCGTCGAATCGCTCGTGTTCTCCCCAGACTTGACAAGGGTCACCACGGTACTGTGGGAAGAGTGCGCTCGCCGGGAAAAGCTCATCGCCTCCTACAGTCTGAATGTCGCTTTCTCCGCCAAGCGCTTATGGACAAGCATGTCAAAAACCCCTTAGAATTCACAACAACGATTTCGAAAGCGCGACAAAAGCAGCTATTGTTTATTCTGTCCGTGACAGTTTTCATTGGGGGCTCGCGAGGCATGCTCAAGCAACTCCCTCTTCGAACATCACTAGGGAACGAGAAACCAGACGACTATTTTGAGACGATCATTGTGATTGAAAGGCACTTACGAACAGCTGCAGACGTGCGACCGATTCGGGTGGTGCATCACGAAACGCATGGAAGAAGTTGTTGATTGGGGCGTGAGTCGCATGGCAGCCTGACACGTGGACTCACCCTTGTCAACCACAAAGCGCTCACGATGCGTAGCACTCTTTAGCTGTTAGTAATAAAGCTGTGCATCCACGAGTATTTTCGGCGACGTCCGCAGCCGGTCACGTTGATTCGCATGAAGACTTGGGGCACAGGCCGAGCAGGCCAGGGACGAAACGCACATAGGGAATGCTTGGGAGAAGTGGTCGCTCCATCGGGCACAACTGGTCTTGTTTGGGCAGGAATGCCTGTGAGGGGAGCAAAGATACCAAGAACAATATAAAGCTGCCGCTCGTTAAAGACTTTTGATTCATATCCTGGATGAAGATATGGGCAGCCAAAATGTCACACGGCCTTTGCAGAAGTCCAATTTCTTCACCTTACCGATGTTTAACCCGTTGATGAATATTTAGAACTCAAGAGATGGATCATGCGTACTGCGTCTGAAGTGTAAATTCAAGCCTGATTAACGTTTTCATGCAGCCTTATCGTGGCCTCTCAGTCAGAGGTCATATGCTCGACGATATCAGTCTATGCAGAAGGTGTTTTGCGTTGTTAAATTAGAGGTTTAGTGATCCAAGTTGGGCCACAGCCAGGAAAGTGTAAATAGAGTGCTTTCCTTAAAATGCCATTTTCGGCGTGGTGGCGTGAGCAAGTTCTAGAACATCGTTCCTTCAAGAATGTCTGGCCCAAGTCCATCACGCCATAAGAGTGCAGCGTCTTGCGTATGCATGGTATTGCACCGTTTAGCCGATTGGCTTTCGTGAGAAACTAGTATCTGAGCCCGTCGCCTCCAATGAAAGTGCTTATCGTAAGTTGTCACTTAACATGAGCCGGCCTCGTTTCTGCACAACTAGATCTCAACTTTCCCTATCTCAGCGAAAAGATTGATGATTTTGACCTTGCTTCAAGCAACTCCACCTTTGGATCAAAGCATTGCTTTTAGTAGGCAAAATGACGAAAGCAAGCGACACTATTACAGCAGTTGTTGCTCTGATTGGGCTTGGAGGACTCTTGGTCACTATGTGGACGTGTCTACAGAGTCAATCTGATCGTGCTGCACGAGAGGACGTTGGCAGAGTTTGCAGCAAATCAAAAATGGGCTATTTTACAGCAAAGACTCCGTGGTGGTTCTCTCGTAAGGGTACAGACCCTCCGTCGGTGCCAACACTGGCAGGCCTCATCAAAGCTGGTGAAGATCTGGCATACACGTCGGCCATGTTCGATCAAATTCCGAACGCTCATGAAGAAGTCAGCTTTACGAGGATCTATGAGGCCTTTTTCGATGAAATGGCATGGGAGATTGACGATCAGTTGAGTTGGGGTCAGAACTACCTGAAGAAGGCGAAAGAGAAGAGGGCGACGATGCTCTTCAACCATGATCGAAGCAGTAATCTTGATCGTCATCTTATGTATGTCCCAAGCCGGATCGACAACGAGGAGAATTTGCTGTCAATCTTTCAAGTAGGACGTGTCCTGGAAGCTGGATTGCTATATGGAAGATTCGGCAAAGGTCGCTTTGTCCTTATCAAATGTCTCAAGCGTCTCAGGAGGCCTTTAAAGAAGGCGAACAACACTGAGCCATCGTCGATAGCCAATGGCTTTGTCGAGCCCGGTGAGCTTGTAGCGAAGAAACAATTGCATCGTAAAGACGCGGAGCAGACATACTCTAGCATCAAGCCACGGCGACAGCGAAGATCGTGGGAATCGGAGCTTGAGCACGACCAATGTCAGTTGTGGGTGAAAGACGGTAAACCCTCGATCGAGGTTTCGAGGGCAGAGCTCGCTGCGCTACAGTTAATACTTGGATTGCGTCTGAAGGTTGTACATGACGAAGAGGGACGCATGATCTTATTGAAAGGGAGTGGGCCCTTTGGAATATCACTAAATGGAGAGGTTGCTGGCAACGACGACGCGTATTTTCGATTATTCCTGACACATTATCGCTATAAACCATGGCAACAGGCGTCAAAAGGCAGTGGCTATTCGATACTATCTGCCAAGTACATGGCTTGCGGCTTTTTACCGTTTGCACAGGATGAATTTGAGACACACTGTGTCGAGGTCACTTCCGATGTCTTCAAAGCAATAATGAGACAGCTCAACATACAGGACGCTCGTACACGAGAAACTCCCCTTGGAGACTACTTTGAGTCTCTACCAGGGCTCACTCGTCGAGTCAGCTACTCTGGACCAGTCAAGCCAGATGGTCCCTGTAAGGATTGCCTCATTTTGAGTGCCTTTGGGAAGGAGGTGGGGAAGTGGTGCGAGGCTGTCGCGGGCATTGCTTTCGGGGGTATGGTTCCATTAGCGACTCTACCATTAGCACAGGCAGTCCGGTACACTGCTGGCGGTGGCCAAGGTTTGGGCGACGCCGTGTATCAGCTGGATAAACTCATGTCGAAAGCCCAGGAAGGGGTGGAGAGCATGAATCTATTCGGAACCTACAAAGGACGCGAATTGCGACGTGTCAGCGACACACTCACCACCTTTGAAGACCCTACGAAGTTGAGTCTCAGGGACGCTGCTGCTAAGCTTGCTCGTTATATGACCATGTTTGAACGACTTGCGTATATGGCTCATGATGGAAAGAGGGATTTCATTGAGCGCCTCTTCGAAAAATGTGTTGAAAGACTCCAATTTTCCTGCGCAGAGTCGCGCAAAAGTCATGATTCTAACTGGCAAACTGCCAGTGGTTGTGACATAGCAGTTTACACACATTCTCCGGACTTAGTGAGACAGGATAACGTGAGAAGGATGTTCGCTCATAACGGAAGCGCGTCGAAGAGCACCGAAAGAACTCAGATGCAGGCAGAGAGTTCACTCGTTGCTTATGAGCAATCCACGCTGACTCATTTCATGAGTGAGGAGAAGCGCTTCATGTGGTCTAGGGCTCCTAGCTCGAACCAAGACAGCGATGAGCCCACTGTGCAGCCCATCAAGATGCAGTCGGCGGACATATTAAGTTCAGCTGACGATTCGAAGGGGACTGGTCTTGGAAAATGGCTAGCAAGTATCACAAATTCGAACGGACCGTTGAGGGTTGATATTGAAGTCTGTGCTGAAATTGCAAGGATCTTAATTGCGGTCTGGACATATCACGTCACTATTGCAGTAGGTAATGATGAAGAATTCGAGGCAGCCAAGGCATGGTTTGAGGGCGAGGAGGGCAGGATTTGCAGGCCAATCGAGTTCAAAAAGCTTCCACGAGTAAGTTTTTTGCAATAGTGACCTCATCTCGTAGTTAAGTAATGACGAGATTGTACTTTTTGAAAGCTATAAGTCACAGCTTAAGACAAGGCAAATAGCATTGTCCTGGTAGATGTAACGAAAAGAGATAGCCACGGCAAAGATACGTTTACGATTTACAGTCCTTTGGAACGACGATGTGCACTACAGGGGTAGGTCATACTCGATCGGATGACACGACCACATTCAAAGTTTTATAGTCTTCAGTCGTCTCTACGCCCGTTTCAGAGATCCTAATACCGATATTGAGTGGTCACCACATGGCATCTTCCTCCCCTGCCTGGGCAACAGATGCTGATCCCGACAAGCATCTTAATATACGTAAACAACTGACCATAATTCGTCGGAGGAGAGCATGCTTTTGAGAGAAATGCGGAAATTACCGATTGGTCGACTCAATTACTCGGAAGCTTTGATTCCTTCTCCGAACCCTCCTCTCACCCTGATTCGCCCTATCCCAAGACATGACGAGTGCACATGTCAAGTAATCTACCAAGCCAAGTACCGCACCAGACAACAAGAATGAGGGAGGAGCTAGATAAGAACATTGTTCCCCACCTCACGAAGCCTGAGAGCTAGAGCCTCTCGCGCTACGCCATTCACAAGATACCTGCCATTCGAAGATGCCTACATACGCCCTACTTGGAGCCACAGGCTCGACCGGGTCGGCGATCATACGTTGCCTTCTTTCGCAGCCCCCAAGGCACCTCATGCTCAAGATCTTCGTACGATCGAGATCCAAACTGCTGAAGACATGTCCGGATCTTGAAAGCACGACCGCCTTTCAGACTAACATCATCGAAGGGATACCTAGTGACACTACAGCAATGCAAAAATGTCTGAAGGATGTCGACGTAGTAATGGGATGCATCGGGTCGAACTACAGCACTCCGGGTATGTCCCTCATCTACGACACCGCCACCGCCATCATCAACGCTCTTGAGGTTCACCGGAACACACAAGGTTTTGCTTATAAATGTCCAACAATTATTCAACTACGGAGCGCGTCGCTGAATCCGACCTACAAGACCGCCCAACCGTGGCTCGCGCGAAGCGTTGCATCCTTCTGCTTCTACTACATTTACGATGACTTGGACCGAGCTTGTAAACTCTTTGCCTCTTCCGCAGCAGATTCGCCTGGTCTGTTGCAATATATCTTCATAGACCCGCCGTCGATACATGACGCGGACGGCACGACGCCAACAGGGTACAAGTTGGTTCTAGACGAGAAGCAGGAACCAGTGCTGAGCTATGCGGATCTGGGCGCAGCATTCTGCGAAGTGGCGGAACGCAAAGATGAGTTTGCTGGGAAGGCTGTAGGTGTCACGGCGACGGGCACTGTAAATCAGACCTGGGGGACATTGATTGGTTATATAGCTACAGGTGCGAAAGGAAGGATATGGGGTTGAATTATGGCAGCTCTGACCAACGTCTCATACTACTGAATGCTAGGAGGTACGTTTAAAGCGAAAGAGGATTTTTTCTGAAGACAGTGCTGATGCAACTCCTCGTTTCAGCGCCCCTTGACCACTTTTCGCTCCCTAAAACCATTTCAGATGCAATCTAATTTGAACCATGGAGTCATGAAGCGCGTCTGAGTAAGGATTACTCGCCAGTACGAGTCGCTACACCCTTGCGCCTTGATCTCAACACGTCGAAGAGAACCTTTAATACTTCGAGCACAATCTGCGTCTTCAGGCCTTTCCTCTATTGATAAATATCAATAAATTGAACGAAGTGCATTCTCCATAACCACTCTCTGGATCACAACGGCTTCTGTCACAGACCAGAGTTTTCGCTGAGCCGCCATGCTTTGTTTCGAGAAAGTTTTTCATAGGAAGATTCACGCCGTTGAGTCATTTTGCTTGGTGCTTTTCATACGCCATCGCCCTCCTCTCATCTTCAGAGTGTAAATCGTCGGGAGCCGTGATGCGCCAGCGTTTTCGCAAATTCGATTAGGTACAGCTTGGGGAGGATTGTGCTGCTACCAAAGCTTCAGCGTCGGTGAGGCAATTATGCAGCTCTCTCAAAGGCAGGAAAGGAGAATGACTTGATCCAGATGTTCCAATTATCGAACACGTTTTGGCATCGTAAACTCACAAAGAGACGTCATCATGCCTGCGTAGGGTCCAACTTTAGCTCGCAATTCTCCTGACGAAAGATCTGAGCTTCTGGATAGACAGACCATACCTTCTCATTATCCTCTAGATACATCCGTGAAGCTCGTACTAGAGGTCGAATGCAGCCAGATAATGCGCCGTCAGGGTCGAACCTAGCATGTCGTTCAACGCCAAATCTTGAAGCATCTCTCCTGCCTATGTGTCTGTCTTCTTCGTTGTGAGTCCAGCAAAACGCTCTTGCACATGACAAAATCAACCGTCCGGATCATATGGTCCATGGTCTGAGTCAACGAGGTTGTACGTCGTGGATCCCACGAACACAACGTATTTGATGAAATCTCCCGCACGTCCCTCAGCGAGAGAGGTCAATTTTCGCGTTGTTTGCTCATGAACCTGGACGAAGAATCGCTTGTGTATACGACCGGGTATGCGTCCACGAGTGCCTGGCCCGGCTAAGTCAAGCAGGACACAGTCCACACCATGTTTGTCGAAGAGGCATTACGCTCTACGTAGCCGATCCTGTGTCTTACGGTATGATCGAGTCGCTGATTCGATTTGTGTCTGAGGAACTAAAAGCCTGGAAAGCTGAAGTACCATGGCCATTCTTCATCACCCAGGGCGTTTCATTACGATGGGAGATGTGGGCTAACCACTCGCATCCTATAATATGTGTAGAGATCGATCTCTCACCTACATTGCAACATGGTGAAAAGTCCTGAGGACTATTTTGGTTGTAAAAACTGAGTATGGTCCTCATGTTTTTACGATTTACGGGGATTTTACCTTCTAGCCTTGCGTGTAGGTTTAATACCGTTATTGAGGTCAACATCGATAGGCAATTCTGTAGCGTCGGCGAAGTCGAATTAGGGGACGCGCTAAGCGAAATAACTTCGGGGCACGTCTCCATACAAGCCGAGGTTAAGCCGCAGCAGCCTCATCCTAATGCAAGACCCAGGAAGGAGTCGATGTAGATTTCACTTGTCTAAGCTGTCTCTACGATGGTTAGGCAACCGCGGACCATGGAAAATAGAACTCTTGCCAGTTTCGCAAAGACGTAGAGAGTCGAGTCTGTGGGCAAATAAAGCTCTTTGAATCCAAGATGGGGTGAGGATGGCGGCAAAATAGAATTCAATACGTCCTACCCGCATGCAATGTCCTGTTTTCCTCCTCGCGGAGATCATCTAACTGTATCATAGTCTTGGGTACATGAATACACTGAATCTGAGCAAGTAAGGGTATATCAAGCAAAATCAGAAATACAAAGTCGCCTTGCCGATCCAGACTGGCGTCGCTAGCTGCTGGGACCCCTGTGCTTTGAAGCTCGGCGATGTTGCTCGTCAACATGTAAGCTGCGTTTGAGAGGCGCCAAGTAGTAGACTTGTTTGTGAGAGTTGCACTTTAACCGGGCTCAAGACAGGCCGAAGACTTCTGGATCAAAGAAACCACGGTTTCAGTAACCCCTGTGAGCGATTTGGGCCGTCACCCGTCCATTGAACGCAAAGGGGTAACATGTCAAAATGTTATCGGGTTGTAATTCCAGTGGTCATCGGTGGTCTCGTCAGCAAGTCAACCCGATCATGAAAAGCAGCTGCAACTTAGCAACCGCTTCCACAAGGGTTTCTTCTGGTCAAAATGGCTCTTTTCATCCACGATTCTCGTGGCGGGCGATGAACCATCGTAGTTATTGGGTGCAATCTGTGCTGGGATGCCGTAAGCGCCCAGGCCAGCAGCGCTCGTCTGCGGAGTATGGCCTTTGGATCGTACTGTCGACATGCCGAGTTCTGATCTTCTATTGTCAACAACTCTTCGGACGATCCCTAGTATCCAGTCAGTATTGCTGCTAGGTCCATGAGACACGTCACACATACAGGCAAAGGTCTCCTCGATGTTGACCATCTCCCTGGCCGAGGTCTCCATGAATCCACAGCCCCTCGACCTGGCCCATTCCCAGCCAGACTTGCTGCTGACGACACGGGCGTCCTTCAAATCACACTTGTTGCCAGCAACGATCATGACGGGAGGTACTCTCCAGCCTTCCTCCCGCCTGCCTCTAACTCGCGTACCCCTCTCCCGGAGTAATCTGTTGTTTTCCTCGACCCTGTTCTCAGCCTCTATACTGATCATGTCGAGGAACCATGACAGGCCTTCTAGAGAGTTTGTATTTGTAATGTCGTAGACGAGTAGAAAGGCATCTGACTGGAGATTTGAGGCGGCCCATAGTCCGCGATACTCTTCTTGGCCCGCGGTGTCGGTTAGGGAAAGATGATATGAAAGTCCATCGACCGTCCGAGTGACCGAATATGAATCCTCTATCGTTGGGTCATATCTGAGAGATGGTCAGCCAGGTCACCCACTTCAATGAGGTGCTTTGACATACTCTTCCGTCCATTGTGATCTGACAAGACGCAGTGTTATTGAAG
The DNA here is from genome assembly GCA_000315175.1 of Herpotrichiellaceae sp. UM238. Classification (NCBI taxonomy): domain Eukaryota; kingdom Fungi; phylum Ascomycota; class Eurotiomycetes; order Chaetothyriales; family Herpotrichiellaceae; species Herpotrichiellaceae sp. UM238. The sequence goes on from AMYF01000071.1 coordinate 154,310, forward strand.
ATTTTCCTGAAAGCAAATCAGCGCCAGCTCTTCTTCAGCACAACGCATGCACGTGCATGGGTGTTTGGGATGCCGTACCACAACCACCATCACCACAGATTGTTATGGAAACCTTGTCCGCGATCTTCTCCGTCATGCCTGTCTATCTGTATACATGCGCAAAGAGTCGTTCCAGCACACGTCAACTTCTTTTGGTTCCAATCTTTCGGGAATGTATGCGCCTCTAGCTCTTAGGCAGGGAGAAATCTACTGTTATTGCAATGCTGGCGCCGCTGGGTGTAGAACGAACCCAAGGATGGCGGGCCGAGGGAATGGCATATGCTGAGACGAGATGTAAACGGCGTCGTCGGCTATGATGCTAGATCGTGCTTCGATCGAGATTTGCGAAAGCTGGTTCAACCGCTTCAGATTTGCGCTGAAGTTGCGGAGGTGTAATATTGAGGTGCGTGGGGTCTGCTATCTCAGCAGCTGTTGATGATGTTGCAGCTATGGAAATAACGACGTGCAGTAGCTGCAAAAGCACAAGAGCCGATACTTGAGGGAAGGAGGGTTCAGCGTGCGTTTGACGAGGGAGGAACCGGCCTTAGTGAAGTTGGAACGGATATGAAATAGGCTTGCTGTGCCTTGCTGGTGGTGGTAAACCTTTAAGAAAACCTGAAACAAAAAAAAACGAGCTTCACGAGACGTGTAGTGGTTGATATGGCTATGGTTCCTACATGTGCGCGAGAATAAGAAGATCGACCCATGTGCTTTGCGGGGAGGACGGTACGGAAGAAGCCCAAAGATCTCTGGGGCTAATGGCTAGAATGCCCTACACGACCAGAGGGTGACAGACTGTTTGTGCAAGGACACAATGTGACCTGGGCGATGACCTTCCATTCGGAAGAGCCAGGACGCAGACGTGATCATCAAATTTGAATTAAGGCGCAAAAAGTGATGGCACTAAGCAAGGGGAAGAAGCTTGATAGAAGAACGCGGTCGATGCCCACTCCTGACTGACCCGACGGACCCTCTTGGGAACTCAGTCCGTTTGTTCTGCTAAATATGCTGCCCAACGAGGATCATCAAAGATGTGCATTCCATTTTCCCTTATCATCCATTCAAGGCGGAAACGTAATGGGAATCATCAGGTCAAAGTCAACTGCCGGAAGTCGAGCACTAGCACCTTGTTTGACTTTATTCTGCTTGCATACGCTTCATGCAGGTTCGTGCCAAATGGGGAATTTGCCAGCACCGCTTTCACACGTCCCGACATCCTTTACCCGGTGCGCTATCCCTGCGTCCATTTTCATCAGTGGACAAATATGGGCACATTCTGCGGCGGTGGCGCCAGGGATAGAAGAGGTGGGATGAGCAGAAATAACCTAATTGTTAGGGTGCGACTCGCAAAGGGCAAGGGAATTGCCCTCCATTATGTCAAACAGTTTCCCAAAATCTCGTGCTTTCTCATTCATTCGTTGCTTGGCGCAAAAAAATGCCGTCAAGCTAAACGCTTCTGGCTCATCTTAATGCTCGGGGATTCATTTAGGGACAACTTAGTGCACTTTAGTTCAACTCGATCCTCGTTACCGATGCCTTGAGCCTGCATGTCAAACGGCTGCCAAGGCACATAGCAAATGTCCGCGGTGCATAGCGCCCCGAACATATTTGTGGAGCCGCCAGCATCATTTTCGTCGGCAGGGCGTTGAATGATGCGCAGGCGAGCCGACTGAGCATATCATGGTCACTTCCGCGGTGCTCAGAGCATCTCGAAGGTCTTGGAGATCGTGATGTCTCGAGCCTAGGTACTCGAACGGAGGAAAGCAGCCGATTGGGACGGATGTTGGGCATCACTTTATGCTGATCTTTGTGCAAAGGCAAAGTCTGACTCTCGTTCTTAGTCAGCCTTAGACAGGTCGTCCGCGCCGCCAGAGTAAAAGCTTATGAATTCGAGTCGATACAACACTCCTCCCTGCGGATGTCCATGCGGCACCTAAGTTCAGCAAATGCTCATCATTGCTAGACCTTGTGCCCTGTTTTTAAACTCAAAGTTGTGGCCTTGTGCCATCATTCGAGCATCGGATATGATGCTTAAAGCTTGCCGCAGCCGTGAAGCACAGGTCACAGCCTTCCGTCATGGAACTCGCAAAAGAACGGGAGTTGGTTTGTGACCGCGAAATTGTCCCTGCATGCTCAGAAGCATCATGGTTCATCATGCTCGTGCAGTAAGGAAGAATGAAATCTGATCTTTGCGCCGGAAGACCGTGCGAGAGAGTTTCCGTCTTCCGTTCCATGCTGGACTCAACCAATAGCGCTGATGCTCGTTGACGGCCCGAATCCAAGTTTGTTCGAGGAACATCAAGGTGTGGTCTTTAGATTTGCGCAATAGGTGATGATGTGCGTCTGCCGTTCAGAACTCTTGGGCCATGCTTATCGTCCCCGAAATAAGAGTATTTGGCAGAGGTTGCTGCCCAACGCGGGGACCGTGTACTCTGTCGAAGTAGCCAGCCTTCAAGCGTGCGGCTCACTCAACTCTCACTCACGCCTTGACTGTTGTGTATCGACGATTGTGAAGCCACATCGTCAGAATACTCGATTAGGAGTTCTCAATTCTACCGTGGCAGCGTGAAGACTTTTGCGAAAGGTGCCGAGTGTGAATCCTTTGGCTTGAACGTATCCCACTTGCAACCATTCGTTGCATCCGATCGACAACTTACGAAGACATAAAGACGTTACAATTGATCTGTGAAGGAGAGGAAAAGGAATGATTGGGAGTCTGGAACAATAGGGAGTGCAATGTTGACGAAGAGGGAAGGACATGCTGGCTAGTGCGAGCGCAGACAGTTGGCCAGACTGTGAGCATCGAAGCAGGCATGATCTGGCGTTGAACGAAGGATAGGTGATCCATCCATGGCTGTTGAGTCTGATAACCACACCTGGAAAATAGGTAGGGTCTAATCTGCGACGAACTCTTTTGTAACACTGGCTGAACGTACATACGAGCTCTAATTGCTCCTGATAACACCTTCTAGCCCACACTCATAGCCTTACTTGCTCATGCCGTGTTTCTGCTCATATCGTTCCTTATTCTGTTATAATCAAGCAGACCCTCGATCGAACCGACAGCAGAGATGGCAATATCCTGATCCCACAACTTCCTCTGGGCGAAAGCCATGACGTCTTTTTCGGTAATAGCACCAATCACTCTCTCGACCTCGGCTGCTTCCATACGTCGACCGGTAGTTACGATCTGCCGTCCAATATCTTCAGCAGTGGCCGTCGTTCCATCAAGAGAAAGCAGGATAGATGCCTTGAGCTGAGCCTTGGCTCGCTCCACCTCGGCTTCGCTGACATTGAACGACAGTCTTGACCATTCTCGGAGTGTGAAGTGGACGAGGTCATCGATTTGAGTCTTGTTCTCGGTGACAAGGTAGATACCCCACAGACTACAATTGTTAGCATCGACTCATAGAAGCCGAAGGATGTTACTTACCCGGTATCACTGTATGAGGTGGAGAAGGACATGAAGCTGTTTGCGAGATTGTTAGCGTTGACAAAAGTGCTGAGTTTGCTCCCCAGGTAAGGGGAGTTGCCCATGGCTCGATCCCAGTTGCCGACAATTGCTTGAGTGACCAGAGCGGTAAAGTAATCATCGTCCTTCCATGCCACACCTTCAACGGCAATGGCGATATGCGCGGTCGGGATAGTGTCGTCTCGCTGCCTAACTTCTGAACCAATGAATTCTGGCTTCTTCTTTTGCTCGGCAGCCAGGCTGGCCTGGTACGCAGTTGGCGGGGCAGCCTTGATACCAGAGAGATGCTGCTCGGCAAGCTTGACGAGATCTTCATGTGGTACGCCACCGGCACCAACCAAGACCATACGGTCAGCAGTGTAGTTTGTGTTGATGTAGTTGACCAAGTCTTCTCGGTTGATTGACATGATGTTCTCTCGTGGGCCCAAGATCGTTCGTCCCAAAGGCTGGTTCATATATGCTGTTGCGTGGAGGTGGTCGAAAACGACTTCTTCAAGCTGCTTGTCAACCTCCTCCGATTCTCGCAGAATCACATCTCTTTCTCTCTCAATCGCGGAGTGATCGAGTTTTGAATTTTGTAAGATATCAGCCAGGATATCGACTGTCTTCGGTACATCGGTATTGAAGGATTTCGCATAGTATACTGTGTTTTCACGCTACAAGTGGTCAGTGATGTAGAACCCTTGAATTTCGCGGCTCTTACAGAAGTGTATGCATTCAGATGACCTCCCATATTCTCGATCTCGAGTTCTAGCTGATGTTGCGTGCGGCGACCGGTGCCCTATGCCTCATCAGATTCTGCCGTCTTTTTCATGCAATCTCGACGGACCTTGAAGGCTAAATGCTCGAGGAAGTGAGCTGTTCCATTTGTCTTTGCCGTCTCCGCCCTTGAACCTGCATCGATCCACACGCCGACAGTCGACGTCTGCGCCCACGGCGAGTGCTCTGTGGCAATCTATTTTGACTGTCAGTGATAGGCCATTGCCGTTGAACACATGATGGCGTACCGTCAAGCCATTTGACAATGTGGTTGATTCCGTCCGAGCTGGCGTTACAGGGTTGGCGTATCGTCGGAATGGCGCAACAGCGTTGAGAGCCTTATTGACTCGTGTCGCCTGCCGCAAGCTATATGCCAGCCTCTGCGATGCCATTGTGGAGGATTGAGAAGGATAAGGAGCGTGGTAAGACTGGGCGTGGAGTTATCGAACAGCTACGAGTCGCTGCAAGTTTGCTAGAGCTCAAAAGACGACAGCTTAGCCACTGATGCCTGAGGCATGATTAAATCACACCGAGCAGTTTTATTGGCTCTTACGGGAAACAACACCTGAAACCAATGTTTCTCAACGTCTCGCATCTTTGAGCCACCTGAACAGACTCGCTTGGACCGCACGGGTCCGACTGCTTGGTTTTCTTGTTTTCGCATTACTTCAAGATACTGATGCGCAGACACGAAAAAACTTTACACCCGCATCAAATCAGTTCCTCTGATCTGGTTCTTGGCATTCATGCCTCCTTCTCCCGTACAGCGAATCTGTCCCCTGCAATTACCGTACACAAGTACAAGTCCAACGTGCCTTATGCTTGGTCTCTTACACCGAGAATACTGAGTCGAATGCTGCCTCTGGATGATCTCATTTGATAAGTAGGCCGGTTCCGTTGAGTGTGTCTCACTCCACGCAGAAGAAAGGCGACCATGAAGAAAGTTGATGGAAGCTCAACTACTGTAGATTGACATGTATCTGAAGCAGATGCTATTCCAAGCTTTCGCGAAGTTTCCAATTCCGTCGCAGCTCCATAACCTGCAGCTAGCCAAATCCTTTGCAAGCACAGGACTCCAAAGCCCTTACGCGCTACGAATTACCAGTATGGGAGTCCCAGCAGTCACTATTAACACAGCTGTCCAGTTCCACAGCCGAGGTCTCCCTCTAGATATTGTAAAGCGAGATCTCGACCATCCTTGCCTCTAAACCCAAGTGGGATGAATAGTTTCATCACCTGCAGACCGCTCACAATTTGCGCCATGTCATCGAAAAATGGAAGCGAAACCTGTTTTATCGTGAGCTTTTCAAAGTCCGGGCATGCTTCGAACTTCTCACTATCTTCTTTACAAATCTTGCGCTCTTAATATTGGGTATGGAAGCAGAAGAGACACGCTGCCGGCCTGCAGCGTACGTTGAATGCGTGAGCACATTGAGCATTTCGAGAGTCATGGGTCACTTGTGGAATTATTTCTGGCGAAAAGCCTCTGGATCATTCTCGCCAGTTCTCACCGTAACTACAGCAATAGATATGATAGATGTACGTCATCCCACAGCCTCCAATCCGGTCACTTTCGGAATCGTGTTTCAGGATCTCACACATACTCGAGTGAGATGTCAAGGCGGCCTGTGTGAACGTATATTATCGACGTCGAAAGATCTGAAGAGGGATTTTTGGGCTTATAGAGTTGTTTGGCGTCTCGGGACTGGGATGGGCAGAGTCTGTGGTATGCTTTGGATTAGACTGGAGCTCTCGAGGCAGGAAGGCTCGACTTTTGGTCCTTTTGGTGATATTTATGCCAACGTCTTCGTGGTGCTTTGTCACAGCAGAGACTTCGAATCGGTGACTATAGCTGTGCTCGGTCGTTGAATTGAAGGCGCAGAGCGCTGAACAGAGGCTCTTACGCACGCGAACGGAATGCTTTCTGACCCACCTTAGAGAGATTGACGAAGGTGGATAGTCAGTTTAGCTGCGGGAGCATGACAGTCACGGGAAATGGTCTCAATGTCGGTTGAAGTGCATGAAAACGATGAATATGGAATGTGTCATCTGACAATGTTTCTGGGAACGACTAACCTAGGAAAGTACTCACCGGGGCCTTCTCGAAGGGCCCAAAACAGATGTGGCAAATCAGAGAGAAGCGTAAGTCTTTCTTATGGCTCAGCAGGCATCGTTTTGTAAGAAGATTTACAGGCAAGGTAAGACTGGACGGTCAGGTCCTTGGAGTCGAAAGATTTCCGGTACAGCCGTGTTCATTTCAAATTAGGAAGGGACATACAATTCCTGAGGCACCTATCAGTACGTTGTCTCGGCGAGTCTGTATCGAGTACATGTTTTGCCTCAACGGAGACGCTCTTAGGTCGAGATATATACTGCGCGGCCAAGATGTTGTTATCATTTGACGGATACTAGTACCCAAGACTAATCATCTCTCGCTCGCCTCACCGGCGTTCCAGCTTGTTGAAACCCTGACAAGCAACAGCTCACTCCAGCAATCTACCCGGCTTTGACGCCTTGCCCTTCTCTGACCTACCAACTCCAGCGGTCCTCCCCAAAAGGATACTCCTGTCCGTGTCCAAATTCGACGTAGAATTTTCCATCCTGCCTAAATCCACATTGTCCGTCTTCCACAGCCAAATTCTCGAGCCCAGCCTCCCACAACAAATCAACAAATCGCCTACACTTGGTCATCTCCCTAAGCTCACTGACAAGAAAATCTAAATTCTCGCAAGCCGAACAATCTTCCCTATGCTGACACATCGGACAGGTGCCGCAGAAAGGCTCGTCATCGCCATGGAGTGTCGATTCTCCCACCATTACGACTAACCATATTGTCGGACATGTGTATCGACCTCCACTCTAGTACTCGTCTGGAATCCTGTAGCTGTAGCTGCGCCCGCATGACGATTGCCGGCATTCGCAGTGGTGTGTCCAGATCCAGCACATTGCTGACAGTGAAATTATCTGGCCTTTTTGATGGTGATCTTGGTAGGGCGTTTCCTCAACAAAATATAGTTCATGTCTTGCCCGAGAGCTTTCATCTAGGTTCAACTTCGCACGAGGAGGCATGGGAGCAGACTGCGATGTCAGCATCAAAGATGTCGAGTCGACTTAATACTGCCTATTTATCCACCGTTTGGCTTCGATTGTTCAAACATGCCTGAGAAGTCGACTTACAAGTCCGTTCGCTCCTGTTTCGCCATGCAGCGGATTCACATCATTGCTCAAACACTGTCAGTATTCATCCCAACCCCATCATACCGTATTCCTACATTACGTGGACACTACTCCACTCACACCCTCAACATCACCAAGGCGCCCAGTTGGCCCGTTGCGTCACACGGACGCTTGAAACGAGTTGACTCGACTTAGAATCACTGTCGAAGCCAAATCTTGGGATTGCAAGCACGAGAATCTTTTTATCTTCTTTATGCCCGATATCGTACCTTATTATGAACATTTTCCTTCAAGTTTTGTCTTTGCCTCGAATGGCGGACAAACTTGGCAGGCCAGGGGGAAGAAAATCTGCGTCGTGCTTACTGCTCCGCTCACCCTCTCGTCACCACTTTCATTGTCGCAACACCTTTCATTCGCCTCGACCCCACATTCGCTCGGGGCGCCGTCTCCCTGTGATGCACGATGAACACCCTCCCTCGACTGTATTGTCTACTTTCTCCTGTATACCAGCACGGCATTTTTAGTCACTTCTCTGTCACAGTCACAAAATATCTGCTGAAGGAACCGAGCTGTGAACATCAACATAGAGCCGCGGGAACAATCGATCAAGAAAAAGAGCTCGGCTTTGGTAAAGAGGCATGCACTGCGAAGCCATGCTGCTCCGTGATGCAAGGGGAGCAGTGCACCACAAAGATGCATATACACGCGCTTTGGGCACATAATCCGTAAGGATTCTTCTCCATATTCAACCTTAATACGTTAACCAAAGACCCTTAAATAGAATGACAGAAGGAGTGCGTCTTATATAGCAGCGTATTAACGTAGTAGTCATAGCTGCTGTCATGCCTGCCCAGACTGCACAAGGCTAAAAGTCAAAGATTTTCAGGGAACACGTGCAGCGTTGCGCACCATCGACATTGATCGAAACCTAGTAGAGTAGAGCAAGAAGGGCGAGTCTGCCCAGCTACTGGAGCCTTGACAACTTGTTCCACCACCTCTGCACAAGACGATTGTCAAACTATGAATGCTTCAGCTCAAGCTGCATTTGGGGCTGCCCTCAGAGCAGCTGAGAAATTCACACGCGCAAGATGAAGTAGACCATCCTGTACGTGCTGGACAGCGAGCCGTAACCACTGCCTGTGAGCCAGCCGACTATGCCCAAGTCTTATGCTGAATCGCTAACAACGATGGCATTGTAATCGCTCGCAGCCTCGTCAATTTCTCGAACTCGTGCTCCAGCTCAAATGTTCAAGGCCATCTGAGACCCGTTTTCGGGGCATGAAACGGACTGGGAGTTGACGTGATGGTAGATGCCTTTGATGGTGAAGAGTCTAAATCCTTGCAAATTGATTAATTTTAGAGTTCAGTAGCAACGCCTAATAGCTATAACCTATGGCGGTGGTCTTGCTACTCCTATAACAACGACTAACGTTTGAGTGGCCAAGTCGAGCGTTGCTCGCAGCGTTGCCTCTTATTCAAGTCGAATCGGACGGTGTCGCAGGACAGGGCTGGGCAAGGCTGAGTACTCTGCGCTTGGCAGTCATAGCAAAAAGGCACCTGCCAGCGTTATCTTTCTCGACAGCATCTCGCGTTTGAATAATGGCTGAGAAACAGAAGCCTCAGCTGCAGTTCTCGATGGTCGAGTACCTATGTCGACTTCGAAGGCGACTACATCGAGAAACTTTTGAAAGTGTCACCGGAAGATGTCCTACATGCATCGATTTCATCAATCTGCAAGTTCACAGCGGGTTTTCAACAAATGAGGAAGCGTTAGAAAAGCCCAGAACACATTTCCTCGCCATAAATGTGGCATATCTCATCCAGTCTGCAGCACGAGCAAAATGTCGGATTTGCAGTATTCTGTCTGCTGCGATTATGCCGGAAGTCAAGCGTCATTCCGATCTTGAGCTGTCAAATGTTTATGTTCTGCTCGAAGAGAAACTCTGTGAAGGAAATCTTGAGCTTTTTGAGAAAAGACCTGCAGGTAATCCCAAGGGTGCTGACGAGGACAACTTCGGACAGCCAGCAATACTCAGATGCCGCGAAACAAAATATTGTATTACCTGTAGTAGGGAATCCGAATATAGCAGATGGGAGAAAAGCCTTGGGCGTGCTCGGCTTTTTCGTGTAAAAGCCGCGACTAACAAGACATCAAGCATTACACCATCCACGTTTCCTAACCACAGCAACTGGGACTACCTCCCACAGCGTCGGCGCACAGACATGGATATGCTTTCTCGCCACACGCTTGGTCTAGTTCGATGCTGGATCGACACATGCAACCAAACACACCCTCTTTGCAAGGACAAGTCGAAGGTGTCAAGTCCTCTGGCTCCGGATCATCTGTTCGACGTAGGCACCGATGTTTCATCAGAATTAAGACTCGTTCGTACACGTGATTTAAATGTCGACTATATAGCTCTCAGCTATTGCTGGGGAGCCACAAATACCGCAGCTACAACGGAAGGTAACTACAGCCAGCGTTTATTAGCGATCAGCCTCTCAGAATTGCCGCAAACATATAGAGACGCAATAGTATTTGCTCGTAACCTCAAGATTCGTTATTTGTGGATTGATGCTTTGTGCATTGTACAGGACACCGATGACTTTCACAAGCAGATGGCCAAGATGAGCATGATATATCAAGACGCGTACGTGGTTATAGCAGCAGCTAGAGCATCCAACACCGATACGGGATTCTTACAATATCGAGACCTATCGAGCCGAGTTATTGGACCTTTTCCAGACACTCAAGAGTCAGTCGCCCCAACCCTAATTTTGGCAAGCGACGACCATTTGCAACCCAACCATAATCTGTTCGATACCAGATGCATAACGAGCGCCATGGAAATGACGTCTACGAAGAACCCGGTGTTCGGGCGTGGATGGTGCTTCCAGGAGCGTTTACTTGCAACAAGGGTATTGCATGTTACAGCACAGGAATTGGTTTGGGAATGTCGAGCAACCATCGATTGTGAATGTGGGAAGCTCGAAGAGATGGCTTTAGAAGGCCTTCCGACGCTGCGAGGAAATTTTGGGAAGCTTTATGTGAACGAACCGGAAGAGACGTCCAACACAGTTCTGCATGTTTCACTGAGGAATTGGCACCACGCTGTGCAATGGTATTCAGGTTGCGATATCTCTTTCGCTCAGGATCGGCTTCTTGCTATCTCCGGCGTGGCTCGTCACAAGCAGACGCTGGCATTTGGACGATATCTAGCTGGTCTCTGGGAGTGCGAATTGCCCCAAGGGCTGGCGTGGAGATCTGTCCATGAAGAACCATTCAACAAGTATCCTACTCGTGACAAGGTATACGTTGCACCAACATGGTCTTGGGCCTCGGTCCAAGGCCAAGTCGAATGGGAGGATGATGAGACGACCAAGGTTCTTGTCAGTTTCGCCGAAGTGGTTTCAATCGATTGTCAGCCAGCTGACGAGGATCCTTTTGGCCGGCTTCAAAATGGAGCCCTGGTCCTCCGAAGCCCTGTTCTCAAACCTCTTCCACGTCCTCCTAGGAAACTCGGATACTACGAGACAGCTCCATCTCTTGTCGACAATAAAACCATCCGCTGCTCGTTGGCCATCGTGCCGGGACAGTGGGAGAACATTAGCATCGACGCAGAGGTCGTGCTCGACGTCGATCGGCTCAAGGGCCATGAACAGAACGAGGCAGTCGAACTTGACTCCCTATTGCTGGCCTTCCTCCACTGTCAAAGCTACCTAGTGCATGGAGGCTGGCAACTCCATTGGAGAGCACTGGTGATCCGTCCCATCTCTGAAACACAAGGGATATATCAACGAGTTGGCCTCGCCTGCTCGAGCTACGACGCCACGGTCCTGAAAGAAGGCCAAGCTCTGTCTAAGTGGAACGGACACGAAACACTACCTCTCGCGACTGACGATATCATACCCTCCGCGCCATCGAAGTGTGTCAACGATAGTACTGCAATGGAAAATCGCCTCAAGCGGAAACACGAGGCCGACTCTCCTCCCTCGCTTCCTCCTCCGTCTTCTCATCACTCTTCTTCTCCTGCTCTACCTCCTCGCTCGGCGACGACGACAGCAACACGGGAGACGGTGGGCAGGAAGCCGTTCTACAGCCACATTGTCGACCCCCAATATGTGCTCTCGGACCTGAAGAATATGGGTGCGCTTATGAGGACGGTCACTATAATTTAACAAGAAACGCTGTTTAAGCAAAGGTACCAAGGGATGGAAATCTTGCTAATAGGACTGTCAGCACTAGAAACGGGGACTATGAGCCAACCCAATCCAATCACGTAAATCTACTCGATCAATTCGTCCAGCTCGACGTCTCAACATGGCATGACACCCAAACCCCATGTAGTCATCGACTTTACCGGTAGCGTGAGAAGCAACATCGATGTCACTGAGAAACCAGGTGCAGTTCGGAAGCGGATCGGTGATACGTTATAAACTCAGGGGACGACCAAGTAACCGAACGCTGGGTATCAGTCGCAATCTCCAGGATGTCGATGAGTTCAGAGTGTTCTCTCAGGACGAAGCTATCTCACGAATGGTGCGTCAGAATGATGGCTGGCTCATAAATCATTTCCGTGGCACCTCATCGCAGGCGGAACACAGTGCTCAGCGAAGTTATCCTCCCAGCTCCCAACCAAATATCGTCAATCATTCACATGCAGCTCAACACAGTTGGACAAGCGCCCATAAGCATCTTATATGCAGCGAACTTCCTCGACTCGCATGTTGCAGCCGTTGCGCCGTGAAGCACGCGTCAAATCTATGCGTTAAGCAACGACTCTAATATCCACTGTGCCACCACGTCCCAACTCATTACCCTTGCAAACTATTCGAGTGTAGTCGGAAATCGCGGCAAGGCAGTCACGACATCCTCTTCACGCATTCCCCAGTATACATCTTATCCCCCCAACTACTCCTAAACCAACCATCGCTCCCAATCTTGCACCACACGCTCTCCGCCTTAAAATTCACCTTTCTGACACAAGCACTCCTCAACAGCTCCGCAAGCGCGGCACGTCGACAAATCTGCACCATGTCGTCCGCACTGTAACGTTCACAGCTCTGACATAACTCTCGGTGTCTGCAAAAAGGGCAAATGCCACAGAATGGGTCTTGAGGTCTGCACGCTGACTCTTCAGGAGTAATGCCGGTGATGGACTTGATGCCTGGCAGTTCGCCGCCGCAGGAGAAAAGGTTCGTCTCGTAAGAGTAGTCGCGGCGGCAGAAAGGGTTACTACATCGGCAGGTGTGAGTGTAGATCCAGCACATAGCTGACGCGAGAATTCTTTGCCTTCTGGGAGTTTTTCGGTGGAACTCACTGTCTCTTAATTGTGGTGCTGATCTCATTTAAACACCTGGGTTTAGTCTGCGTATTGCTGAGCAGGGCATCTGCGATACTTGTAGCTGAGCATCTGGGAGCTGAACCAGACTGTCACATATTACTCACGGTTGCCGACCTTCCGTGCGCTCAGCATGACTCGGTTCATGTGCCTGTGCGCTCCGTATTGGATGTTTATCAGAATCACGCTTATGCATTCAAACGCTCTCACTGTCCACCTCCTCTCGTTGGCACAGTCAAATATCCCGCCACCGCTTCTTGAATAGCTTGGTCATCACTGCTGCGAACAGTCGGCCCGTCACTTTCTCTAAGAAGTCAACTGGACCCAACGCTCCTTGACCCAATCCACCACTTCGTCCGCCCTCAAATACCAGAGATTCGTAAATTCACAGTCCCTAGCTCGAACGACCTCACCAATGACAGGATGGATGAGCAAATCAGATTCTTCTTTCTGTTATCGGGGTTTCAATATAATGCGGAAAGTCTGCTAGCTAGCTGGGCAGGCAGACAGACAGGCCGGCAGCGGAACCGGTTTGGCTCGTTTGTAAGCAGGCCAGAAGCATGAGCATGACGATGACGAACAAACTTCGATCCTGCCCTTATGTGCCAGAACGAGCAAGACATATCCGTATTCACATGCACTCCTTTTACGTACACGATTACCCCTAAAGGCGATCTCACGTGCTGAAACCCCACATCCCACCGCCTCCTGTCCCTGCGCCTGTATCCAACGTGGTTCCCTCAAAATCAAAGAACGGCATGCCCAGGCCTAACGTCGGATCATTAAAGTCAAATGCGCTCGGATCCAAACTATCGAAGGCATTACCTCCTGGAATTCCTCCACCGCCACCACTGCCACTACTTCCCTGTCCGCTTTCATTCCCATTTGCTAATGCCTGCGCCAACGCTTCATCATTGCGATTGAGCAACTTGACGCTACCACTTCCGTGGGTGCCTACTTCAGTCCCGTCAGGCGCAGACCCATTCTTCCGCGTCTTGTGCCTACTCCTTCCCGAGGGATCAAGCATATCAGCCATTTTTTCGACGCCCTCAGCCATTCGGTGTATAAGGTGGTCTTTCCCCACAACAGTGCTCTTGAACTGCCGTGCCAGTGCGGCCAACAGCATGCTGAGATGGGCTTTATCAATGAATAGCTGTTCCGCATGTTTCGTCGCAACCTTGAGCAGGAACATGGTCGCGAAGGCAATCATGCCATGGACGTGATGGGGCACGTAGCCGATCGCCACGTGTGCGTCTTTGTCCTCTAGAAGCAGGGTGATGATGTTAGTTGCGGCGGTCACGGCCGCAGATGCAATTTCGAGAAAATGCTCTGGGATCGTGGAAGGAGCTGTATCGGGCAGGCCGCGGAGAGAGTAAGATGTCAGGTATAGTTTAGCCCAGTGGTAGTGCATTATCGCGCCTTTATTGGGCCATTGTCCGATCAACTCGTGCGGGTTGTGGCGGGAAAACCGTGCAATCCAGTCGTCAAGGTTTGCTTCAAAGCGGACGATGTCGTCGATTGCGGAGCTGGGTAGGACGGAGGCGTTGTCTTCTGGGCCCAGCGTTTCGCGGATCTGGTTCATGAGGTACATGAGACATATTTGGCCCGCGATACGTCGGTCGGCGTTTACGGCGAGGGAACAGGAGAGGTAGGCTTCCCAGCCGGTGATGTAGGACTCGTTGTCGCGCATTATGGAGCTGCGTCCGTAGAGAACGGAGAGGTGGTGGTCACAGATGTAGAGGAGGTACAAGACGCGGATGCCGACCATTGCTTCTTGGAGTTTCTTCTGGTCGACCTTGGCGGGAAATTTCTGGCTGTCGGCGATGACTTGGTAGCACTGCTTAAACTGGAATTCGGAGGCGCGGCGGATGGCGTAGCCAGACAGAGTCCACGAAATATCAGATAGCCAGTAGGAACCTATCACCAGAGCACGGAGGTATTCCATGTCAATTTTGCGCTCGAACATCGCGTTGGCAACCAGGCGCCTATACTCCTTGCCGCAGATGACATAGAGATTGCTTCGAGTGGTGTCGTGGAGAGCGGCTACGGTCAAGATGCAGGCCGTCAGGGTGGGCGATCGGCTCCTGAAGGACTCGAGATCTGTGTAATCGCTGGCCAGATGCCAAATATACGGGTCTAGCTTCTTGAGGTAGAAGTCGGCCAAGGACTCAGCATCCTCAATCTTGATGACACCTCTGGAAATGAAATCGGTATCCCTCAGCTGTTTACATATGCGAACCTGATCTTCGTTCACGCCTTCAGTCGCTCTCAAGCTCTTCAACCCGGTGATCTGGTACAAGCTCTCAATTGGCACATGGCTCAAGTTGTCTGTGATCGGGGTGACCTTGGGACTGTGATCGGCGCTCGGCTCGTCATCGTCATCATCGGCCGCACCAGCATCCTCAGTCTCAAAGAACATGGCCGGGTCCTGTGTCGATAGATGCAGGGCAGGCAGCTCAGGCAGATTCAGCAACTGCAGTACCCTTTCAACTGCGGCATACACAGCAGTCACATCCTTGGTCACGGAAGCCTTCCACTTGGAGTCCTCCGACATCAGTGTCTGCAAGCTCTTGTTCAGCTTACATGACAGTCCTCGCTCTTTGCATCTCTGGCACGGAGGATCGCCAACCATGATGCACTTGATCTTTTGCTTCCGACATGCTGCGCAGGCCTTGACTTTGCGGGATATGCCTGGCAATCTCTGGTCGTCTGTGGCATTGTTCTTGGCGTGCACGCTACTCGGGTTCCTTGCCGACGACGGTCGTGGTTGAGTCTTGACATCGTCGAACGAGGTGCGTGCTTTGTTCGGCGACGATATGGACGAGTGATGCGATTGCGCCGGCGATGTCGAGTTCGCATGCTGTCCGAAGCCCGGCAATGAGTGAGGCGAGGGTAGATTGGCCTCGTGCCAACTGCGCTTTGACATCCTGACTCGGCTTGATGAGCGGTGGAGCGGCCCTCGCGCTCTGGAGTGACTCGGTGTCGACCACGACCAGGGAAGAGCTTGTTCTCAAGGCTTTCGGGGTTGTCAATGTCTAGCTGGCCTGGTAGCTAACACTCCTGCGATCCGTGTGTGTGTATGCGCGCCAGTTCATATCCAAATACCTTCTTCGCAGTATATACAGAGTCATCATCAACAAGTCTTCTTGTCCAACCCGAGCACGACTCTGGCCGAGCTAAAGGTGTGGGAAATCCCGCTTACAGAGACGCCTTTCGAGTGGGTGAGCGGCAGCGCTCTGCGGTAAATGACGGCCTCTACGCCCAAGGACGGAAGGAGCCGATCTCAGCCAATCGCAGCTTCCACATTTCATGCTTGCACGTGAGTGCGCTCATCATTGACCTTCAAGCCGCACCTCGGGTTCCAATATTGCTCACGGAGTTTGACATTGACGAATATCTCTCCTCTCATAACCCACCATGGCGTCGACGACAAGATTAGGCATACAATGCCTCCGCCAGCTTCGACAGCCAGCGCTTCGAACGGTCAGACAGCAGGAACTGATCCGACACAGCTCTCCGATCATCAACCGCATAGCACCATTCAGCACAACGACACAACGCAAGATCCTTCCTCCAGGCCCGCAGGTCGTGCAGGGCGGCGTCAATGATCCTGCGCCTGTACCGGAGCCTCACCCTACACATGGTGCGTCGCAGGCCATAGGAAGAAAGTGAAACATGAGGTATTGATTGACTTGTGTCGCAGGCTCCTACCACTGGATAGCTGAGCGCACGATCGGCGTCGCCCTGGTCCCTCTCACTCTCGCACCCTTTGCTGCAGGTTCTCTCAACCCGACCATGGACGCCATTCTTGTCTCTGCTCTTCTCCTTCACTCCCACATGGGCTTCCAGTATGCCACTCTTCGGATGCTTCATCCTACCACTAACATCTTGCCAGGTCAATCATAACGGACTACATCCCTCAGTGGCGCATGCCGGGCATTCGCAAAGCCTTTGACTGGCTTCTCGTGCTGGCAACCCTCGTCGTTGGCGTCGGTCTCTACGAATTCGAAACGAATGACGTCGGGTTGACCGAGGCAATCAAGAGAACCTGGAGGGCTGGGCCAAATGATGCCACCATCGAGAAGAGCAAGCCGAGTGGGTTAGGGCATGATGGGAAGCTGAAGAATTTGAAGGAGTAGACTCTAGGGTTTGAGTGGAAGGAGCTGGGAAAGAATTGTATAGCTTATTAACAAGAATAAACAATTTCATGAGAGCGTCCACAAGCTCCGACAGTCACACCGAAACTTGTCTTTTGTGCAAGATACCAAACGCCGAAGCCCATGATGGGCGGAAAGACACTCTGCCAACAGCTAGCTTCTCTTTCAATCCTAGACAACGCTGCTCATCTTTGCATTTCGTCTCATGACTGGGGCTACGTGCGCGTGTCCAACCCCCACCGCAAGTCGCCAACACCAACAGTCTAAAGCTTTCCATGCCCTGTGCACAGCCGAGCATCCGACAGCGTTGACTGTCCGTCGGTAACCCAATGATTCTGTGGGTGAAAGCGCTGGAGTGTGCATTTATGCTTGCTTACAATGCGTTGCTTAGCATGCGATTAAGGGCCAGATAGGGCGGGAAGGAGGGAAGAGGTGTTTGTTGATCAGTGCTGACAAGGCAGATGAGCCGCCATCCCGATTCTGATTCTGATTCACTCTGTCAAGACAGCGAACGGTTGGAGACGCAAGAAGCCAAAGACATGGCATCTATCTATCTGCGTGCATGTAACCAATCAATCAATGATCAGTCAATTGAGCGGCTCGCAGCCGAATGTGTACACCCACAACAAACATGATTATGCAGTACATGCTAGCAACGCCGCACACCCTACCCACATTCACGTCCAGCCAACACGATAGATAACAATTCTGGACGAGAACCAGATGCTCATCTCAGACGTGTTTTTTGCTTCCTTCTATCACCCAGTTCAATCAACTGCCTCACAAGCCCGCAGACCTCGCCCAACTTGTCTCTCATCCTCAGACACTCCATCTCACATCTCCCGGCGGCCTGCTTCGCTTCCTCCATCGCCTTCTCCGCGTCCCGTGCCGTCGTCACTGCCGAAATGATGACCTTTGCCAACTCGACCAGATCTGCCGCCTGGTGTGCTTCTGGATGTACATGGCTTGTGGTGTTCACGTCACGTGCACGATCCAGCAGCGAGAATGCTAGAGTCGTCGCGTCACGGATTTCAGGTGGCTCAAGTGCCGAGGTCTGGAATGCCATTGCATCATTGTCGTTTCTGGATTCCATGGAAGCGGGCGTGTCTAGGTTGTTCTTAGTGGCGCCGTGGTTGGGTTTGTATGGGTGGCTATGGCCGTGGATGAGGCGGGAGAATTTGCGTCTTGCGCCTCCCTGTCCGTTGGTGGACCGAGCGGACGCTGGAATGCTAGCGGCAGTGGCGGTCGTACCGGAGGCATCGATGGACTCTGCGCTCACTGGTGTCCGCAGCGGGCTTGGCTTGAGTACTCCGCTACCACTTATCGCTCTAACGGAGCCGCCAGGGGCATGTGAAAGTGACCTTCGACGGTCAGAATGCGAGAGATTGGCTTCCTTAGACTTTTTGTGGAAGAGATCGCGCATCGAGTTCATTACTTTTGCTTTGCCATTCGGGCCACCATATGATACTGCGATCGGCGAGGAAGGCATGTCTGAATTTGATGTTGGTGGGCTTCTCAAGCCTGAGAGGGCGTTGGTGTGGCGAAACGAGGAGTTATACGTCTGCATATGCGTGGGCTTTGCTGATGTAGGCGTGGATGTATACGCATCGTCGTTAGAGCCGTTGAGCTTGTGGTTCGTGATTGTGATATGTTTTGGATCGTCCAACTCAGCGCCGGGGTCATTTTCATGACCTTTGAACTGAGCCCGCTGGTTGACGTATGACTTCAACAGCCCGCTGGTCTGCTTCCGCAACTCAGCTGATGGACCGTCATCTCCATCGTTGGCCTTGGAAGGTGAGCGTGGTGAGAAGAGCGGTCGCGAGTTCCTGCGCGCTATGTTGGGTAGGGACTTGCAAGATTGGCCTTGCAGAGTGCCATCTCTTATGACGGTGTCTGATACTTGAGGGATATTGCGCAAAGCAGCTCGAAGGGTGTATGCACTTGCTGGCGAGTCTTGACATGCCGGACCTGGGCGGTCTTTGACTGGTGTTCCTGGCCCAGCGCTACCTTGGAGGTTCGACTCTGAAGCTGACTTGCGATTGCCTGCAGAGCTTCGAAATCTGCGAGTGTCGATTTCGGCAAAAGGAGCGATTTTGGACATTACTAGTGGCCATCCCGTCGGGCTATGGCTGAGGCCGGTTATGTTGGTCGGAACTGCAGGCGCCAATCGTGTTCGACACATCTTTCTGGGGCCCTCCAGTCTTTGACCGGCTTCGAGGTAAGAATCAGTGGCCATGGTGCTCTTGCGTGCGTCACTGAGCGACTCGAGTTCCGGGATGACACTACTACCACTTCCATCTTCGGGCACAGGCGAGAACTTTCGCTTGTAAGCCTCACGCTTCGCCTCGACTCGTGCCAGCTGCTCATCATCCAAGAGAAGATGGTCAGCCGAGTCTTCAATGCGAACACGAGGACCTCGCTTTGGATCTGCTTGTGATACTGGCTTCAGCCGAAAATCACCGTGTTCATCCCGCGCGTAAATAGTGCCTGCTTTGGAGGTGCCGCTGAAAGATGTGACTCGTGTAAGGTCGGACTTGCTACCATCAAAGTCATTATCCGGTCTTGCTGAAGGAAACTTGAAGGTGCGGAGAGGGGACAATTGATCGACCTCTTTGTCAGATGGTAGAACAGCCGGAAATCTAAAGTTGTGGACGGGCGACAGTTGCTCGTTTCCATCTTCAATCGCCCGATCGAGAGGGTTCGGCGGCATGTTTTCCTTCACGCTTAGTCGTCGGGTAGGGGTGGAGCCCGGCGTGGAGAATGATTCTTGCTTGACCGTGTTGCTCGAAGTCACAGAAGCCTTACGTGCCGTATCACCGTCTTCACAGGCGCTCGGCTGGATCCTGACCGACATCATCGTTGTTGCATTGACGTCTTGTGATGAGTCCCTTCCGACAGTGGCTGACGAGGAGCTCGATCTCGAACTCTGAGTTGCGAGGGTAGGCTCTGCATTCAGGCCCCACGCTGCGCGAACATCACATTTTGGCTGGAGGATGGTTGCAGAGTTCTGCGAAGGTGATGGATAAGTAGCAGGCTCGCTGCTGTGATCTGCTGCAGCTTCGATATCGCATTTCTCTTTCTTAGCTAGCTGAATCGCGTGTGAAACCTGACCACGAATGCGCTTGAGTTGTACGACCTTCGCAGGAGGCTCAGCTCGGCTCATGCTCGGAGAGCCGGTAGCAGAGACTGTTCTCAAAGGTCGCGAGAGACCAGTAGATTCAACAGGCTTTCTTGTTGGAAGCTCTTTCCGACCCGAAACGATGTTCTTATCCTCGCCATAGCTTGTTCTGAATGATGGCTGAGGTATAAAACTGGTTGGCGGGTGAGATCTCTGTTCGTGGCATGTGCTAGGGCGTCCTTCGCTCGTGTTCGAAGTTTGTCTGGCCTTAACAACACTCAGGCTCCCAACCGATCGGGACCGGTCGATGCTCGAAGCTGCTGAAACGCAATTCTGCGTCTTGGCTTGGGGTGTTTCGGGCGCTGGACGTGGTTCGAGGAATTTCGCGTCATCAGCGGTATCATGTTGGTGCGTGTCATACTCCTTAGCAGTGACAACGCCTGTCTCAACCTTGGGAGTGTAATTTTGTGGATTGCTCTTGTTGTGCGATAGCTTGCGAGGGATCAACGTTTGTATCGAGTTCTCGTCATTTAGGTCGAGTTTACGCATGCGCTCAACCACACTCTCACCAAGGCTTGGTTTGACTTGCGTCATATTGGCGGCCATTTCGTAGGGGCCTTCGCTACTCAGCGACTCAGCCTTCGACGGCGACAGGGCGGGCCAATCTTCGAGAGTGTTGGGGGAAATGGACCTGCGCAGAGGCTTTTCTGTGGCGTCGAGGAGAGACCGTCGATTCATGGGAGATCTTGATATGAAGGTGGCGACAGGTAAACTTGGAAGAGGTTTATCGACAGGGGAATCAAGGGCTGCTTTCTTGACGGGCTGAGGGATATGACTTAGGCGACGTACCGGGCTGGGTAGCCTCAAGATCGACTGATACTTGTGTTAGTGGAACGGTGCAAATGATAAGCCAAATAAACATGCCTGTCTGCTTGGGCTGGGAGATGTTGGAGAATGAATTGGTAGCCTTGCCGGCTTGTTCTTCGATCCGCTCAAGTTTGTGAGGCGTCCTGTGGCTCTATGAAAAATGTGCTGTCGTTTCGAAATTGGTGAAGATTGGTGTGAGCGCGCAACTCGACCGAATGCTCCAAGTTTGCTTCCTTTCTTTTCTCGGGATATTTCTGTCGACGACATGAAATGTGGCTTGGGTCGCGAACTACCATCAGTATTCACGTCTTGAGACATGTCGTCCTGCGATCCGAAGAGTAAGGACTGTGACGAGAAACTACGTAATTAGATCTGTTATGCACAATGGAGGATGTTGGCCTGCAGAAATCAATCATCTGTTTTGTTTTGGTGGACCCTGCTGTAATCACAAACGTGCTGAGTGAAAGTCGATGGTGAAAGTCGTCTGCTTGAGGTAGAATCGCTCCATTACTCGCAATTACTGGAAATGTGAAATTGCTTCCCTGTATTCACTGGTTTCCGACCCAAACTAAGATCTATATTAGTCGTCAATGTTCCACCAACACCATGCCAAATTCAAAGTTGTTCTACCATCAAACGCCACCAAGATGCGGCGGAAACCAACCTTCCCTCAAATGCTGTCTCCAGCAGGCAATGAGTCAAATAGCATCATCGAGCTCTCTGCGGGTGGTTTCCCAGGATATGAATGAGCACTTTGAAGCGAGACCGGGTGGCTCGACAGGCTGCTCCTACTCATCTACTTCCCCATCCGCGTCGATATCAGCACCAGCATCAGCATCACCTTGACCGTTACCTGGCTTGCCTGCTTTTCTCAGCTTGGCCTTTTCATACGCTTCAAGATGAGGCTGCTTCCATTTCGGACCACCGTAGTCATCATCTCGGATTTGATAGTTCTCATCGAGAACGACTCCACGGCTGGCAGCTTCGGCCATCAGCTCTCGAATTTCCTTCATCCAATCTTGGAGCTGGTCCTTGGTCTTTTGAAGCATGACTTGTTCGCTCCTCTCTTGGCCCAGGGCGCCAGGAATTATCTGTGACAATTCGGTGAATCTTTCTCTGATTGCATTGCGCCTTTTGTTCTCGGCGTCCTTGTGGTTTGTGTTCTTCTGAAAGGCTGTCAGACGGGGTTTGGAGCTTTTGCTGTTCCTTTTCTTTCCGGTCTTCGAGCCTCCTGTCCCGGGGGATGGAGGATTAGAATCCGGACTCGATGCGGCTTCAGATTCATCCATAGTACTGCGTGAAAGTTGGAATGATTAAAGGATGTACAGGTTGATGGTGTGGTTTTGCGGGTACGGAGATCACCTCGACATCGGCGGCGAGGATATCAAATTGAAGATACTGTCGGCCTAGGGATTCCGTTTGTCGTGGCGTTTGTTGGGCGGCTCCACAGCCCACGCGGAGCATGCATGGGGCAGTTGTCCATGCCTATTTGATCCTAGGGAAGCCTAGCTGCGGCAGGCAGCCAGGCAGTATTTCGAGGACTTTCCGAAGTTCTTCTGACGTAGCACATGTCCACGCTTTACTCACTTTTTGTTCGTCGTGTAGGCTGCCGCAAGTTATTCTCCTTCACAAAAGCTTGATTGCTGCGAAAATGAGTACAGAAGAAAGACTTCGCGGCTCATGCAGCTGTGGTCGGTACAATTACATTGTTCACATCCCAGCCGACCCAGTCACACGCAGTCAAGCTTATGTTCACTTCGGGACTGGTGATCTTGATCGTGAGTACCTGATAGCAAGATACGTCTACGTCTTCAGCCTGACATTACGCCGCAGGACGCTCGCATGCCTCGATGCTCTCAGCGTGGCTGAAGGTGCCTCTGACGTGGTACCAGTCTGCCACGGTGGCCCACTTTCCTGACGAAGAACATGACCACATTGCTCGGACCTTCACTCCGTTCTCACATCCATCGAGCCAACGGAAATTCTGCGGGTTCTGTGGCACGCATCTCTCATATTGGACGGAGCAGCCAGTCACCGAGCAAGATTTTATGAACGTCACGTTGGGCAGCCTCAGAGAACGTGATCTACTTGCCCTTGAAGATCTTGACCTCCTTCCAGAAGATGTTGACCTGGAGCAGCCTAGTGGAAATGAGACAGACATAGCAGCGGCAGGCCAAGGTGCAGAGCCGTCCTCGGCTGAACAATCCGTGATTCCAAGTGCAGGCGAAGGTGGCATGACACGTAGCTCAAGAAGTGGCACCACTGGCGGGATCCGGTGGTTCGAAGACATGATACAGGGTAGTCGGCTCGGCCGTCACAGCCAGAGACGGAGGGGCCATGGTATGTCGGCAGATGGCACCACTATGGTCTCTTGGGAAATCTCAGAATACCATCAAGGTGGTGAAGAAGAGAGCCCGACGCCACCGAGTGCAAAACGGAAAGCTGGGCAGATCGAGGGAGACGACACCACCATGCAAGAGTGAAGGTTAATAGTGCCGGGAGGTGGGAATGTGGGGATGAATGATGAGAAAACGTGACAGCAACGAAGCTATGATACAGACGACAACCACGAGTGTTCAAAACGAGCTGAAAGACACAACAACAAGTGCAGCTCGGAGTGAAAATTCGGCCATGCTCACATGTGTTGTTGTATTACTTGTTTCCCATGCCCGGCATTGCATCAGCTATCTTTTGGAGGCCCGCCCTCATGCTCTCTGGCAGAGTTGCGACCTTGGTGTTGTACAGATCTTCAGCTTGCTGCCACACTCGACTCGTCTTTCTGTCTTTCAACTGCAACAGCGATGGCAAAAGTGCTTGGGAGAAAGCTTCACTGGCCTCGCGCGGTAATAGACTCGGCAAGTGGTCGATGCTGATGACGCTGATGGGCGGATTGTCGTATCCAACGACGGGCAAGGTTGGCCTGCTGAAAGTGCTGTTCTCGGTGTAGACGGGCACCGGATTGTGTGGGTTGGTGGTATCGCAGCTGACATCGCATATGACGGAAAGCTTTCTCTTGTCCTTCTTCAACGACTCGTCGTTTACAAACGGCGGGATCTCTTCGGATAGATAAATGCAGTTGACAAAGATATCTGACTCAATGATCTCGTCGAACGGACCTCCTCTGGCGGTCTCGGCCATGTCCCACTTCAGAATGTTCTCATCGGGAATGCCAGCCTGCTTGCACAGGTCAACAGCACCTCGTCCACACCTCCCCAAAGCGCCAATGACTAGCACTTGCGGCTTCCTCTTTGCTATGGCCTCGCCCTCCTGCATCCTCGCCCTGACATCCGACAGCAAGGCATCCTGGTTGGGATAACTCGAGACAGCGGGCATCGTCTTGGCCTCGGGATGCTGTAACTGATAGGCCCAAGCCTCGACAGCCAAAGCCGCACCCGCATATCCCGCATGGTACCCGAACGCAGCCACTCTTCTCCCGGCGTCGTCGGTCAAGAACTCGAGGTCGAGTAACGTTCCGCCTCCTTGGGGGAAGCGAGACAAGACATCTTCCCAGCCACCTTGACCCTTGTAGCAGTGGGCGAACTGGACATGGGTGTGCTTCAGCGCGAACTTGTCTTCGGGGAGCTCTTTCAAGCCGACGATGATATGGTCTGTAGGTGCGTCTTTCCAGGAGCCTTCGGGGACGAGGGTAGCGCCGACTCTCTCGAACTCCTCGTCATCGAAGATTCGTTCGGGAGAGCGTTCGACATTGACGGTGTAGCCGGCCTCAATGAGCTAGGAGAAAGTATCAGTCTCTTCTGGTCTTCTCTTCTCTGACCGAGCTCGATCCTCGATAACAACATACAGCTTTAGTCGTGTTTGGAGTCAGCGCCGAGCGGTGCTCAAGAGGCTTGCTCTCTGACCGCAAGTGTAGTGTAGGAGCCGACATTTGTGAAACTGCGCTCTTTGTCCGATCTTTGAGCTGGTTGCAAAGCTTCGGTAGCAATATAAAAGCGACCGGTATATGAGTCAGTAAACAAAAAATTGTCTTGTGCCGGAAATCTCACCAGATGCTGGTCCTCCAAACCGTCATCCGATGGCGCCCCACCGCCCGCCCTTATCGCCTTATCGTAGCCCAGTTTGCCCGCCGATCCAAAGACTGCATGCAGTGCAGGTCGAGCGCTTCAAAATTCTGGGTCCGCTGAGGTCAACCTGTCATACACTGCTGTCTAGGAGCTGCTGGCTGCCGGTTTGGAACTCATTCTTCCCTTCTGTGATGAGTGTCTACATAAAATTGTGTCTAGAAAGCACCTAAACTGGCTCGATATCGTCAAGCAGCGTCCATCCATCTTTCAAGCCCACACACTCACCTCCCTCCGTGAAGCCTGTCAAGAGAACGCAGCACACCTAGTTAATCCTGCTATCACCATGTCCGAAAAACAACCACTCCCCTCGGACGACCCACCTGCGTACGAAGCAGCAGCAGTACCAGCCCAGAACCCTCCGCCTCCGCGAAGACTAGCGAGACCACCGCCCCTCGAACTCCCAGCACTGTTACTCCTCCGAGACAAAAGAGTCATCCTCGCCTCTCAATCTCCGCGCCGCAAACAACTCCTCTCCCAGATCGGCCTCACCAATCTCGAAATCATCCCCTCCAACTTCGCCGAGGACCTCCCCAAAACCGGCGTCGCCCCCTTCGACTACGTCCTGAGCACCGCCACGCAGAAAGCGCTCAGCGTATACGAGCAGGAGGTCAGCAATGAAGAGAAGGGTGAACCAGGCCTGATAATCGCCGCCGACACCATCGTCGTCGGGTCCAAGGGCGAGATCCTGGAGAAGCCGAGGAGCGAAGCCCACCACATTACCATGCTGAAGAGTCTACGTGACGGCGGGCCGCACAGCGTCTACACGGCCGTTGTGTGCATAACGCCGCTGGAGAGTGCGCGGGATCCCGGGTATGCGCTGGAACGTGCGTGGGAGGAGACAACTGTCAAGTTCGACGAGACGATTTCCGATGAGTTGCTGATTGCCTACGTGCGGACGCGAGAGGGAGCCGACAAGGCCGGAGGGTACGGGATCCAGGGGACTGGAGCTGTCCTCGTCGAGAAGATCCAAGGCAGCTTCGACAATGTCGTTGGCCTTCCGCTGCGGACGACGTTGAAACTCATCGAGAAGGTCATGGCCAAGGCTGACGATGACGACTTGCTTGATGGGGAGATGCCGGGAAGCGGTGGCGAGGAGGAAGAGATGTAAACGCTGGGCTCGATGTTGTAAGCGAGGATTCAAGCACACAAACAAGGCAGACGACCACGAGTGAGTTACATCGCAGCAGGGCCTAGCATCGTGGCTACGACAAAAGCAGAGGCATTTACACTTCCGGCATCCGACCCAGTCCCATCAGACCCGAACGCAAAGAGACAGCCGCTGCGAGAGACGCAACAGTCACAAAGGGCTCACAACCTATCACTATACGCGCCCACGAGGCGGATCAATGCGTGCCAACACCAAAGAAGTGCAGATATGTCTCTGGGGACCTGTACGTTGCTCAAATGGTTCCATGGAAACCTAGCACGAGACCAACGTAGGAAGATAGATTCAGGTTGGCACATAGCTCACCTTCGTACTCGCCACCACCGCCGCGAGTGAACTGAACTGTGACCGCAACGACAACGCCAACGGATATCTGCGCACAACTCGAATGTGATCCGATCAGCAAGGGTGCATCAGAACGCCGGGTCGATTTGCCGAGTTAGACAAGCCAGTGTCGCGTTGGGAAGCGCGGCAGGTGAAAGTGCGGGAGATAGTTGCGCGGCATCTGCGAGAGGTGTCGGCCCAAACCTAAATGATAGATCATAGAGGACATTTATTCATTCAGTCGTTCGTTCGTCCGTTGCTCGACCTTCTCGTCTTCACCAACCAGTAATGAATCATTCTGATTTACAGACAACTCCCAATCCACTCTTCCCACTTCCTCGCTCCCTTGCCTTGGTCGTCACCTTTGACTGCTCCCCCCACCACATCGACTAGGATCCCAAACTCCTCACCAAGCATCTTGAAGCTGAACTCGCCCTCTCCACCTCCCCCCAGCACCGTCTGATCCTCGTCTTCATCCCGGTCCTCTCGCGCATCCACCGCACTCACGCCCTTCTTCTTCCGCGCCCGCTCCCGCTCCAGTTCGGTCTGCAATCGATCCCTGATCGCTCCTGCCGGCAGCGCCGTGAACAGATCCTGCTTGTTGCACGCCACGCACACCCGTACATCCTCTGCTTTCGCCCTCTTGACCGTCTTTGGACGCCGCTGCAGGGTCAGGAGCACGTCGTGGAGGTACGACACTGTATCCTTGAGCACGTCGCCGCCGTCGCTGCTGCCTTCAATGGCGGCGCTGTCCAGCATAAAAACCACGCCGCGCAGGCCAATGTTCGGCCGCGTGAGATGCGACAGGCCCTGTTCGAGGCGCAGTTTGCCGTGGCCGGGGGTGTCCACGAGTTTGTACTTGGCACCCTGCTTCTTGGACGCGGCGACTTCGAAGTCGTTTTCGGAGCGGTATTTGTTGCTGCCCAGGGGTGTGCCAGGCGGTAGGTGCATGCCCGTCGTGGTTGATGTTTGACTTAATCTCGTTGGCAACGGGGCGACGTGGCCATTGCCGTTAGTGACAGCTTTTGGCTCTGCGCCGTCTTTCTCCTGGCCTACGTCGCCCGAGGTTGGCGAAGAAGCGGCTATGATTCGGCGTTGGAGGAGTGTGACGAGACTTGTTTTGCCGCTGCCGCTGGGCCCCAGTAGCAAGAACGTCGGTATCCCATCACCGCCACCTCCTTGTGCTCTTGATCTTGCACTTTGTGTGTAGAAGTAGAGGTGCAGTAGCACCGGGAGCGCCAACGTTACCAGGAAGGCAAATGCAATGGTGCTTGGATCGCCAGCGAACAACTTGGTCAACCAGCTATCGGGAGAGGCCCAGCCTTGATAGGTTGGGGATTGGGGCCGGTCGGATGCTGGAGCGATTGAGGACTCGGCTTGGAGGATCGAAGAGATGACGGTTGTGGTCGTCAGGTGGGAAGAGGACATGGCGGGCAGCACAGCAGCATTTGAAGCCGCGGTTTGGGCGTGAGTCAAAAACAGCTGCTGAGTAGCAGGTATCGAAGCACTGTATGGGCTTGATATAGATGTTCTTGAACGTCCAAAAGAGGTACCTTGGGTTGGTGTGCTCACAATATCATCCAGGTGCGGTGCAGGTGCCAACTGATAGGCACTCGCACTTATTGATTTGGAGCCCGGATGACGCTGGTGGTGTCACGGTGGGTGGGGTTGGACTTTCGCCCAAGCCTCTAGGCCTGTTTAGTGATGGTCAGGGATTGGGGGGTCAGTGATCGCCACTAGCGAAGCCCGGAGCATTGTGCCTGCAGTAGCGGCAGCGCTTCTATTCGAGAAACTGCGGTGTTCCTGAACAGAACTTGGGAGTTCGCGGTCAAATTGTTCTATTGTTTGCATTTATCGCTGGACAAGATCGAGATCTATGCGAACCATCGACAAGCTACGACATTATCGCAAAGGCACCAATCAGATATTAACAAACGAGTCGAAGAGCAGCCGTCCCTCCTCAAGCTGACCGCTGAACAGTCCTCACTTTCAAGTATCAAGCACCACAACTTCTCCCATATATACACAACACACAGCCATGCTCTCAAGGCGGAATATCCTCGCAGGAACCTTCATAGCTTCCTCACTCCTCCACGTCACCCTTGCAGACGTCTCTTTCTCCTCCCCGTCAGCAGGGCAAGTCATATCCGGCAGCACGATAGACGTTGAATTCTCAGATGGCCCCGACGACCCTCCCCTAGCAGACTTCACCACGTACACGCTACAACTATGTGCTGGTGGGAATGACGCTACCGATTTTGTATGACCACTTCAACTCGACATCTCGCATTTCAGCGCTCCCGCTAACAGTGCACCCAGACCCCAATCTTAACCTTCACCGATCAAGGCGACTTCTCCAAGTCCACCTACAGTGCCGAAATCACCAATCTCGCCATCGGCGGTAACACCAAAAACGCCTACTTTCTCCGGACAATCGGCGTCGCCCCTGGCGGCACAGTGATAAACTACTCCTCGCGCTTCACTCTCTCCGACATGACTGGCGCTTTCAGCGCCGCCGTTGAAAACGCCATTAGCGACGTTTCTGGCACCGATGGCCCATCCACGGATAACCAGATCGCTAACCCACAGAATGCGGCTGCTGCGGCGGGGAGTGTGCCAGCCGGAGGACCGGAGTACCAGGTCCCGTACACAATGCAGACGGGAATTGTGAGGTATGCACCAATGGCGTCTATGGCCCCGAGTAAGATCACGGCCAAGGGGAACGCGAGGCAGTTCCCGACGAGTGATTATCAGGTCTGGACGGCGAGAAGTGGCAATCCGAGGCCTGACGCGACGCAGACGGTGACGGATCCCTTGACGTTTGCTGTCAGCAGTATGGAGCCTACGGTGAGTACAAATATCTGGACAGCCGAGTCAAAGTCGATGGAGATATGCTAATGGTGGGTAGATTGCGCCTGCGGATCATCCAAACGATATGGAGAGGTTCTTGAACCGGTGGAAGGACTAGACGTCTGCATCTACAGACTATCAATACCAGTGCCGGCGCTATCATCCAGACGAGCAGCCGCCGCAAAGCTCGAAACCGTTCCCAACAATTCAACCACTGGAGACCCCAAAGCGCCCTGGTTTAGACGTATCAGATGCTACACAGGTCGCCATCATGCTCGTTAGTCCGCAGAGTTAGGATCACAGGCTACTTGGAACAGCAGAGTACCGCATCTTTGCCTCTCTACGCTGCGTCTCGTTCGCTATCACGGTATGCATTTTTGTCATAGACGCAGTGCAGAGGAAGGGCTCGGCGTTCGTGGTGTTCGTGGCACGGATTGTGATATTACTTGGCTACAAAGTCTGGTTGACGAAGTTTGCAAGGAGCTGCGCTGTCATTTTAAGACCAAGACATTGCACGACAAAACTTGAAAGGAAGCATTCTGTAGCTACTCAATATATTCCAATAGAGACTGCGACAAATGGAACCACCGCCACGAACGGAACTGCGACAGGAGGACATGCTAAGGTCCGCAGGCTCGATTTTCGTGGGGAGTAAAGCAGAGGATTTACGGACAAGATGTATAAAGAAGTCGCATCCATAGTTCAGAGTAGAGTATAATGCTATTGCCTGGCTATGCGTCTGCGCGTCGACCAGTCTACGCCAGGATTTACTGCCTTGTTTCAACCCCTTAGTCCATCACTGGCTGATCGGCATGAGAAACGCGAACGAAACGACTTCCCACCCTCCATCACAGTTCTGCATCTTCATCCGCATCCGCACCCTTCGTTTTGCATCGGGACTTTGATACAGACACAGACACTATGGCACGGTACAGTACGGCACTACAGCGTATCTGTCCGCGTGGAGAGACCACGTAGATAGCAGGTAGACAACCAGTCAGCGCGTCGGTAACTTTTATTGCACACTAGTTCTAGCCATTTCTGTTGCCTGCCGGTCGAGCACGGACACTCTCTCGCTGCGCCGGTCGTTTCGTTCTGGATTTATACTCTAGCGTTTTCCCGCCACAATGCACGAGGTAGACGAGGCTGCGCTGCCGAGGTCGATCGCTGGTTGGTGTAGGTGGTTGGTTGTTACGTTGGAGGTGTGGATGCAGCAACCAAGCTATGGAAGCACTGCTCAGACGGCGTACGCCGTGACGACTCGATGGTCTATCCTCATATCATTCACCAAGAAGAGTGTAGCTGCACCAAATTGCTGAGAGGCTGTTGTTACCCCACTGGGTTTGTTGCACACCTTCGGACAACCTCGAAGAAAGCTTCTGACTCCGTTTCGTCTGTGAGAGCCCGGAATCACCGATAGATTTCATCAAAAGGCCTTGTATCAACAAAACAACTATCCCACACCTCATTGACAGTCTTGACCGCCTGCACATCATCTTTGCAATTTGGTCTCATCTTGACGCTGATGACAGCTCGCCGCCTGACGCAGTCTTGGTGGTGTCTGCTGAAGCTCAGTACTTTATTGCGGAAAAACTCGTTCGCCCATCTGCATTCACCCGAGAGATTACTTGCTCTTATCTCGGAACATGCCACTTTTCTCAAATCTTCATCATGTGCTAGATCAGTCTTGAACCGCAGAGTGTCGTATGCGTGCACCATCTCATGCGCCAGCACGTCCTCCAGCATCGACTTTTTGTCAATATAATTCGCGCACAAGATAATCCCGTACTTGTGATCAAATCCACCAAGCTGACTCGTGCTGCACGTCCTGCATCTGATGTTCGACTTGTTCAAGTCCCCGCCCAGTCTCCTGATATTGTCCGTCATGAATCGTATGATCGGAGAGTATTGGAGAAGGTAATCTCGCTGTGATTCGCATCTCTTGCAGTCGATCTCGGAGTACCGCTGATCTGCGTCCGCCCAGTACTTCTCTTTGCCAGCTTGTGACATGGAGCCTGTGGCCATGCGGTAGAAATTCTTGAAGCGGTTGGTGAGGGAGTCCGAGGGGAGAAAGTCATCGCCATCGTCGGCGGACGAAGTAGTGAAGAAGCGAGGAAGGGGAAAGGGAGCTGATTGTCTCGGAAAGAATTGTCGTTGACGTTGTTGTGGTACGCAAGGTGAGGATCGCGGAGTGTTCGACGGGGATGAGGTGGATTGTGAGTGTTGCTGCTGCGATGCTGTTTGAATAATGTCGGCGTTGACCATTGTTGGTGCAGTGTGAGCAATAGCAGAGGTCACGGCCGTCAATGCTCCGCTAAGCTGGATGCCTCAACGCTGCAACGATCTCTAGGTGGCCTCCAGACGTGGATCTTACTGGGTGTGCCCGGTGGCTTGAGTATCGGAGTTGTAGTGATGTCGATGCGTGACTTGGGAAAATGTTTGGCCGACGCGAGGCAGATTTTCCAAATCATATTAGCCACAATGTAGCCAATCAGAAGCTCAAAATTGCGGCGAGTAAAAGGCTCAGACCCTTGCAGTTTTGAGAGATCTACGGGGCCGCCTCGGCCAAATTGGGGAATGCTCTATAGCTCCGAAGCTGTTTAGAAACTGAACTTTGTCGATGAAGCCTCACCACTCGCCCGGCATTGCACTTAACGAGCCGTGTGTGGAATTTCGAACGGACAGTCCCCGGTACCCTATGCCATTTGCAATGATGACTTGGCTGAGGCTACGAACAAGAATCAGCGCCCAACATGAATCACGTCGTACTGTAAGAGCAGCTTTTGTACCATAGCTCCCCTCCTCCCGTACCACTCCTCTCGCCAGAAAAGGGATATCCTAATTGATAGAATTCTGCGGCTGTCACTTCCTTCTTTTAGAGGTCCTCCACCCAGCTCTAGATACCTTTAACGCTCTCCTTTATCCGCTAACAAGCCTCATGAGCTTCTGTCAGTACCTGCTGAATCAGACTGGTGGGGTGGCCCCTCAAATTCGCTTACTTGTTTCCTAGGTCACTCGACATCAGCTGTACCCATCCTTTCATCGGCACCACATTGCCCGCCAGAGTATCACTGCGGCTTCAACTGCGGGCTCCACATCTTATGGTGATGAGTTCGATGCTCCTTGTTGGCAATCACTCCGTCGTGATGGGAATGGCAAGCATCGTACTTCATTTGCTTTCGAAGACTACCTTTCGATGCCCGCCTATATCAATGTCTGGTTCACGACTGTTTCAAACCTGTACCTGAGTACCTGCCACTGTAGGGCTTGACACGTTAACCTTCACTCAACCTCCATTGACTAGGGGTTAAGCAGATACTGTTCAGAATGCCGATGACTTATCCTTCTTCGATGGTCTGATGCCGTTGAATATGTTCGATGATACGACTGCGTCGCTTCCCACAGTCCTTATCAACACTAGCACAGACAGCACGGCCAAACATGTCGATCTAGTCTATCGTGTGCCCCTGAATGTACCAGATGATGCGGTAATCGTCTTACCAACAACAATTGCCCAATTATGAATACTCGTCAGCGACTACCTCCTCGCAGTGAAAAAGGTTCGGGTCCAGAACAGCCACCGAACGGGGTATGGCGATGGAAAATAGATGACAAGAGCTTGCTAGTAGCTATTTCGCATCTAGGTGTTCAAACACCGAACGGCCTCGCAATCGAAAAGCCAATTCCACGCTATACCGTTGCAATGGCCCGGACTCGGCAGGGTCTCGCCAGTCATGCAGCAACGCTTTGGGTTCGCCACGACTATACAAGTCTGACCATTGTCGTGGAGTTAGCTGCGTACCAGTCGACGACGAGGCTTGTCAAGTCTGCTCAGCAAGGCCTTTCGAATTGTATCAGGCTGGATAACTATCACCGTACTCCAATCACTGAGTATAAGGGTATCGTGGTTTGCATGCCGAACTGCAAAGCCATAGATGTGCTCGATATGGTCGATACTCTGCAGAATGTCAATTATACGGATGTTGCGACCATTGCGAACTTTGCCTTTCCAAAGCAACACCCCATCCTGTTGAGCTTCGGAAAATTTTACTCAATAAAGCTGGTTCAAGGGATGAAGACGCGGTATTAACTTGCACACTGGTGATCATTCAGACGGCTTCCAAGAGATGTCCTGTATTTCAAGTACTACTGCCCTTTTCAAACGTCAGGGATACGGCTATGCTTGACTTTGATTTTGCCGGCCCGCAACATTTCGGGAATTGGTCAGCAGGACTAGCGCTCCTAGAAGTTTTTGCTGAGGCATGCAACCTCTCTCATTCTAATGGTGCTGCTGTTGGAAATGGCAGCCCTCAATCGCAATATTTTTACAGCTGCACATTCGAGCAGGACGGGTGACATGCTGTCCCAATTGCTGTAGCGCTCCGCCTACCGAAGGATCAATGGAACACCGGGACCTTGTGCCAAATTCACCGCCATGATCGGCGTCATTGAGAATCTGCTACCAGGGCATGTGTCGGGGTGGAACCCGCGCCGGCGTGCGGGACTTTTTGGTGTGATGCTGCCTAATTCGAACATTGAAGTACTTCGCACCGCAGTCGCTTCTAAATGTGGCTGAGCTGGAGTCAGGGATGATCGCAATAACATAAAAATCACAGATAAAAGGAAAAGCTAAAACGAAATTCGACGGTCTCCCCACCAAGATGGAAGGTAGTGGCAGCCTCACGATGCTCTGCTCGTACTCTCTGCCTCCTAATACGATACTGTTGTGCTGTTATCACTGTACGCACAGCGAGCCAGCAGTACCCACTCGAACGTCGCAAAATGAAAGCAACTGCGAGAGCCTGTCTCTTGTGAAGAACTACTTGAGCAACCTTACGTCGGCAGCAGACGACATAACAGCGACAAAGGAAGAAGATCTGTCTTCGCACGAACATCTCAAACAGATCAGTACGTTTGAGAGCAGAAACTGCACCTCGCAGCTGAATATCCATTGTGCAAAGGCGTCAAAAATTGTCTGCATCTTCCCAAGAGAAAAGGAGACGGTATTCCAGTACGTCCTCAAAAGAAATGATGATGTGGGATGCAATGCAGCATACACTGCCACAGAGGAGGCAATACAAGACTTTCCCAGAGACTTAATGGGACTTTGCAAGATGGAGGTTTGGCCTGTGCTTGCGACCCTGTCGCGCAAGCAGCCTAGTCTGATCATTGAGATTCACGTTGGCAAGACTACAGTCGAGGTGTTGAGGTTCGCAAGATGCGTCCTCAAACTAACAAACCACTGTGAGAAGCCTGCTATACCCGAAATTGATGCATTTCGGTCTCTCGCTATCAGAGGCCTTGACGAGCAAGCGTCTGCCTTTGCAACCCTCGACGCAATGGCTAGCCAGGCAAATGGCAATGCTGAATATGAAGTTGTCCCACAAAATAGGTCTCTTCCTCGAAATTTTGGCAGATCAGACAGGGGCAGAAGCAATCACCGACGAGGGATTTCGGACTTCACAGGCAACCGTAGCCTTCCCAGTGAGCCACGCACGATGCCAACAGAAGAGCCTCGGAATACGGACAAATTCACCGGCGATCAATATCCCAAATGGTCAGGACATGCAACTTAGAGGTGGCTCAGAAGGGGAAGCTAGGCAATTAGGCTGACATGAGAAGGCGCATGCGCACCGCATCTCCAGGTAAGTCAGTATCAATGGATTGGCTTTTGTGCTCGATTATTATTGACTTGAACGGTGATATTGTACGAAAATGTGGTTAGTGTAGGCTCTTTAGCATAGTGTCTTTGCTTGAATCAGCAAGGCACTCTGTCAGGCTGTGCACGTATCTGGTCAGGCAATGAAAGGTTGGAGCACAACTTCGTGGACTTGGTCGTAGGCTTGCAGGCAGTTCAAAGGCTAGAAGCCAATTTGTTTGTAGCAAGACCTTGGTAACCTGATAGTTCTTTCAAGACGCGGTCGTTGACAGGCATATAGACGAGAATTGATTCTCTTTCATACAACCCCATCTACTGCTCCGCGAAATTTAGGGAAGCTCGAGAGGCGTGCATAGTAGTGGCTGGTGCTACGGGATCCTTTCCGTAGCTTGCTGTAGTTGGATAGGCTTACCACTGTTTCACCTAAACTATTGAGCGAATAAAAATGGGTCAAATTTCTCAATTTTTCCACATGCACGCTTACCCCCAGAAAATGATTTGATTACAAGGCGTAAGGAATTCCACTACAAGGCGTTTGAAGGATGAGTCAACGACGGCAGATATATTCTGAAAAGAGAACCCAACATAGAAGAGGACGCCGTATACCACCATGAAGTCCTCCAAGAACCTGAAGCTGACGATTGTAATCAAAGTCGGTGAGTGAAATCAAAGGCTTGACGATCAAACGGCTTTTGCTCACGAACTCTAGGGAGCTCATCGATCATATCGGAGGACACTCATCAACCGATTTTACCGATTCTTTCGCTGATTGTCGATACTGCTATCAAGCTTCGAAAAGATGGACATAGAGTGGTCATCGTTTCATCAGGCGCCATTGCAGTTGGCCTTCAGCGGATGAACATCCCAAAGAAGCCCAAACTTCTTCCACAGAAGCAAGCGCTAGCAGCGATCGGCCAGTGTCGACTCATAGCGATATGGGACCAGCTGTTCGCGCATATGAACCAACCGGTAGCTCAAATTCTACTGACGAGGAACGACATCTCAGATCGATCGCAATATCTGAACGCTCAAAACACCCTAAATGAATGCTTGAATTATGGAGTCATCCCGATTGTCAACGAGAACGACACTCTTTCAGTATCCGAGATCAAATTCGGCGACAATGACACTTTGTCTGCTATCACAGCGGCGCTCGTGAATGCCGACTACCTTTTCCTGATGACGGACGTGGAAGCACTTTACGACAAGAACCCTCGGACGAACCCTGATGCGGTGCCGATTGAGGTCGTGGAAGACATTGACACTTTGACCGTTGATACCTCATCGAGTGGCTCCGCGCTTGGCACGGGTGGAATGGCCACGAAGATCACAGCGGCTCGCCTCGCGACTTCTGCCGGCGTCACGACGATCATCACAAAATCGAGTAAGCCAGGGAACGTCAAGGACATCATCAACTATCTGCACCCACGGGAAGTGCACACCACTGTCTCGAATGGAACCGCAGCAGTACAAGTCTTGCCAAACGCACCAGCACCATTACACACACGATTCATTCCGTCCTCGATACCGATGCGTAATCGAGCATTCTGGATTCTGCACGGCCTGGCACCTCACGGTACAGTATACATTGACCGAGGCGCCGCGACAGCGCTCTACAACAAAGCCGGCCTCCTCCCAGTCGGCATCGTTGAGGTAAGCGGAGCTTTCGCGCAGCAAGAAGCAGTTCGCCTTGTTATCGTCGACCGCCAACCCATAGGCTCATTATCACCGGCGCCCACCGAAGAAGCTGGCCAGAAAGCATACTTTACATTACTGCAGCGAGGCGAGGAGATCGGAAGAGCAGTGGTCAATTACTCCTCTGAGCAGATTGCTCGCATCAAAGGTCTTAGAAGCACCGAGATTGCGAGGGTACTTGGGTACGCCGATAGCGAGTACGTCGCGTATCGGGAAAACGTCAGTCTCAATATCGACCATCGGAGCCGGCCGGAGACGCCTGTGGCAAAAGAGAGTAGAACGCCGGAGCAGAGTGTGTATGATTTGAGGAGTGAGCTGGCGCATTCGAGGAACTATAGTTTGGAATTGAGGGAGAGGGAGCAGGCTGCTAACGCGCCGCGGTCACCGGCTATATGAATGGGTTGTCAGGACAGGTCTCAGCCTCCACCGATCTGGATTCCGGAGATGTTGATGCGGCGGAACTGTATCGGGACACGGCATATGTCATAGGAGTTGACGTTCCAATGAACGTTGGACGCGACAGCAACGTTTCAGAAGCTACAACTTCTAGAAGAGCTGGCAGTACCGTTCATGCAGGTCCGCAACGGTTGAGGTGCAGCGTGTGTGTAACGCTGGTCGAGGCGGTCTCTCCCCAAAATGAGGGGTTGACAGCAAATTTCGACACCATTGTCCTTCTCCTCAACCAGTGACGACGAGGCTAAAAGCAACATCTCAAGGTTGTATGTAGAGACAAGATGTCACTGGCATATCCCGTGCGCTTTAGAATATTCGTCAGTGGATAGAATGCATACTCTTAAATGTCTCAAACCGGTCTAGGATCGCCTCAGGGGTGACCGTCGGCTAAGCGAGCTTGTCATCCTACCCACACCGCCTGCGGCGGGGAACACCCAGCCTTTGGGACCCGAGTTTTGACTCGTACCAAACCTTACCTCTTCGTGTAAACCCCTTCTGCTGACATCATCTGATGCAGGTTCCGAGATAAGCAACAGCAAAACTGAAACCGATATCTTTCGTCTTCCGGCCTCGTCGGAGCGTCAAGCATGAACAGGGGTGAGAAATCAAAGTTATGCGCGCAAGGTTGAAGTGGGGGCTGAGTGGATAGTGCCGCGAGATGGAGAAGTACCAACACTAGAACATGTACGGCAAGCCCTTGGACCAGCAAAAGCCTGAGGGTGCTACTCCAGGCCGAGCGTATCTCCAAGGACACATCTACCCCGTAAAGATTTGCAAAGCATCTGCGCTCCTCGCCCTACTATGCCTGCGCTCGGTGCAAGAATACTTTGTACTTTGTGTGTCTGCTGGACCAGATGTGATACTCCGTACTGTGAGACGCACAACGGTCAAGACTCGGATGTTGACTGGCTAAAGGTTGAGGTGACATCTCGTTTCTTGCGACAGGCGGATAGATCTACCCATGAACCCTGACTCAAGGCCTGCGATAACTCTCCACCTGTAGTCTCCTCCATCACGTTGATCGATACCTGTTCCGAGTACAGATTCGATGCTTGGAGTCCTTAGATCCTTGACTAGACACCAAAACCACTCAGGGGTAGACAGTGACCAAGCCCACATCGGTGGCGTCCAAAGCACCCAAGAAACGAGTTAGCGTTGACTTTTTTCAATCCCTAGTCCAGTGCATTTCGTCCATTGCACACCCACTATTGTAAGCTTGTTACTAGAATACCTCCGTAGTTCAGCATCCATTGGTCACAATCGGAGTCTTGAACTGACTCCTTATGGTGTCTGTCTAATGATGCTCGAGCGTGCAGGGCACATCCACAAATTATTGGCGAGCACAAGACTCCCCGACCTCCGGAATCATGCGATGCAGGTGCGTTTTCCCAAGCTCGCCCTTGCCTGATTGATGGCGTCGGCGTGTTTCACACCTTTGTCAAAGTTGTCGGATCCCTTGCTGAGCGCATGCTAGACCTGCTAGACTTGTCTCCCTGCACCTTGCACTGCGCAATCCTAGATCGCTTGCATCGCGCCCCGTCCAGAGCCAATCGACTCAACAAGATCACGGTGTCAGCATCACCTGTAGCCGATACCAAAGGGTTCGCTGTTGTCTTGCTTCACCAGACACTGCACGAACGTCACGCTCAAAGGCTCGATATCGCATACACACGACTGTCGACCTTTCTCGGGATCGCGTTCTTGATTGAACCTGACTACCAGCTATCGCATTCTAGAAGCCTGCTGTTATCGGAAAGAGCACGCTGATCAACTCTTCCCGGGATTTTCATACTGTGCGAAATAGCCTCTTCAACTCCAAGATACGATCGCTGTACGAGTACACGACTTGACGATGGCGAGCTGAATCACGAACACACGTTGCGAGGACCAGATAATGAACTAGGGAAGAAGCCGGAGCACTACTACCACGGAAGGGAGGGACGTGGCTGGACGAGCATAATAGTTGTGGTACGCATTGTCAACGGAAGAGGCCTAACTGGAACGATACCTGAGGCGCGGCTTTCTTTCTGCCTTGCAGACTCAACCAGGGCTGAGATTCGGAGCTGGTCGACGTCTTACTCTGATCACTAAAATTCAACCCCCCGATTGCGCTGAGGAGCCATCGTCGGCACTGGACTCATGTGTTCGACACACCGTATCATTGAACTTTTGCTGTTCACCGTCTTCTGATACAACCACTAACCATGAACGTCCCGACGCTACCACCTGCTGTCAACAGAAGGCTATCTCGTTCGAATTCGACGTCCTCCTCCGTTGCAACGGTCAAGCATCTGGGTGCGAAGCTAGGGCATAGAAAATCTTCGTCTACGGCAAGACCGACGAGTTCTGATTCCATTTCCATTAATCACCACTTCTCCACTTTAGACGCTGCCACTGAGCAGCCCCGATTGCCGAACGGAGTTCAGGACCGAGGGCGCTCACCTAACCTGAACATTAACAGATGGTCGCATTCTACCTCCTCTAGCATGGGAGCTATTGACCTGGACCTCCTGCGACAAGTCTCTGGCAATGCTGTCCCCGCTCGAACGGGCAAGCCCGATCCGCCTGCAAAGACCTCGCCTATCCCGAAATCACAATATGCGCGCAAGCCCCTCGAGTCCTCTTTCAATAGTATTTCGCCGCAGAGGAGCCCTGGCCGACGACCAAGGTCGTCAAGAAAGAATTCACCCGAGGCGCATCGATTACCACGCTCGAATCAATATGCGGGCGGCCAGGGCTCGAGCTATATCACGACCCCAGACCGGGATAAGACTTTGTCTCGTACAAACTCTGATGACTACTTTGGCGCTACCATGTTCGACCACTCGAGAGGAGCAAACAAGTACGGCCGACAAGTGGAGGGTATCGCGCTGCAGTTCACGCCTGGCAACTCCAGACAAAAGAGATCCGACCAGAACAAGTTAGGCAGTGGATTGTACCAGGCTACAAATTCGAGTCACATCAGTTTGCAGAAGAAGCCTAGTCATAGCAGACAACGCAGAGACAGATCCGCAAATGGAAGCAAAGACACAGCGGCTGGAAGCTCCATGTCATCTATGAAGAGCGAGACGAGTAGAAAAGGAGGCCACAGAAGTCCACAACAGAAAAACATGCTGTCGCAGGCCCTGTCGAAAGCAAATCAAGCCGTGCTATTCGACAACGCACAGAATGTTCAGGGAGCAATAGAGGCATATATCGAGGCTTGTGACATTCTGGAACAAGTCTTGACGAGAAGCACGGACAGTGAAGATCGCAAGAAGCTATCGGCTATTCGTGGTACCTATTCGACGAGGATAGCCGAGCTGTATGACCTCGATAGCTCATTCGACCACCTGAACACTGACAAGGATCTGCCCGAAGCACCAGCCACGACAAGGTATCTGGACGGAACGGATCGAATCAGCTTTGAGGACCCAGATGATCCACAGCCTTCGATATTGGTAGATGAATCAAAAAGCTCAATGCAGATACCTTTGCGCCAAGAGTCGTTGTTACCGCAAATATTCGGTGGAAGAGAGTACATCGAGCAGCAACCGCCGCAAAAGCGGCAGAACCCACAGTTAGGCTCATTGAACGTGCCCATGGATGCCAAGTATATGCCACCGCCATTATCGCCCAGAAGACCACCATCGCCTACACAGGCAGATGAGCAGCCGACACCGGTGGCTGCGTCAAGGCCAGCTGACGCCATTGCCCAAACAACAAATCGAAACAGCTCGGAATCGATCTCGTGGCTCGACACTTTCGACGAAGGCCAATCGTCGAGAGCATCTTCGCGGCTGTCTTCCCTTGGTTATGGGAGGAGGGAAAAGGATCTAGTCTCAGCCATTGAAGCAGAGCTTGATTCGGTCATTGACGCTGCCTACGACGAAGAAAGTGAGCCTGAGCCCATGCCCAGACCCTCAGAAGCGAATGAGGCGGTGCCACCACAGATGCCAGAACAGCAGCTTCAGCCACAAATGAGTAGTGAGGGCATGCGGACGCTAGCAAACCAGCCTTCTCGAGAAAGTGTGATGCTGGACCGAAGATTCGACCATTTAACAAGAGAGTACCTCGACGACGAGGCGGAGGAAGAAGAGGAATTGCTGGAGATGATCTTGCAAGATGGATATATGATTGAGAGCCAAAATGAAAACCTCGGTGCTGTGTCGTCTTTGCCCAGGCAATCAGACTCAAGCGGCTTCTCTATTCGCTCCTCCGGCCGAACGTGGGAAAGCTCAGTTACCGTAGCTACTCAGGGTACGGCGTTAAGCACGCTCGCCGAAAGCCCGGAGATGCCACAGCATGAACCACCGAAGGTGTCAAAAGGACTAGATGAGCCTGCTTTACCAGCTCATGACGCAGATGTACTGGCTCGCAAACAAGCGGCCCCACTTCCACCGCTGCCTGTGGCAGAGAAGCCTGCAGCGGTGGGATTGCGTGACCGAAGATTATCAGGACAAAGTGCCAAGCAGCTGAAAATTGAGACTTTTGCAAGGAGAGCATCTGTGAGCCAGCAAGGGCAGCCTGGTCAGGGACCATTGCTTGAGATACCATCTGCTGAAATTTCCGGACAAGCGCCGCAACCAGAACTCAACAGGCAGGCCTCCAACACGAATATGAGTATCACCACCCTGCCACTCACGCCCTTGGCACCTTCAAGCCACTCCAATGACTCAGTGAACGAATCGCCTACTACATCCGGCTTGACACAGCTTCGCTCGAACTC
Source organism: Herpotrichiellaceae sp. UM238 (assembly GCA_000315175.1). Lineage (NCBI taxonomy): Eukaryota > Fungi > Ascomycota > Eurotiomycetes > Chaetothyriales > Herpotrichiellaceae > Herpotrichiellaceae sp. UM238. The sequence goes on from AMYF01000071.1 coordinate 196,177, forward strand.
AACAATAGGAGACGAGGGCCCAAGTCCTGCCCAGATGGATGCCCAACGGATGCCACCACCAATACGGAAGAAGAGCTCTTCTTCAAACCTTCGGCCTAAAAAACCGTCACTAGTCACGAGTAATCTGAATGACAATCTGCCACCTACGCCAGGAACTGTACTGTTTCCGACCCATGTGAAAGGGGCTTCGATCTCGAACCCAGCGACGTCAAATGCCAACCCGAACGTGCTGACTTCCACTGAAGTGGGTGGCATGTACATCTTCGACCACATACTGGATCCATATCCGTCCATGAGCCCACGATCACCAGATTCAGTTCGCCCTGAGCCAATTCCACTCGAGCCGTGTCCGGAATCGTTCTTGCTTCGACCATTCTGGCTCATGAGATGCCTGTATCAGGCTCTGGCACATCCAAGGGGAGGCTACCTTTCGACCAAATTGTTCATTCCGAGAGATATTTGGCGGGTCAAGGGTGTCAAGATCAAGGCCATTGATGATAAAACTGGTCAGTGTGATGTACTGACAGCTGCGCTCCTTAAGCTGGCTAAAGTCGATACGCTCGACGCTGATGCCGTCCTCGAAGAACTTCAATATTTCGATACCATCCTCGACACCGTGCGAGCTAACCTTACGAAGAAGCTCGGTAGTGATGTTGGCCTTACCGGCACAGTTGCAGCGATGAAGAACTCAGTAGCGGGAGAAGACCAAGATGCGTCAGGATCGAAGTCCGGCTCTTCTGTCAAATCCCTTGCCTCAAGCTGGAGAAAGCTTCGATCAAAATCGTCGACTGCAGCTGTTAACCCACCGATACCTCGCAAGAACAGTGGCGCAGATGAAAACATCATGCCAACACTCCCCATGACCTCCAATTCCGCAGTAACAACGTCACGGTCATACCGTGCGCAACGACATCCTCCGCCAACACCAACTGGGATGCCACACATCCCTCCCCAGAACGCGGCATACATGTCCTCTCTTGCCAGGCTTTTCGATGCAGTGCAGGTTCTCGACTCAATTGCGAGGCAGGTCGAGGACCCGGGGCTGAAAGCGACGAGCAAAACGCAGGTTGGATTAGAGCTGAGTATTAGAGGCTCGGCGGAATTCTTCAGTTTTTACGTGGTGAGGTTTGCGTTGGCAGATATTGGGATATTTCTTGATAAGTATCTGAAGAGGAACTCTGAGTGGGTTATGGTGTGAGCCAATGACCTGACGAAGCGGGGTGGATCGTGACCGACAGAGGTGCAAGGCGTACGAGAAGAGGGGCTTGGGATGAGAGCTTCAGCAGTGCTCGAACGAGCGTGCACGAGTGGGCATGGGTGCACGCCGAATATATAGGCAAGGCATTACTGAGATGCACGACTGATGCGTGTCAGCCGACCTTGGTCGTTTGTTGGATAAGCCGCGCTTCGCGGACGAGACACGAGGTGGAAGATAGGGATCTTCCTCAGATATCACAATCAGAGCTTACTTAATGTTGTCCACGGTTCACGAGCTTCAAATTCATCTTCCTATGTACCCCGGCCTGATTGCGCATGTTGTCGGGGAGATTTCGGCAGAATGACGATCGACTTCACCTCCTCCGCCGGGACGTGTTTCCGAGGAGTCGGCTGGACCTTACTAGCCCACTCATATGCAGCCAAGTCCCGCTTCATGTGGCTTGCGCACACCAATGCAAGACTTGATGCCGAGACTTCCATCCTTCCAACATCTTTTCCCTTAATCAACGTATTTTCAGTATGCCTCTTTTTCGCCTCTCTCAAAGCACTAGCTCCGCAATATGTCGACGACACAGACGACCGTGGAAGAGCCACGGGTGCAGGCGTCTGTGCAGCTAAAGACTCTCAATGGCGAACAGACTCAACAACTCTTCTCGTCTCAGAATTCTATTGATCGAGATGGCCATGCGCTTGATGAGCTCGAAAATAGGAGTCCATCACAGGAAATCGCCACGCAAACGCTACAGAAATGGAATGAGCCACGCGGGAATATTGCTCGCTTTGCTGCCTCGTTCTATTTCATGTTCGTTGTAGGCTTGTCAGATAGTGCTTATGGTGCCCTCCTCCCATATGTAAGTCGTCGCCGCTCTCGACCCTCGACCTTCACACTCGGTCCAGTAAGTCTAACACTCATCTGGTGCACCACAGCTAGAAGACTACTACGGTTTGACCTACACCCTCGTCTCCTTGGTCTTCCTCTGCCCTTTCGCTGGCTACGCAATCGCCGCCTTCACAAATTCCTGGTTCCACCACACTTTCGGTCAGCGTGGGATCGCCCTCGTCGCCCCGACCTGTCACGTAGTTGCATATATCATATTGTCGCTGCATCTTCCTTGGCCAGTCATCGTCCTCTTCACTTGCCTTGCAGGGTTTGGTAATGGATTGATAGACGCAGCATGGAGTTCTTGGGCCGGTAACATGGTCGCAGGAAATATCCTTGAGGGCAGTCTGCACGCGTTCTATGCACTGGGCTGTACGTTTAGTCCGCTAATTGTGACAAGTTTGATTGTGCGGCAGGGACTGCAGTGGTATTACTTTTACTATATTTTGACAGGGTTGTCTGTTGTTGGACTACTCGTATCGGGGGCAACATTTTGGTCCAAGACTGGTGAGGTCTACGCAAGAGAGCATCCAAGAGAACCGGGTCAGAGTAGTACGAGAATGGCATTGAGGAACAAAGTCACGGGGATGTGCTGCGTGTTCTTTCTCATCTACGGTAAGCAGCTTTTCCACCCCTAGTCACCTAAAAGTCCTCATGCTAACCCGAACGTTTATAGTCGGCGCAGAAGTAGCCCTAGGCGGCTGGATAGTGAGCTTCATGCTTCATGTTCGTCGTGCAACACCTTACGCCAGCGGCGTAATTGGCACCGGATTCTGGGCCGGCATGACAGTCGGCCGCTCACTCCTAGGCATCGTCACACATTCCGTCATCGAGTTCACGAACCAACCGTCTAAACGGCGATTGATATATCGACTTAAATTGACCGAACGGAGTATCGTGACGGCGTATCTCGGCTTTGCAATTGGGTTACAGGTGCTCTTCTGGCTGGTGCCCAGCATTACGGCGTCCGCTGTGGCTGTGGCCTTTCTGGGGATGTTTTTGGGTCCAATATTTCCTAGTGGAGTTATCATGGCGACGAAGCTGTTGCCCAATCATTTGCATATCCCGAGCGTGGGTTTTAGCACAGCATTGGGGGGGACTGGAGGAGCGGTCTTCCCATTTGCAGTGGGCGCTATTGCGCAAGCAAAGGGTGTGCAGGTTCTGCAGCCCATCATTCTTGCAATGCTGGCGACGTTGCTGGGGGTTTGGCTTTGTTTTCCGCGATTGAGGGTCGAGGATAAGGACGAGTAGACGAGAAGCGGTGGGAAGGGTTTAAGTGCCGACGGAGGAGCAGCATTTACTGCAAAGCCGAGTCGACCTTTGGACGTCTGTATAAATTAGACATCCATCGTTGCAAAACGCAAAATCGTTCGTAGGACTCTTCGTCTGCATAAAGCCGTCTTTCCAAGCAGGGTACGACGACATCGAAGTGCCAAGCCTTCGTACAAAGTGCTTGCAAAGCTTCATTCTCGTGATTTCTCGCAAGGGATGACACGTGTCAGGCACCATCGATACCGATTTGTACCATTTGCTTAGCAGTTCAGGCTCCACCTAAGCCCCTAGCCAGTGCTGGCGAACGGCATCTGAGGTGACACCACCGACTGCAAAGATAAGACGCAATAGTGAACGCTTTCCTTCGAAGTCGGCACTTCTCATAGCTCGACTACCCGCGATGCCGCGTCAGCTGTTGCCAGATCAGGATTGACCGCCACAAAGACTGCTACCAGTGACTAGCCAGAAATGCGGAATAAATCGCTCTCGCCGTTCTCATTACTCCTCTCCCACATGATGCACACAGTTGTAAGTTATGAAAGATGAAGCCACTGCTGTTCAGCGGCCTTGCCAGTTTTGCAAGCACTGCAGTCCTCACTGCATCGACCACTATATCCGACAAAGCAGGTCAACAAGATGTCGCGTCGTTAGCAGCATCATCAATCCCGAATGCGAACCACATCTTCAATGCCATTCGCGGCGCAATGCGTCAATGGGACAGCAGCTGGAACCATAACGGGATGAGTTTCTTCCTCGCTGAGATCCCAGCTGATGTTCAACTATATCACGGCACGTATCAAGAGGAGCCTGTGACAGGCATGGAGTGGCTTGCTTTGGAGCCTGAACATGCGCTTATGTTTGCGCGGCCGCGATGGAACGGTACGCCTCCGGAACCGGGAAGACCGCCGCCAACATCCCATGTATTGGATGAGTATGAATATGAAGCTGAGCGTGACATGCGGATAATAGCCCCGTCTGGGGATGGTAATATGTATAGTGATGCTTATCGGCGAAAACGGCCACTAACACCTCATGCTGGTCACAACTCGTACCTAGTACCCCCGCCTCCGTCTAGTTGCCTTGGAAAACATCATGATCTTCCTCTTTCCCTATACCATCATGCGCCTCAGCGGCGGGAAACCGAAGAACAACATATTTTCTCAGACATGCCACGACAGCCTCCGCCGGATTTTAACTCAAACCTCACTGGCTACCTCCACTTTTACCGCACCCTTCATCCCCTCAAACTCCTCTACATAGATGGCATGTCAGCAGGCAAAACCCCCAAAGGCACCCTCGACTCTCAAGACTACGTCCTCCTGCAAGGTCAGAACCACTCACCGTCAGAGCCGTTTCAAGACGGGCTGCGAGGCAAAGCATTGTGCAACATGACACGAAATGTCTGGAGCGACAGCATTGACGGATTTCTGCGTATGGAGGCTGGGTTTGAGGTTGTACTGTGCGATTTTGAGGCACATCTAGAATTTGAGCGAGCGCAGCGTGTGAAGAATAGAGATGCAATGGATGGGAGTGACGGATCGAGGTTTCGATCATATCGCGCCATTGCGGACCGATTTCATGGGGTCGGTGGGGATAGGGTTGAGGTTGACTTCGCGAATGTGGTTAGTGCGTTCACGGCTGGGATGGATATGTTCATGAACGATACAGCTTTGCCTGAGTCGATGATTCCGCGCTTGCAGAATCAGAGTGAGGCACAGTTGAGCCATTTACGGGATGCAGTGACGCGTATGGTGCTGAATCCTGCACAAAAGTCAAGCATTGACTGGCAGAGTGTTGCAGATATGTTCGTCCAGAGGTATACTGCGCCATTGCAGTACCTTGTCTCAGCTGATCTGTCAGAAGCCGACCTTAGACAGGAACTGGAATCACTGCTTCGTGCTTTCGTCTCTGATTTACCAGAAACCAAACGCATCGCCGTGAGACGATGCGTGGACCAATTCCTCCCCCTCACGTGGCAGGATACCCTCGCAGGTCGAGTTGTGCAACAAATCGGCCACGAAATTTGTTCTACCCTCGTCACAGCTCTTGACAACATCACGGCAAACACCGCTGACGAAACCTACGCCTCAGCCCGAAGCAGCATCGTTGATCTGATCGCTTACCTCGACTGGCCTATCTGGCGTGAATGCAGCCCTAGTTGCGCCATCAATGAGGTTTGTGTGTTGCCCATCTGGCCGCTCACCGCCGGTATCGAGGATCGCAAGCGGCCGAGATGCAAGAATGCGACGGCAATTATTGAGGACGAGAAGAGAGGTCACAGGCCTGGCGGGGGCAATTATTGGTATGAAAGTGACCTACCGGGTGGACCGCCGCCTGCCTTTTGAAACGATTAGGGAATCAGAATGCGGGAAGTCGACAAGGCGACCTTAACGGAGCCACAAAGGCCGGCGATATTTGGTTGAGTCAAGGATCCAGGAAGGTCTGTCCTGGGACGCCACATTGTCACGGTTTTGTTTCCAGCAAAGTCGACTCTACCCGCATGGTATCATGTTCCACGGTCCTACGCGATGGAGTAGCCGATGTTTCCTTCGTTTGCTGCTTTTGCTCATGACTAAGATGCGAAGATGATCGCTGTCATGCACAGTCAAGGACATTTCTAGGCATATGCATATGGCGGAGCGATTTACTAGTCAAACCATGTTCAGCAAGAGCTACAGCGTGAAATAGTTTCTTATACAATTTCTGATAGATGAGAGTCAGCAACCCGACCCTTCCCCCTGCGTCAATGGGAGTGTCAGCTTTTAGACGATAGACACTGTTCCGGTCGTTTGTTGTTTCACTCGTGATTCAATGTCCTTACTTGCAACTTGACTATAACAAGGTCGTCTCTGCTGCTGACAATCATCTCTTTGTACTTGCCATCTATCATTGGGATGTACGATAGCGTGCAGGCTTTCTGCTGCTTGTTGGCGCTTGAGCTTCCAGATGTAGACACGACGAGACAGCTTGACTGAGCAGACGGCTTAGACTGGAGAACACCAAAGTTTTGCAACGCGCTTCGCGACTTCTCCGCTTTCCGCCGACAGTCATCTTGAAGGAGGGTTCGGGCTTCCTCGTATTCCGTCTCTGGAGGCATAGGATGACAAACCCCCTTGATCATCTGGGTGTAACGAGCAAATGAATGCGTCCTTCAGGTACGTGAGCTGTATGGCAGGATGATCTTGCAAACCAGCGCTGTCCTTCCTCAACTGCCTATTTCGACGCTCATGCTTTCTTGCTATTTGCGGGCTGCCGGCGCTCATCAGCTGGGAAAGGGCGATGTTCTAGTTGCTCATGCACTTGCAGCATCCTTATCATTGCCTTAGTGATTCGGAAACTCATTCGTCTGTCCAAATCTTCAACGCCTCTAGTAAGCACATCATTTAGCAAAACACGGTTATAGTTGACATGGCCATTGATACTCATGACAACACTTTCGTCACTTGGCAAATGATTCTGTGGACGACTGTCATCCTCATTGCACCACCCGTCTGGTTCGGCTTCATTCGCGATCGATTGTATGGCGACCCTAGGAGGATGCTAGCATGGGAAAATCTAGGCAGAGCCCTGGATGAGAAGCGACAGCTGAGAGATCAAGCCAACGCCTGGGCAAAGGAGAGTGAGAAGTGGCAGGAAAGGTACGAACAATCCGAGAGACAGAGATTGAACTTGCAACGCAAGGTCCGGGACCTGGAAATGGAACTAGGGAAGGCATCTATGGTCGCTGATTCAGAAAAGTTGCCTCCTGCAATGGCGTCGGCAAGGACACCTTCATCGTCTGAGACGGACATCACAGAATGCACCATTGACCAAAGGCTCGAACGAGATCCTCCGGTAGCGGTACCCCAAAATCAGATATCGCGACCAGAAAAGAGACGAAAGAATTACGCACTCAGAATGCTTTCAAACCCCTTCAATTTGCAAAATTTCCTTCATACCCCGCCAACAGCTTCTGCATTTCGATGAGGCGAGTCAGCGAACAATATTAGCATTGGACACCTCTGAAGCTCTTGAGGAGGACGCGAGTAGCTCGAGAAGTATGAGTGATGGGGGATTTTTGATGGTGCCGATGGTCGATCCTGACTTTCACACGTGATCTGTATTTTTCATTTTCACGTGCGTTTGTGGTACCATCCAAGTGGCATACCTGGCCGGAGATGTTTTCTGGTCGGTCCAGTGAACACGATGCGATCCAGCGAGACGCCGAGGCTAGCAAGTAGCTGAGAAGAACTATGCGCGAGCTTGTTGATCAATCCTCCAGGTTCCTACTGTGGGAGTGCCGTCCTCCCTAGCCATTAAGATGGCTGTGAATGTCACAAGCAGTTTGCAGCCATCCCTCTCAGCGGTTGCGACCGGCCCAGCTGCCGTCGCAGAGTCGAATGAAAATGTCATTGCTGCTATCGGACATGTACTGTACTTGATCTTGAGCATAATCCCGGGATTTGTAGTATGGCTGGCAACATTCGCTACGTTCACCTTGCCTGCGTGGGTCTTCACCACTTTCAACAGAAGTCTGACCTTCACCATGAATGTGACGACCCTGTGAGTCTTCCGGCTTCTTGCCCTCTGACGTGAGCTAAGTTTGGCAGGGTCCTCATCATCTTACTGCTCGTGTCTACCATAATTTACTACGTTCGATATCGCTTTCTCAATGTCTACACCCGACTGCCACAGGAATCCCATAGAAAGGAGCCACAGATCGATCTGTTCCCAGATAGCGCGGATGGAGGATCCAAGCCGGGCTTCGGCCAGTTCTTCGACGACATATTCAATGCTATCAAAGTCTTCGGCTACCTGGAGCGGCCTGTTTTGCAAGAGCTTACACGAACCATGCAGACAAGAAAATTGATTGCTGGCGAAACACTGCTGCTGGAAGAAGAGAAGGGCTTTTGCCTGGTTGTGGATGGTCTCATGCAAATCTTTGTCAAGAGCTCGAGGGAGAATTTCACAGTAGCCGGGGAGAGGCTCGACTTGTTCGACGATGACAGCGGCTACCACGAAGGTAGTCAGGGCTATCAACTCCTCACCGAAGTGAAGAATGGCGCTTCCTTGTCATCTTTATTTTCTATCTTGTCTCTCTTCACCGAAGACATTGGGCTTAGATTTGATGAACAGCCATCCCGGCCGCCGTCGGCTTATGAGTTCACGATTCCTCGTACGCCTGGCATGATGCAGAGCTCGACATCACCATCTACACCAGCGCGGGACAATGGGGACAGCATCATCAATCACATGTCTTCCGAAGGAGCACGCAACGCGAAGCTGCCACAGGTGCCTCCCCTGAACCTGGAAGCATCCTTCGAAGAGGACTATTTTCGCCAGAGAGGCTACCAGAATAGACGCCCCGAAAGAAAACACAAATCCGTGCATCCTGACATTGTTGCCCGAGCCGTTGTTGACACCACAATTGCCATTATACCAGATAGCGCGTTTCGCAGATTGACTCGAATTTATCCGAAGGCGACAGCCCATATTATCCAGGTCATTCTGACCAGGTTACACAGAGTTACTCTTGCCACAGCGCATCATTATCTCGGACTAACGACCGAAGTCCTACAGATCGAGAAGCTTATGAACAAATTTGCCAGCTACGATCTTCCAAACCACCTGCGTGGAGGCACGCTCGACCGGCTCAGAGACAAATTTGCCAAAGAGGTCGAGCGTCTTGGCGGAGAAGATATTACAAAGGGCATAGCCCTCCACAATCCTGCGAGCCACAGACGCAGATCATCTACTAGTCTCCGTAAGGAAGCTGCATTAGCTGCTCGTCTAGCTTCTGCTCCGTCTGGTTCCCATGGAGACGAACACAGCACGGCTTCAGACGTCAATGCAGGCGACTTGGCGGCAGATATTTCCTCTACTCGGTACACGGGACGCTCAGGTAGCATCACCTTCCGTAACACAAGGTGGAATCCGTCATCTGATCTGACCAATGCCCGAGCCGGTCGTGTCCAGAGCCCCCTCACTCGAAGGGAGAATAACATGATTCGCCCCTCGTTCGAGAATGGTCCAATATTGCGACAGGATTCGGGTAATGAAGACACTGTAGTACGCGAATCTGTCCTAGATTGCATGGTCAAAGCACTTGGTCTGAACATCAATGCAAAAGAAGTATATCAGAAGACAGGTGGCAACTCCGTTGAGCAGTCCCCTCGACTAGTTTCGTATGATCCTCGAAGGCAGACCGCCATTTTCAACAGTGCCTTTGGGTTCATGGATCAATTTGAGGGATCTGGTGACGGTGACTCAGAGTCCCAGGTGTCAACCTCCATCGCGAGTTTCAGTGGCGCGAACGCACGAAATCTTCACGATGAGCTCATCGATGATATCGAAATTGTCTTTTTCCCCAAAGGCTCAATTCTTGTAGAACAAGGGGAGCGGAACCCAGGGGTCTATTACGTAATCGACGGGTTCTTGGATGTGAGTATTCCAGTCGATGACAAGGAAGCCAGGCGTTCGACTGCAGCTCAAGAAAACGGACCCAAGCATGAGAAGCGGGCACCAGCTCTACGCAGGACAAAGACGGCTCAGGGTCGAGCATCATCTGTGCCTGGCTTTGCGCAGGACAGAAAGAATCAAGTCGAGAAATCATTGTTCCTGGTGAAGCCAGGTGGTGTGGCAGGCTATATCGGCACATTATCATCATATCGGTCGCTCACAGACGTAACAGCCAAGACGGATGTCTACGTCGGCTTTCTTCCAAGGACTTCACTCGAACGCGTCGCTGAAAGATACCCTATACTCCTACTGACCATGGCAAAGCGACTGACGAGTTTGCTGCCTCGGCTGATCTTGCACATAGACTTCGCCCTAGAATGGGTGCAAGTCGACGCGGGCCAGGTCATACATCACCAAGGCGATGAAAGCGATGCAATTTACATAGTGCTCAATGGCCGTCTTCGTGCCGTCAAAGAGAACCCGGACGGTAGCATGCGTGCCACGGGCGAGTACGGTCAAGGCGAAAGTATTGGGGAGCTCGAAGTCATGACGGAAGCCACTAGACCAGCTACACTACACGCCATTCGAGACACCGAACTGGCGAAGTTCCCAAGATCCCTGTTCAATAGTCTTGCTCAAGAACATCCAACTATCACCATTCAGATCTCGAAGCTGATCGCGCAGCGAATGCGAGCATTGATCGAGAACCCTGCTAATGAGGACGCGCGAGAGCGAAGAAAGGCTGCTTTGAGCGATACTTCGACTTCGAGTCTTAACCTCAGAACAATTGCTATGCTGCCTGTAACATCAGGAGTACCCGTTGTCGAGTTTGGCAATCGTTTGATGACCGCGTTGACACAGATAGGCGTGCCTAACGGCGTCACGTCGCTAAACCAGGCTATTGTCCTCAGTCACCTCGGTCGGCATGCTTTCAACAAAATGGGTAAGCTCAAGCTTTCTCAATATCTGACTGATCTCGAGGAGAAGTATGGCATGCTGCTGTACATTGCAGACACGAACGTAAATTCACCTTGGACCCAAACATGCATTAAGCAAGCGGATTGCATACTTCTTGTTGGTCTTGCCGAAGGTTCTCCGAGCATGGGCGAATATGAAAGGTTTCTTCTCGGCATGAAAACGACCGCCAGAAAAGACCTGGTACTGCTGCATATGGAGAAGTTCTCAAAGCCTGGCCTCACAGCAAAGTGGTTAAGGAACAGGACATGGATCAACGGTGGACATCATCACATCCACATGGCATTCCGGCCACACTCTGAAGCTGTTCCTGCACAACCTCGCCGATTTGGCACTGCCATTAAACAGCGAGTACAAGTCATACAAGCGGAGATTCAGAAGTACACCTCGCGCCGCATACGACCGCAGCCACTCTTCTCCGCCGACACGCCTTTCAAGGGCGACTTTCATCGCCTAGCACGAAGGCTCTGCGGTCGTTCTGTGGGTCTTGTCCTTGGTGGCGGTGGTGCACGAGGTATTTCGCATGTCGGTGTCATTCGTGCTCTGGAAGAAGCTGGCATTCCGGTCGATATTGTAGGTGGCACGTCTATCGGTGCCTTCATCGGCGGCCTCTATGCTCGAGATGCAGAAGTGGTCAGCATGTATGGCAGAGCGAAGCGTTTTGCAGGACGTATGGGAAGCATGTGGCGCTTTGCACTTGACCTGACGTACCCTTCGATCTCATACACGACTGGTCACGAGTTCAACAGGGGTATCTTCAAAACATTCGGCAACTCACAGATTGAGGACTTCTGGATCAACTTTTACTGCAACACCACGAACATCAGTAAGTCGAGAGCAGAGATACATACCAGCGGGTATGCTTGGAGGTACATTCGTGCCAGCATGACGCTTGCGGGCCTAATTCCACCTATTTGCGACGAAGGAAGCATGCTTCTCGACGGAGGCTATATCGATAATTTGACAGTCGCTCATATGAAGAACCTTGGAGCAGACCTTGTCTTTGCAGTTGACGTCGGCTCGCTCGATGATGATTCCCCGCAGCAATTCGGTGATTCGGTCTCAGGCGTTTGGGCTGTGCTGCAGAGATGGAACCCATTCTCAAACGCTCCGAGCCCTCCCACACTCTCCGAGATCCAAGGTCGACTAGCATATGTCAGCAGCGTTGATGCGTTGGAACGAGCGAAGACTACGCCGGGAGTGTTGTACATGCGGCCTCCCATTGACGCGTACGCCACGCTTGACTTTGCCAAGTTCGACGAGATCTATGAGGTCGGATATGCATACGCAAAAGAGTTTCTCAGTGAGCTGAAAGCGAAAGGCGAACTGCAGGGTCTCGTGACACCATGGGACAAGGCCAACGAAGAAGACGAAGGCAGGCTTAGGAGAACGATGGCTCCAAGACGTGCCAGTATTTAGATTTTAGTATGATAGACTTTCAACAATGGGAGGAGGTACCCAAGAAGAACCAGAAACAATTTCTACTTTCCCAAACCCCCACAAAGACAATCACCTCCTGGCCCTCTCATGCACAAGCCTCCCACCAACCCAAACCCGTCTAACATTTCTATCATCCCCGTTCCAAACCCACTTCTCTACCCTCTCCTCCCAAGTCTCCCACCCAAAAACATCAACCGGCCCCTTCACCACACCCTCGTTGCCGTCCTCGTCTTTTTGTCCGCCACTGACGTCGTGCAACTCAATCTCCTGCACATCCCACCACATGCCCGCCTCAAATCCGCCCACCCGGCCCTCCAACCCAACACACCTCGCCCCGCCCACGGTCGCGAGCCACAGCGCCTCAGTCACGCCGAGACTCCACTTCTTATCGCCGCCCTTCAAGTAGCCCAGCTGCCGACTCACCAGACACGCCTGCCGCACACTGTCGAGGACAGACGCACTATATCCCCCGCTCACATCCGTGCCAAGCCCGACATCGATGCCGGCGTCGAGCAGGCCGCGGACGGGACAGAACCCGCTGCCAAGCGCCGAATTGCTCGCGGGACAGTGGCTGATTTTCGCCCGCCGGGCCGCGATGGTTCGCATCTCGGCGTCGGACAGGTGGATCCCGTGCGCGAGGATGGTGCGCGGCGTGAGCAGGCCGGCGTGGTCGTAGACGTCTGTGTAGGATGCGCGATCGGGGAAGAGGCGCTTGACGAGGTCGAGTTCGCCCAGGTTCTCGGAGATGTGGGTCTGGATGCGCAGGTTGTGTTTGTTTGCGAGGGCGCCGAGACGGGACAGGGTCTCGGATTGGCAGGAGGGGGCGAAGCGTGGGGTGATGATTGGTGCGATTAGGTCGCCGCTTGGGTCGAGGCGTTGAGTATGTTGTATCGAGGCGATTGAGTGGGCGATGGTTTGGTCGGGGCTCTCGTCGCGGTAAAAGGAGGGGCAGGTGTCTGGGTGGTCCATGCAGACGCGGCCGATGTAAGCGCGTTGACCGAGTTGGTGGGCTAGATCAGCGAGGAGGTTGGTGGCGGGGACGGAGAGGGTGGCGAAGTAGGAGGCGGTCGTTGTGCCATGGCTAAGGGTCCGTGAGATCACTGTGTTGTAGACGGTCCTTGCTCGGGCTAATGGTTCGGCTTTGCGCTTTTTGGGGGCTTGGGAGGAGTAGCTTGGCTCTATGCCGTTGGGGAGGGTTGATGTTTCTGCGGCGGGACCTTGGTCGCCTATGCTTGCTTCGAGGGGGAAGGTGTAAGTTTCTAGCCAGTCGAGGAGGGTGGATTTGCCAAAGATGCCAGCATTGGGGTACTGAGGGGCGTGGATGTGAGTGTCTATGAATCCGGGGAAAAAGAAGCCGTTATGGGGAGCTTCGATGATCTCGACGTTATCTTGGGAAGGATCTAACCGTGATAGGGCATCAGCGTCATTTGTACTGTCCCACGAAGTTTTCTCGATGACGCCGCGGCCGTCTCTGCTGCTGACAAGCACAGCCCCTTCGTTGATTTGCAGATCATTCGGACCAGGTGCTGATATGAAGCGGCCTACGAAGAGCTGCTTCCTTTCCTCACTGGGTGCCATTTCTGCAGCCCGAAAGGAGAGATTTTCTGGATGCGGTCCGAGGTGGGACGGTGACTTGTTCAGCAATTTACCTTGATAGTCTTTTTGCCATCAGACCTTTCCGCAGCAAAAAGATCAAGACGAGAAACACAAGCATGTAGAAATAGAACGCTGCGCTCAACATGGCTTATCGGATTTTTGTACAGTCCATATCGAGATTCAAAGGATAGGTAAGTTGAGACGATCCACTATCGTCACATACAAAGACGTTTTTCGGACAACGTGCGTCGGAAACCGCCGAAGCAGGTTTTCGCGGCCATGGCGTGTTTGATATGGGCGTGTTACTTCTTGGACTTAGAGGAAAGCTTTAACCAATCCTCAAGCATTGCAACTCTGTAATAATGAGATGGACTATGTCACACAGCGGCAGTAATCGCTTTTATTGCATAAATGCGAAGGAAAGCAGGGAACATCAATCAGGGCAGCTTACATAAGCAGTTGAATAGCCAATGGCTTTATGCCGTCTAGCATCGCACTTTACTTTGACATCGTTGTAAGAGGTCATGAGCCTGTCACAACAGTTTCATTCATGCCTACGCCAAATAGTTCTCGTAAAGATTAGTGCAAAAGCTGTCAAATCTGAAAGGTCAGACCAGCATTTGCTGCGCGTTCATCGCCTTTGACCATATCGCCGATTCTCAGACTGATCTCAAAAACTGCCATCAGGGATTGCGAACTGAGCAAAAGAAATGCCTGCAGTCAAGCGTAAGTTTTGTATCACATGAAGGCAATTCGGCTCAGCAGCGCGAAAAATTACAGCACAAGTTTCGTGGAGACGGTTTACGATGTTCCGAACCTGGAAGGTATAAAGGCTAAACGATCACAGATTCCTTCCCTTTCACTAACGTACCTCGCTTCAGCATAGACGACTGGAATTTGGCATGACAACGTGAGTTCGTTGGTGTGTTGTAGCACGTCTTGAAACGGCACCTACTCGGCTTCACCGCTGACTGCCCCAAACGAAAATCGGTACCAGGTTCCTGACCTAAGAGGCAGGGGACGCCATTGTATTGATTCCCGGATAAAGCTGCCCAGGCATGCTGTGTCCCGCAGCTAGTGACGAGTGGCAGATTCTAGGGTTGACGTATGTCAATGGCATGATCTATGGAGAAGCTTGGTTTAAGGCCGAGTTGGACCGAAGGATATTCAAGATTGTGGGAGGGATTGAATGCGCTGCTCAATTCTATCTGCATTTTGACATTGCGTGGTAAAAGAACGAACGGAGCAAAGGCTCGGCTCAAGACGTAACGTTCTGCCCCTTTCCGGAAAGCCAGCAGACTAGAGGTTACGCGAACAGGTACACGTAAATCGCACTCGCTGTTGATAGGATCTCGACGATGCGAACACTGCCGTGCCATCATTTAATGAAAGCGAACATCTGGACACACCGAGAAGTGTTCTGGCTCGGCGACAGCAGTACCTTGCATGCTGCTATTTGGGCCCCAGCCCTATCAGTGATTACAGGGTACAACACAGACGTCGGAAATGTGCCGTTTGAGGTCCAACAACTTCGGCAGAACCCACAGGCGTGCCCGATTGCGACGCCAATATTACCCGTCTCTGGTATTCTAGCGTGCGATCGTCTCTTGCTGCATGGATCTGACGATCGCCCGCGAAAGCGAGTCTCGGGCTCAGCGCTTTTGAACATTACGATTTATACTCGTAGAAACCCTTTCCACTCTTTTTTCCTAGCCAGCCAGCGTCGACGTACTGCCTGAGTAGAGGACTCGGCCTGTATTTTGAGTCACCCAGCCCTTGGTATAGTGTCTCCATAATGGCAAGACAGGTATCAAGACCAATGAAGTCTGCTAAAGTCAATGGACCCATAGGCACATTTGTACCATTTTTCATGATGTTGTCAATATCCTCTTTCTTGCCAACACCGGTCTCGAGACAGATGATCGCTTCATTGATGTACGGCATCAGGATTCGGTTCGCGAGAAAGCCCGGTGAGTCGGCGGAGACAGACGGCACCTTGCCCATCTTCTCGCAGAACGCGACTGCTGTCTTCACTGTCTCTTCTGAGGTCTGCAGACCAGAAATGATCTCGACGCCTTTCTGTACCGGCACGGGGTTCATGAAGTGGGTTGAGACGACTCGACTTGACGCTTGTGTATCGGTCGGATCCTTAGTAGTCGCAGCGGCAATCTTCGTTATGCTGATACTGGACGTGTTTGTTGCGAGAATGGCGTGTTTTGGGCAGATCTCAGCCAGCTGGGCAAAGATTTCCTGCTTTAATTTCGGTATCTCTGGAACTGCCTCGATCACCATGTCTACATCTTTCAGATCCTGCATATTGGTCGTAGGTGTGAGTTTCTTTTTCGTCGCATCGGCAATCTCCTGTGTGATCTTCTGCTTAGAGACGTCCTTTGCGAGGAGTTTGTCGGCGAACGACATGCCCTTGTCGAGGGATGCCTGTGAGTTGTCGACCAGTGTTACTGGCACCCCGGCTTTCTGAGCGGCAACCAGAGCTATCCCCAGTCCCATCTGTCCTGCGCCCACAACGCCGAGCTTCCTGATCTCCGCTGCTGTCATCGGAGTTGATGAGAAATGGCGCGATAATGAACCCAGTCTGGCTGCTGCGGAGGAATTTCTCGGGGAAGACATGAATCTGCTAGATGCCAGTCGAGCTATTGAGGCCATGGTCTAAGGGACGATTGTACCGAACGATAAGGCCAGCACTTGGAGCTGGAGGTAGGAATTATTTTTTTGGGAGCTCCCGACGGGCGCGACTTATAGAAAAATGACGATGCGAGTGCTTCGCTTAGCCTCGGTTCGAGGTCATCCCCAGCATCAGTTCCGATAATGCAAACGGAGCAAACACGACGCGCGACGCGTGATTCGACGCGTGCTCGTCGAACAAGTTTGGTTCCAACGTACAGCATCCGTCGTATGTCGCTGTTGCTTCCAATGGAGCTATGTCAGTGGTGTCAGTGTAGTAGTTACGAGTGCAGATGTTCTTGAACCCATGAGCACTAAGCATCGTCATGGAGGACGACAACCCCTTCACCAAGTCGAAGACGATCGACCCCGAAGTCCGAGCGTATATATACAGTCTCGTTAACGCGCTTGGAGGCACCGGTACAGATGAAAGTGGCAAGTATGTCTTAGGCGACGATGCTCTTGCCGTACTGCGCGACTTGAAGAGATGGCTCAAGTTGTATGACGAGAAGACGAATCGACTGGATGTTGCAAGATGTCTCGCCGAAGCGAATTTGGTGCGAGGGGATCTGCTGCCGATATTATCGACGTGGAAGGAGAATGGAAAGAATGAGAAGTCGAAGTCTAGGGTTGCATTGGCTTGCTTTGAGTTGCTCGTGCCGCTGACATGGCCAATCGAACACGAAGAAATGACGCTCAACCACCATCGACATACACCATACATCCTCCAGTCGCAAGTCAAATACAAAGCTGCAATTTTGCATTGGGAATCAACACCTGTGCTCCGACAGGCGATCAGAACAGCCCTGCCGTCACTAGCTATGAAACGAGACGAACGCACAACACGGGATGATGGGATGATCAAGCTCATGCTCTACTTCATTCGAAACATTGCTGCCATTCGACAGATGCCGAACCTGCCTTCCCAAGGTCTCGACACCGAAGTCTCGAGGTGTGCCACCATCGAAGCCTTCCGGAGGCAGGATGTGTTTGCGCTGCTGCTCACAATATGCTCAAGCATGGGTGACGACTTCAATCTAATGGACGTCATCGTGCTCGAAATCATTTTCAACCTAGTCAAGGGTATCGACGTTGAGAAACTCTGGATGAACCAGAGACAGCGGACGAAAACTGGGATTGATGATCTCAGGGAGACTCTGACCGCAGAAAAGCACATGCACATGCAAGCCAAGAAGAAGGAGTGGTCAAGACACGGCAGATTCGGAACCATGATCTGGGTAAAAAGCGATGACAAGCAGCTGAAGGCTGTTTCGGGACAGGATAACCTCAAGAACCACAAGACCGCCATGTTCAATATGGACAATAACAAGAAATGGAACAAGCCCCTGCAGAGAAGAAAAGACTTAGATCACAGCAACCATGATTTTGATCGGAAGGAGCATCTGACTGTGACTGCTTCGGAGCAATTGAAAAGCTTTGCCGAGGAGTTCCTTGACTCCGGCTTCAATCCGCTGATTACTCACTTACGCAAGGCCATTGAACGGGAGGCCGAGCGGTTACTGCCTATCAACTACCGGCAGTTCTTCTATGTTGTCGCATGGTTTCTGAAGGCAGAGCGGGTCCGTAGGGAGCGGAAACAGAAGGATCACAAAGACTCTAAAGCTGTCACTGACTTTGATCCGGAGAGCTACGCCTTAGTAGCAGCTGTGCTCAATCAGGAGACCTTCATCACCTTGAACAGATATATGCAAATGTCTTGGGACGAAAAAGCGTGGCAGGACTTGAACTCGAGCATGCGATGCTTCACGGAGATCCTGCTGACCGTGCAAGATATGTCTCAAAGCCCGCTGGAGGAGGACCAAGAAATCGCTGAAAACATTCAGAATCGGATATTCTACGAAGAGACAACTCATGACCGAGTGCGACTAATCTTGCAAGGATATAAAGATCAAGGTATCGGGTACCTTGATGCTTGCACAGAGCTCGCACATGTCTTCCTGAGGATGCTAGAGCGCTACTCGAAGGAAAATGTCGATCTGCAAATCAGATCGAAGCGAAAAGCGCGACGGAAGAGAAAAGAAGCACAGCAAAAGAAACTCGCGGCAGATCCCCAGAACGCTGAGCAAGAACAGGAGGATTCGGAGCATGAGGACATTGTGGACGCGGTTCAAGTAAGCAAGGAGCGGAAATTCGACTTCAAGCGTTTCGCTGCCAGGTTTGTCTCGCAGTCCACGGTCGACACCTTCGTGTCGCTTCTGAAGTTCTACAAGGATCTGTCTGTTGAACAGCTCAAACGAGTACATCGCTTTTTGTACCGCGCAGCCTTCAAGCAGGAACAGGCGGTTTTACTTTACCGCATCGATATCATTGCATTGCTCTACAAGATAATTGAGGGACCAGAAGGGCTGTCAAGCAAACATGCTATGTTCGTTGAATGGCAGGAGTTCACGAAGCAGCTTTTCAGAAAGATGTTCAAAAAGATCGACAGACGACCTGAACTCACAGTCGAGATGCTTTTCAGCAAAATTCCAAGTACACTGTACTATCTTGAATACGGACATGACAAGCAGTTTTCTACAAGTACAAAAGCACCAGCAGATCTCGAGGTCAAAAACACAGCGGTACGAGATCGACAAGAACAGATTGGCGTTGTCGTCACTGTGCTTTTGAGAGATCACAAGGATAGTCTGGTCGATTGGATCCGACGTGTAGTAAATCGAGCACATGATGAGCGATACGGGTGGGAAGTTGAAGCCGAAGTTCGAAGGACAGAAGCACAGATGGCGGCCGCACCAAGTGAAGCGAACGTTTCTGAAGGGACCGAACCTATGCTTAGCCTACCTGCTGCTCAACCGTCATACATTTCCATCGTGCCTGAAAATGACCACGTAAGGATAGCAATGTTCAAGAATGCTCGACTGAGACTCCTCATGAAGCTGGTCGGTATGACAGAAGAAACCAACGACAAGTCTGATACACCTGACGCAACCTGGATTATTCCGTCTTATGTAACAGTCTCGCATCTAGCGGACTCGAAAGCAGCAATCGAGCAATACTCAGCCACACACTGGCAGCCTGACAACGACGACGACAACCCCGAAGATTTCCTCCGCCGCGTCCGCAAAGACAGTCGAAACTCAGGGAGCTATACAGAAGAAGATGAGGGTGAGGGTGAAGCTGGCGAAGCGCGAAGGGACAATTTCATTGACGATTCAGAAGGCGAAGACGGCCCACTTCCAGAAGAGGAAGAGTTCCTCTTCCCCGACAATCCGCGTCGCAAGAGATCAGCACTTGAACAACTCAAGGCGAAGCGCGCAGCTAAGAGCAAGAAACGCAAGCGTGGCTCTGACGACGAAGAGGTTGCCGGAGACAGCGAAGATGAAACAGCTAGAGAAGAGCGCAGGAGAAAAAGGCATGAAGCCGCGCTGGCACGGAGACGCAAGTTCAAATCTGAGGCCTTTATTCGAGACTCGGATGATGAAAGCGACGAGGAAAAGGATCGTGAGTTCTTTGCGAGGGAGGAAGAGATTCGAAAACGCTATCTCGCGAGGATCACGAAGGAGATGGCGGCCGAGGCTGCTGAAAAAGAGGTTGATGAGGAGGTACTGGCGAGGAGGAGGAAGATCATGGCTAGGCTCCGAGGGGATGAGACTGATGAGAATCATGAGGATTTGCAAATTGGGGAAGCTGACGCTGTTATGGCTCAGAGTAGCCCTCCGCCCTCACCACAGCCCCGAAGGCAGGATCGAAGCAGTGATGTGGAGTCTGACGACGAGAGTACACCTGCTTCTTCGCCGCCACCACATGAGAACGACGCCACGAAGCAGCAACGTGAGGTACTGAAAGAGCTGCGGCAAGGAAGAGCGAGACGAGTCCCGAAGCCGAGTGGCAAGGTCGCAGCACGACCCGCAATGCTTGATGAGGAGTCAGCGTCGGATTTGGACCTTGAACTTGAGGATGAGGACGAAGAAGAGGTTGCTCCCGCGAGAACAGCCGCCACAACGCACAGATCAAGAGGTGGATTTATAATTGGTGACGACGATGACGAAGACGAGTGAAGAGCTGCTGTTAGAATCCTTCCCCATCAAGCAAGGGAAAAGTACCATCCACGAAACTGCTTTCAGCTTCAAGACATCAATGATCTTATGAAACCAGGTGCTTCCGCCATCCCGTCATTGTACCACCGTGTCTATGCCAGTCTTTCTCTTCGAGTAAAGCATGCCTGTCTTTATCGCTTCGGAGGTGCAGACTCGTCCCACCTCAAGTCTTGCAGCGTGCCCTCACGGTGACTTACTCTTGTCCAGCCTTTCCACAGTTGGATGACCCTGGTCGCGTCGGCATGCTTTTTCTTTGAAGGATACTGAGGTCTTATCGTCCATGCTATCAAAGTCGCATTGTGCCGCATGTGTCGAGACGTCGACGTTTCTCAAGATGTTGTGAGCACATATTCGTGGCGGAAATGGCGAGTGCGCTTTTGACAGCAAATCCAGGACGACGGACCGAGTCAGCATTGTTTGTAAAACACTCAAAGTGGTTGTCGTGTTGTGCGGCGTGACGTGTTATTCAAAACGGCTCCAATATTCCGAAAGCTCGCTCTCTGGAGGAAAGAGAATCGTCATTCATTAGGATATGAGAACCCAAACCAACATAGACGCATGAACCTCCTCTCCACGGCTCCCTCCTCACAGCCCCAAATCACTAGTCTTCATCATGCCCCTCTTTAACGCCTCCACAACAATCGGCGCACTATCACCCGTAATCGCCGTCGTCGCCAGCTTGATGCCCCCATCATCCTGCTTCTTGTAAGTGAAATGAAACCCGCCCGGCACCCGCATCTCCCACTCTCTGCCTCGCAGATCCTTCACACGCTCTCCCTTGTCGCCAGGACTCGGCACGGGAAGCTTACAGTACAACCACGCATTGCCCATCATGCCCCACCCGGACCCGTCCTCCAGGTCCCAGCACACGATGAAGTATGGCTCGTGATACCAGGAGTCGAAGATCGTGTATGTCTGTTTGAGGGCTTCAATCGACGGCTTGCCCTTTGGGAGGACTTCTCCCGTAGCCTTTGCGTACTGGAAATCAGGTGTGGTCCACTTGTCCCAGGGCAAGGTTTGGTGGTTTTCCTTGTGCCTTGGTTAGCATGTAACCGGCAGGACGGGGTGTGGGTGAAGTATGCCATGAGCATGAGGGTGAGTGCAGTAAGAAAGCTGGGGAAGGGAGCGGAGGGGCTTCGTGCCTGGCTTTTGGCTAGTTGGCTGTTCGGCTTACCTCGTCAAAGGCGTTGGTGTATTCGTGCATCCACTTCATTGCTGGGTGGGAGTCGGAGACGGCAGACCAGTCGCCAAAGTGGACAAATGCTGGTTGGGTCTTGTAAGACATTGTGAAGAGGTAGTATTAGGCAATCAGAGCGTTTTTGTTGTACACACTCGACTTCTCGGTCAGCTAGGAGTTTTATCGATCGATTTTACCCTGGTTGTGGTCTGAATCTTTTTGGCAAATGTTTGTACAGGAGGCGTCTCGAGACACACTTATATCTTCTCCCTTTCCTTCCCGCCTTTCACGCGGGGAGTTAGATCTAGATCTCATCTCAGTCCTAGCCGTGCGGACGGCTTAGCTAGCGAATCGAGCACTCTGGACTCATCGAGTAGGTTTCCATCATTGGTCGCACCGAAATCTCAGGCGATCGTTATGCGAGAAGCCTGCGTCTCAGCAAATGGGAAGAAAGCATAAGCGAAATCACTTGCAGTACAAGCCATGTCAGCAGCGGGGGCGATCTTTCGTTTCCCGCAAAATCCAATGAATATTGTTCGAAAGTTACTTACTCCTTTCAGCATGATCATAGCGTCCAGCGATGTGTTGCATAGGATCGTGTTTGCCGATCAAAGTCACCTCTGTAAGACGGCACCAAAATTCTCAATTCCGAACATCGTGCATTTCTAACAGCGGTGTTATTGCCTGCAAGGCGCCACACGCAGAAGTATTGAGGCATGCTTGCGTGTTTGCACACAGCCAATGCGTTCCTACCATAATTGGCAATGTTGTTCCTTATGAAAAGAGCTGCGTGTCATATAGGGTGCCGGTTCTCGAAACGTCGACGTTCGATGACGGAGAGGACGAGATGTACTTGCGAAACATGGATGGATTAAAGCAGTGACAGCAAGGGCAGGCTTGCCGGGAGGCCACGACATATATATCACGAAAATGGTCAATACAATACTTGGATAGCCTATAGTCAGATGGCATCCTGAGCAGATCTACGCTATTAATCATGTCTCGTAACTCATAACCTCATCATTCATGACGCAACATCTTGCCTAGTACCGCATGCCTTGACGAAATGTCTCAACAGATAGGGTGACTCTTATCATGCTTTGCCTGCAGCGAATGATTATCTTTAACCACGTTTCTCTTCTTCTTATGCCCGTGTCGATACGTCTGATGCTGCTTCACGTGCAACTTGTATTTCTCAATCTGCGCCTTATCCATTTCTGATAGGGTTTTGAGAGCGTGTTTTATATCGACAACAAGAGCATCGCAGCGTTGTTTCGTAAAGTCTTCGCGTACAACGACCCTCATCAGCTTGAGTTTCTCTGAGTGCGGGGCCATAGTGTACGCCGGCACCACCCAGCCACGTTCGCGGAGCTGGTGGGCAATGGCGAATTCATCGAAGCCATAGCCATCATCAGGATCAATGCGGAATGCGACAAGGGGTAGAGAGCGGCCGTGACCGGGAGACATGATGATAAAACCGAGTGCTTCGAGCTGCTCTTGGAGGTAGTCCGCTATGCGGGTCAGATTGAGCATGATGCTTCGGTAGCCGCGCTTGCCGAGACGAATCAGTTGATAGTATTGGGCGATGACGTGGGATGCCCCTTTGGAGAAGTTAAGAGTGAATGAGGCCTGGTCGGCACCCAGGTAGTTGATGTTGAAGACAAGCTCTTGAGGAAGGTATTCTGGGGACCGCCAGACAACCCAACCGACTCCTGGATACACGAGACCATATTTATGGCCTGATACATTGATGGACACGACCTTTTCCAGCTGGAAGTCCCATTTAAGATTTGGATTGACGAAAGGTGCGACGAAGCCACCCGACGCGGCATCGACGTGGATTGGACAGTCGATGTCCTTTTCTCGAAGTAGCCTGTCAACCTCGGCTACGTCCTCGTATTCACCTGTGTAGGTAAGACCAAGGATGGCACAGATACCGATTGTGTTCTCGTCTACTAGGTTGACGGCCTCTTCCGGATCAATGACATATCTCTCGTCCGTGCAATAGACGTACTTTTCCTCAATGTCGAAATATCTGGCGGCCTTCTCCCAACAGACTTGAACAGCACTGTTCATGATAATGTTGGGCTTATCATACGGCTTGCCTGCGGCCTTTCGAGCATTCTGCCATCTCTTCTTCATGGCAAGGGTTGCAAGCATTATAGCTTCCGAGGAGCCGATGCATGACGTTCCCATAGCGTTTGTGGTCTCATCTCCGGTATCAGGAGCATTGTAAAGTCGTGCAATCATATTGACGCATCGATTCTGGATCTCAGCGGATTGAGGGTATTCTTCGTAATCAATGAAATTCTTGGAGAATGCTTCTGCCATAAGCTTCTCGGCTTCGTCTTCCATGTACGTCGTGACGAAACTGGCCAGACTTGGAATTGTTAGCGAGGGTTTGCCTGCCTTGTCTGGAAGACGCAGCTTACTTGAGCATTGGATTGCCGTCTAAGCTGAGCTCGTCCCTGATCATCCGATAGGCGATGTCTCGAGGCATCTCCTTCTCCGGCATGTGGTGAGATGGTAGGTCCTGGGCGGCAAACCGTGAACCATAGACGCTGGTAGAAAATTCATCTTCACCGGGAGCCTCCAGCGAGATATGTTCAAGGCCTGGGACTGTCGACTTTCTTCGGCTCGGGAGCTTCATCTCGCCCTCCTTGGAGGACGAGACACTGTTCAAGTGCACCATGACTGACCAGTATTTTGGACTGTGAGATCCTGCTTCTGCAATCCAATCAGGAGCTGTATTATGGTCTCATATAGCTTTGAAACCAGAGAAGTAGAGGTACAGGTCTTTACAGCGTGAGAAGGAAACCTGCAGCGATCGTCGTTTCATCAGCCCCGCACACCTCGTTCATAATAAAGGCGAGAGTGGAGACATCTGTAACCACTAGTTGGCCGAAAGCAAAACCGATGCTGCATGCACGACCAAGCTCAGTGGTTAAGCTCATGCCCCGCGATGGAAGCACTGTGGTCCACGGCTAAAAAGCTTTGACGAGCGGATGAGACCAATCAGATTCGACTTCACTTTCAGCTGGGCTTCAGAAATTTGGACAATCGTCGCAGAGAAACACCGTCTTTTCTCTTCTGACTAGATGATAACATACCAAGCACAGACTGACTCCTTGGGTTGTCTATGCCAGCTTCACAGAATGGCACGTCAGATCAAGTGTGCGTAAAGGCAAACCAGAAAGACCCGTCGCTTCGTGAAGTCTGTTGCCAGGGTTTCTTGCAAGCACTTCCTATCAAATTTGCACGAAACTGAAAATATGACACGAAAGTGCACGTCCCGCGCCGTTGCCAAGGCAAGGATAAACAGGATGTGATATCCGTGAAATAGTTTGCGTCGACCAATTTACTCCTCTCGAGAATGGCATGTGAAGCTGGCGGTACCATACAAGGTTTCAAGCTTCGGGGAGTGGAGAACGAGACCGAAGTGTAGATGGAGCTTCGGGAATAACGCCAACGTGCCTTCTACTTGCAGAGACAGTACCACGGGTACAAGTATGGTGCTTTTGAGCCATTCATCGGACTGTTCTGACACTAGTAAGAGCATGCCGTATTCTGGAGTCTTATGATTCCCGGTGGTGCTACTAACGGCCAGCGACAAATCTATCGCCGTCCGCATATCAAGCAGCCAGTCATGGCGCATGGTTCGCGGTATGTATTGAAGCGCCGAATGAGCTCAGGGTACTGGGTATAACGAAGTCTACAGGATATTGTAGAGTTGTTTACGAGAGGAAACATCCTGGTCAGTATGCGTGGTATGCCTCGCAAGCAGACGTTGAGCATCGGCAGTTGGAGAAATTTGAGCTGTCGTGTTGCCCTGGTGTGCTGAGTCTACCAGCATACTGGTAGACTCACGACATGACCCCGCCTCCTCGGATTAATTCTGCGACCACGATCGCACCGCTGACTTGTCGGCACCCTAGACCTGCATTCTCGCTTGCGAATCTGGCGTCCTCCAGGTTCCCTTGTCCGACTAAGCAACTAGGAGGTGGATCTGCAGTTGCGTGTATGTTTTAGGTCTACGCTCTCAGGCTTACCAGGAGATCTTTACCATCCCGGCAAACGAGATCGTCTTCAAATTGCGCCGAGGTAAATTCGCTGTTTTACTTATTGGTTACAATGAGTGATCCCGGGCGTTTTGCTGTCTCATCGTAGTTCTAGAACACCAAAGCCTTTCAGACCGGGTTGTGGACATGGATGTTTTCCGAGAATATCGGGTTCTGAGGTAACCCGCAGCGGTTGAGTCAAAGCAAACCTTCCCAAACTCATTGCCTATGCGCTATTCAATCCCAATTCAACTATACGGCGCAATCATTATGGGAAAAGGCAGCAATCACACAACGTGAAGAGTACCTGCTGCTCTGGCTCATTCTGCCGTAAGAAAAGCACATCGGGTTTCACTTCGGTAGCCATGCTCGGTAGTCCGATTAATTGATCGAGGATCTGCTGTTACCGGTATTCCCATCCGCGCTTTCACGCCTTTGAGCAGCGAATCTAAAGATTCGTGCACTTCGCCGTTTGCGCTACGGAGATGAATTCGATTGATGGTCTATCAGCTTTCCTTAAGGAGAACTTGACCTGTGGGAAGCCCATACGACTGCCAGTGATGACGACTTCGATATCTCGATAGCCTATCATTTTGATATTTCGAACATGAATGTCTTGAAAAGTAGTGCCCTTGTGATCGTGTCTACTACTTAAAAATGAAGGAGGCTTGGGCTGAGCTACTGGTACGGTTGGCTGATCCTTAGACACTTGAGCTCATGTGTCCGAGGAGGGCTACTCCGCTGCTTGTGACATAACCACGTAGAGACGATCACCTCCTGTGAGCGTGAGGGGTGACCAGCATGTGTCTGACGAAGTCACGATATTAGTCTTCAAAATTGTTTTTCTGCTGTAGATAAGTCGATCAAGGCAAAGTCCTAGGCTCGTGGCTTCTAGCGCGCTGATGCTTGCATCAATACGTACAGAGGCTGAATCATCGGCACTTCCCATGACAAGTTTCTAGGAGTTTGAAAGATGCACTTCGAACTCGCCTCGGTATCGTTAGGTATGATCGACTTCAAAGGCGACGAGTTCGTATTTACCTTGCAAAAATTTCTAACCAACTTCGGCTGCAGGGAACGTTGTGGACTGTCAGGAAACGCTTTATTTTACTTCAACGGATTCCTTTCCCGTGTTTCCTCGTTTAAGCCACTGACATTTGTGTGGAGTTGAGATTTCCGAGGGTGACACGATCTTCGAAATTAGTGCAACTTAGGTCGCATCGACTCCAAATCGTGACCGATAGTGCTCCTTCCGATTAAGCCCCGAGGTGCCTCCCGATAGGCTCAAATCGTTCGGCGTGCCGAAAAATGATACCGCACACCGCGATGCTTTGCTTGCACACAGCGACGGCATGCTTGAAAGCAGAGGCGCGTGACAAGGTTTAAAACACAATGACTGAATTTCGCGAAGTGTGCTAACGTAACGCTTGTTTGGATTGGCTCACTGTAGCGGTGAGCGACACAAGCACAGCCGACCGACAGCACAGGAGATCTAGGCGGCGTTGCAATTGATTGGCAACAGCATCGGCACGTATGTCCCGAACCTGCTGTAAGATCCACAATCTGGTCCTATGATTGTTTCGGAAGAGCTTACAAACAATCTTTGTTGTATGCGAGTGCAGTTCCTAATGATGCAATGTGGAGATGCTCAAGGACGATGGTGCTTAATCTCCGCAGCTCCATTTCTGGCATTTGACGACGAAGTATTAGCTAGCCTCGCTCGACACATTGGTCTTCGTGGGTTCGTGGTTTTGGCTTTACAGCGTTATCGCTGGTGGTGCGCTGCTGAAGGATGTCCATAGATTAGGTTCAATACGTAGGACAACTGCGACGCTTTAGATCGCAGCTATTGACTTGAAAAGTTCGCAAAGTTGCGGGTGTATGCCGTTGAGTTCATGGCCATGGACATCATGTATATCGAGAGACGTCTCCGCTCACCGTGGCAAGTGCTCAAGTGGTTGGGAAGCACCCATTCTGATGGTATGATAGGTTGAAGTTGTCACTCGTGTCTGTTGTTTGGAAAACTTTCGGCGGCAGGAACACAAAATCCAGATGTTTACGTCTGTGTTTGTGCAGCGCTAAACATGCGTGAGTCGACGCATGCTCTTGTTCGGTCTCGCAGATAGTTCGAAACATATAAATGGCTGCCGGAAATTCGTTGCGCGTTCAACTCATCAACTTGGAGGAGAAATGTTTGAGGATACTACCCTTGTTAGTAGACTGGAAAATACTTCTTGCGTGTGACTGCTCACTTGACATCTCGCTGTTGGTGCTTGGTGCATTACGATGCTCGCCCATCATGGATGCATCCGAGGCTAGATTGATTGGACCTTGCGATGGCTGACTTCGTGATGCATCGTTTACCAAAAAGCCATGACGCGTAATTGAAGGTAATCTGATCGCGGAATTGCCATTTGCGTCGTCCGTGAGAGAACTGCTCGATCTTTGTAGGCTTGAGGCTGGTTGTAGAGGTGAATGAGAAGGCTCGGTGGACAATGGTCGAGGAAGCGATCGCTGGGTCCCTGCAAATGGCGGAGCCGATCGTGTCAAGGAGACAGGATTGGGCAAAGGTAACCTGTTCACAGCCGGGCTGCTATTCTTCGCCTCGGTGTCGAATGTATTTGAAGTAGAAGGTGTAATGGACTCGGCGGACTCATTTGATGGAAGTGGTGGTAGAGGCCCGAATTCCTGTTGAATTCGTATCAGCTCAGTCTTCAGACTTTCTATCTCCACGTACTTGTTGCCGAGCTTGATCAATCATATTGCGCACATTATCTGGGACAAGCGGGAAGATGTCATTCAACAGCTCCTCATACCGTGCAAGCTTTCTTGTCGTCACTGTCAAATCCTCAGCGGTCCTAAAAGCTAGTTAGTCACCAGCTGGACCTCACTAAAGAAGAAAAGTGACACCTACTTCCGTTTCTTCCAACCTTTGCCATAGCCGTAGTGACAACCCGTGCCTGTATGCAGGCATCTGCGGCAAGATGGCCGCTCACCGTCACACTTCGTTTTACGCTCGCGACATGGTTCACATGCGTGACTGGTTCGTGCCCGTTCGGGCCGCTCGTATCCAGAACCTGTATTTCGGGAAATTGCGACTTGCTTGTGCCGCTGACGAGCTGGAGCGCCGGTGGAAGAACCAGGAGAATCGCCAACACTCTCAGAATTTATTCCATCCACCATTTGAGACGCCGACGATGCTGGGTTGTCCGACATGATCGAGTCCATGAATTTGGGAAAAAAAACCATGCGCCGGACACAGTATGTTGAGCTGAAAGTCGATTCAAATCCTTTGTGACCAATTTCGTGTCGGTATCTCAAGTGAGAGATTGCATAAGACACAGAGCTTAGTCAATTGAAGCGACGGCGAACATGTGGCAGTCGCAATCAGTGGAGTCAGTCAATGCCGGCCAGCCACTGTGCGCTTTGTCCGACTCTAGGAAATCGAGGACTGATTCACATTCTTGAGCCTGAGCGGGACAAGAATTTGGAAGTGCAGACAAATTGCACAGCAGCGACCGCTAACGAGCGTGGTAGTGGGATGTAAGTGCGCAACGTGAAAGCTCGAATGGCTTCCTCATCGAGATTTAGATCAGGAACATTGATCGACAAAATGCACAAGAATTTTACCGATTAACATGCCAAAGATTTCTTTGGCTTTCAAGCTGCGAAAAGTGGTGCGAAATCTTAGCCACGGATCATGTTACCTAGACCAGTCGGCCGTTTTGGAGGGCCACTCAATGCTTGTTCGTTCCCCATCTGGACCAAGCGATCCGATTCGACACCGGCCGTGGCACTGTTGCGCGAAAGTGAATAATAGCCACATTATCATATTGTTACAAAGGGTCTCAAGGAGTTGACGATCTACTGCGCCCAAACGACTTTTTTCGGCAATGCTTACCCTGCGCTGAACTCGGCCTTTCCACGTGACGGTCCTGAAAGGTCGCAGTCCTAAGTGGTGTAGAAGCATCTTTTACATACCTCGCGTGTCTATGGTATGGTAACTGATTCGAAAGTTCCCAAAAGCGCTAAACCTAGCGGGCTGCTGACAACCTGTATGACATGAGATGAACGGAACTACGGAGCACAAGCGGCCTTTGTCGTAGTGCCTAGAGTCACAAGCCGCCAAAGGAGAAACTGAAATCCCCTGTCCAAGTCAAATGGGCAGGGGGAAAAGCGATAGCTGAAGTGTATGTGTATTCACTAGCTCCAAAGTCTGTCAGCGCCCCAGAAGACAAGACTTCAAAAAGCCCATCAAACCATGCGAATGCGGTGTCTCCGCAGGT
Source organism: Herpotrichiellaceae sp. UM238 (assembly GCA_000315175.1). Taxonomy (NCBI): domain Eukaryota; kingdom Fungi; phylum Ascomycota; class Eurotiomycetes; order Chaetothyriales; family Herpotrichiellaceae; species Herpotrichiellaceae sp. UM238. Next base: position 226,257 of record AMYF01000071.1, read on the forward strand.
GTCATGCCGCAAAAGATATCCGTGACGCAAATGCTAAATTCGTGGGGCCATCGGATATAAAATCCTGTCCAGCCATATCTACTGCCGCTATACGGCAACAAATCGCTCATCGCGCAGACGCATATGCATGATAAACGATGCGCCTAGCTCTCTCGCTTGCCCTGTGTGTCGACACCACCGGAGACAGGCCTGTTTCTCGACCCGTCCGAGTCTTCCACAAAGGTCCATGATTCCTCGTCTTCATCGTTCGCCTCATCTATACCCTCCTTATCATTGTGACGGGACCCCGATGCGCTCGAGCTTTCCACTGCGGCTGCCAATGCCGCTTTTTGGTCCTGAAACTTTCGCGCGCGAATCAAAGTCTGCGCATATTCCAGATCCCGATATATTGCTTGAATGGCAGTCTGCACACCGTTCTCACTTCTAATTTGTTCGCCTAACAATCTAGCCTTCACTATCATGCGTTCACTATGCACGGCTTCCCAGAGACCCCGCGCAAGAATATTGACATTGATTCTCTTGAGGCAGATCCCCACACCGAGGTCTTCCAGCCGACTGCCGAAAAAAAACTGATCTCCAAAGAACGGCTTGGTAATCGTCGGCACACCAGCTCGTAGAGACGCACCTGTGGTACCTGCGCCGCCGTGATGAACAGCTGCATCAATTTGCCGAAAGAGCCAGTCATGAGGCGCGGCTTTAATCTGGAAGATCTCAGATGGCAACGGTATCTCCACTTTCTGCGCTGACGGGTCACCCAGCCGATCAGACCATCCTTTTGACAAAATGCAGCGAACATCAGCCTTTTGCACCGCTTCGACAACCGTTCTAGTCAGCGCCGCTGGATCTGCCACCACTATTGAGCCGAAGCCGATGTAGACCAATTTTTTGCCATCATCTCGAGCTCTTTTGATGAAGTCTGATAGTTCTGTGGGGGGTGTATAGTCACCTCCTTCATCGAGAAACCAATATCCTGTTACTCGTACCCAGTCTGAATAATCCAGAGGAGGTGGTACGACATGCGGAGAGTAGTTGTACAGAAAAGGCACCTTGTTTTGCTGCATGCGTTCAAGGTTTGTACTCCCGAGGTGAAGGTCCCGTTTCCGCCACCGATTAATTTGACCAGATATGCCTTTCCAGAAGACATTATCGAACATCACATATGATAGGTAATTGTAGGCACCGCCGTATTTATGTTCTGGGACCGCGAAAGCATGTGGATATGCACGAGTCCTGGTCCACGGCATCGTGAATGCACGGAAATATGGTATACCAAGAGCCTCAGCAATGTGTATGCCAGCCATTGCGCTGGGCGACTCGATCAGGATATCAGAGTCTTGGCAGGCTGACCATGCAGAGACCAACAAGTCATCGATCCAAGTGCGAAACTTGGAGGTAGCTTCCTTCAGAAATGAATACGTGAACATGCCGTTTTCGACGCAAATCCGCATGAGCTCCGCCGGATCACCACCGATAGACACAAATTCTATGCCGTGCTTTTCGATCCAAGGCCCAAATTCTGCATGAGTCGCAATTCTCGGTCGGTGGCCTTCGGCAGATAGTCCTTTGCACAAGGCGATATATGGCTGCACATCGCCACGCGAACCAATAGTGAGACAAGTGATACGCAGGCCTGTCGGAGGTTTGAAATTGATGATTGATGCTCTGCCATCATCGAATAGAATTGCATTTGTTTCGTCATTGATGAAAGTCGCCACTTCTTTACTCTGCGGCGGCGTCACAGCAAGCGCTGCAGCCGAACCACGTCGTGCTTCTTGCAACATCAGATTCTCAATCTTTGCAGCTTCGGCAGCTTCAGCCTCAATTTGTGACAGAAGACCAGATTCTGCCAGATACTTTACTGTCTCCAAGGCTTTCAATAAGGTGACGGTGCAGTCATCTCGACTGTCTGTAGAACTGAATTCGAAAAAAAGCTCTTCATGACCACGAATTACCAGTACTAAGCCATGGTAACCGAAACGGAAGCCTTTCTCTTTGTCCACATTTTCAATATCCTTCAGAGGCAAGATGAGCTTGGTCCGGGTTCCTGGTAAGAGACTTCGGAAGCAAAATTTACTGTTGCTAATGTAGATTTTGCCATAAAGCGGTAATACTCTGTGCAGAAAGCCAAAATATGTTGCTTGCAATTTCTCCGTGCTTGGTAACGCGAAGTGTGCTCGAAAGCGATCGCCATGACCGACATTTGCTTCCTCGTCCTCCGGATCAACATCTCGGTCATCTGGAACTACGTTTTCGTTCTCTCCATAATGCTTTCGTTGACCAGCCCACATACCCGACACCTTCTCAAGATACGACATCGATTCAGTCGCTAACAGCTTCGACATTTTCTCAGAACGATTCTTCAGGTATCCAGCGAAAGCGCCAGCCCGTTGTAGGGGATAGGCGCCAGCTTTGACAATATCTTGAAGCGTTGGTGATGCTGTTCGAGGAATTTGTGCATTAGCAGCAAAGGGCTCAGGCGTCGCTTCTGCTTGCAACGCCGCTTTCCTGGCATGGCCTGGTTTCTTCAGCAGATCTTGGTCATCGTCGGCAGGTTTGTTTTCGTCTTCGGCGTCGACGAACAGGAGAGTGCTCATCCGACGAACGGTTGGGGCGTGAAACACATCTGAACGCGACAGAATTTGACTTGCTGACATGTTGACGTCTGCGGCCGGAGACCCAGCAGCCGCAGATGAATCTGTCTCCTTGTCGAGGTTTGACGTGACATAGGACTCATGGGAGTCATCTGCCGGTCTGACAAGTGGAGATTGTGTTGGTCGTCTATCACTTGAGGTAGCGCCCAAACGATTTCCGCTTTCGCTTCTCCTGCCGCGGTCGAAACTCTGTCGTCCATATTCAGCCTGCTGATCAGAACTCGCACGTCCAGGACTTTGGCTAGGTCGCGAAAACTCCCCACTCATGCGTGGGGTCATCTTGCCATCCGGTCCTACAGCGTAAGGTGTCAAGGTAGCCCTCACGCTATCACGAACGGGCGACATTGGCGATGGCTCGCGAACGCCTTGGACGGATTTTCGGGGTCCCGGAGATGGTAGCCTTTCGCCTCTGGTACCTTCATTCGCCACGGGCGACAGTAGGTCCATCGAAGCTCGCCGGCTTGATGTCTCATCGAATAGCGTTCGCAGAATCCGCATCACGTCCATGCCGAAGCTAAACGAGAAGAAATACTCGTCGACGGCATAAGAGTCGTCATTCTCGATGACACGAATTTTGATAGTCTCGGCGAAGTCCACCACCGGGCTGTCTTCCACGTCGATAATGTTTTCCATTGGTAGAGAGATTTTGACGCTGTCGCCATCATTGTGTGAACGAAAAATCGTCCTCTGGATAGTCTTAACCCACTCCCTGGCACTGATAGCGCTATCCGCTCTGAAGTAATACGTACGATGATCAGTGGTGACTGAAAAGTCTATGCAGTCTTTGTCTTTGTCGTCTCTTGATGATGCAGATATCCCGTAACGTAGGTCAATGTTGCCTTGAGGGAAGTACCTTTCAGAAGGATGCGAGTAATAGGAGAGAACATCGCCCTTAAGTTCGAACCAATAACGTCTGTATTTTGGATTGGACTTCCCACGCTTTGACAGATATCCAGTCTTGGCTGCAGCATTTGCTTTCTTAGGCAGATAGGCGTAGAAACAAATATGATGACGCGTCAGATAGAGGAATCCTTGTAATAGCACACTCTGTAGCAACCAACAAGGATACTCAGCTATGACAGATTCTGGCTTCTCAAAGCCGAAAATTTCCTTCAGCCGAGTTGCAAGCAACGTGGCTGGTGATGATTCAGCTCTTGTCCGAGCTCCTTCTAAGGTAGTTGTTGATGTGACACCCTTGTTAGCAGCCTCCTCACTTGCCTCAAATTGGGCTTCTGCGGTCAAAAGTCTGCTCATCATTGGTGCATCTCGAGGATCTCCGATTTCGTCATCGCTTTGCTGGTCACTCAAAGGGCTAGAGTCTCCACGTTGCGAGGGTTGTCGTAACTTATGGTGGCGAAGAGACAGCTTGGGAACGGATTGAGTCAGGCGCTGGAGTGACAATCGCTTCTTTTTGTTTGCTTCCGATGCTTTGGACAATTCGTCTAATACTTGTACTTCTTTTGCTTGTTTCGTCCTTTTCCTCGAAGCGCGTCGCTGGGCCAATCCTTCGTCTCCTCCAGCCACATCTCTTTCACTGTCACTCGACTCATCAAAACGTTGGTTGAAGTCAGTCCTCGAACCAGCGGCAGCAATCATGCCAAATATCGACTGGTTCATGTACTGTGCGGGGGCACCATCACCTCGAGTAGGCGCAGTGACATCTTCCTGCGCATCCTCTGAAAATCGTAAACGGGCAGGAAGTTGGTAGGATGGCAGCCGTCTTTGGCTAGGGTTTCTCTTTTGCAACTTCTTCCCACTCGACACTGACCGCTTGACTTCGGACGACATCTTCACGGCTCGCGCGATTCCACCTCTGGTAGGAAGGGTGTTGGCTGGGCTGCTAGTCCGACGCAACGACAATTAAACGACTCTCGAGCGTTAACGACTTGATAGGCGCAAGCACCTGGCACTAAGCAGTGCTATCTCGAAATAGACTGTACCATCTGTCGAAGATCTGCAGAGTTGAGAGCGCTGGAAGCGGTAAGGATGCATTAGTGGTGATGAGTATGCGCACGTAGTGTCGAGTCCAGTTATTAAAGAAAGCAATTGATTTCGCAATCAACATCAAGCAGCACAAACAAAGTTCTAGAATCCCTATGCATTGTTCGACGTGTGTGCATGACCTTATCGAGGCCGCTTGTCTGCCTGGCAGCCAGGTGTGATAAAAGCGTTGACACATGCGAATCGTCTGGGGGTCACTGGTCCTCTGACGCGGTGCACAATTATTTGAGGCACGGAGCACCTGGCTTTTTTTAGTGGATCCAAGCTCTGCCAAACGCTATCCCAAAGGCGGATTAGATCGCTGAACTCGCAAGGACGACTGTCCCGCTCCATATGTATCACTGCCTGTGGAACATCGCTTCTACGACTATGTGTCGCAAACAGTAAGCTGAATGAATCTTCACGCGATATATGTGTCACGCTCGCTAGCGATACCTCAAGTGTGGCGTCCCGTCAGTGCCTGGGTTGTTTACATATTTACGTCCCGCAACCACGATATGCTACTTCTTAATCTTGTCAACTCTTCGGTCGGGGTTTTGCGCCAAAGCTCTTCACAGCAGCTTTCGCGGCCCATTCGCTCGAGAAATAACAGTATCTTAGTACTAAGCTAGAAGACGGGAACGCCGTCGTCCTGCTTATTGGTAACAGGGCCATAGAAATCGTCACTGGTATTGCGATAGTAGTACGGAAGCCAGAAAGCGTCCGTAGTCTGCCATCTTGGTGAAACGATGAGGAATTCCACAGCTGATGCACCAAGGTTGTCGCCACATCAGCTTCAGAGGATCGCATATAAACTTAAATGATGCTCATCGAAGAGGATCTTACCCATGACACGGAAGCGAGACAGCTCGAGGTCGTATGGATAATACATCCCATGCCAACCAGCAACGTCACGTGGTATGTGTGTTCTTGGCTGCAGGATCACAATTGACCATTCAGCCTCGAATTGACTTCACCCTCACCGTGGTTCGTAATGGCAACGCCACTGGTCCACCTTGCCATTGGAACTGGGAACGGGACTTTCAAAGTGTCTTACATTTGCTGAACCAGTCGAACCTATTGAGCGGGGCGCACAGAGATTGAATGATTTTGGAAAAGCTCGCAAATGTAGCTGCGAGCAATTGTACTCGCAAGGGGTGACCCGACGGCGCAGATCTCGAGGTGTCACCACATATTCGTTCTGCCTGACTATGGTATTGCCAAGCTTCGTCCAGATGTTGAGGGCGCCTGTTTGAATGATCATTAGAGGACCACTGTCTGAGGATGAAGTCGCAGTGATTGACATCACGTTCTTGGTAATGCCGGAATCCCAAATCGCAGCTCCATACTCAGCTGCAGGATCGGCATTCCTAGGCAGCATCTTCTGATACCTCCAGTCGCAGCAGTCCTCAAATGGATAGTTTGGCCACATACGCGTTCGGCGACATATGGGAAGGAGGCTCACAATAATCACCGTACGACACAAATCCGCTGTAGATGGGTGAGGACGTCGTTGAATATATTCATGTTTGCTAATCCTTTGACCTTGGGGCCGTGAAAGATGTTCCAGAGAGCCTTTCAGTAGGTACTCCAAATCGTGGCTATTGGTGGCTGTCGTTGACTTTTGGATTCGTTCCGGGAATTGTTGCGGATCTGTCTATCACGTCAGCTTATGCAAATCTACTGAGCTCCATAACACCTTATGGCTGACGTCCACTGAAGCTAGCGATGTACTTGTGTTTCTCTTGATGGCGAAGCTGGTGACGCAAGAACCCATTTTTTCAATGCTGATGAGCGCAACAAGTGGCCGAACTTCTCATATCGTGATGGGCAATCCTCGGCCCACTGAAACAGCGAACAGAGGACCTAGTGAGCAAATCGGACCATTGAACCATTTCTCTCTGCCAAAGTCTTGAACCGTCAGCGCTCATGCTGATTTTGGCTGCCTGAATGCATTCAGTCAGGCTGATAACGAGGTGTACATAAGGCTCGCATTTTTGTCAGAAAGAACTCGACTTTCCACTAGGCACGTTCATTCGCAATGAAGAACGCCCAAATTTTGGGGGGACCGTGGACGTCGGAACCACCTTTGAAGCTGGGGAATCACTTCACCGGATTTAAAGTAGTGAACATGCCGCTTGTCCTAGCTGTCTGGAACCGAATCGCTTCTCTACTAGCGACCTCGCAAAAGCTTCGTTAATACAGATGGACTATCGCGGTACTGTCGTAGCTCGCCAGCGTGCACTCTACGTGCACTCTAGAGGAAAGTTGAACAGATGGACGGGTTCTGCTCTCAGGTAGTCGACGTATCTATCAGAAATCATTGGCGTCAAAAGACTGCCATCAGCAGTAACGCACATTATTCGCCTTTTGTACGCATGGGAAGCCCCATAAAAGGATGTCATCTTTCAGGCCAGAAAGCCTGGCCACAAGCATCGGGACGAGAGCGAGGCGTTCCCAGGCTAAGAACGACTGTGCTGGCGTCGATCAGTGGAACAACCAGACAAAGTTTAGCTGCACGTTGTTCGATTGTCCCTGTCAATGCACCAAGCTCACCTGAGACCAGACCCGCATAAACCTTTTCCGCATTTATCTCTTTCCTCGCGAAAGCGACTTCTCAGACAGTCGTGCGACACATTGTGACAATTACAAATTACATCTCTATACCTACTACGCTCTTTCACGCGCCTGTGAGCGGAACCGCAATCTAGCTCCGAAGTGTTCCTGCCTGGCATGAAGGTACGTGGCCATGCTGACATGTATCGTCCGCAATGTCAAAGGATGTAACGATCTTGCCAGCGGCGAGCTGCTTGACCCATTGAATGTTGGTACTTCAGCCAGACCAGCCGGGGCTTCCCACTTGCAGACATAGATGACCGAGCTTCAAGCTCGAGCAGCGACGTCTAATACTGCTATCTAGTGTACATCGGCTTGGAGGCGGTCAAGGCGAATATTGATTATCACCATCCCAAGCGTTCTAGAGACAACGGCGTCTTACCATGGGTAACACAGGCTCGAGAGAATATGGTCATATCATGTTCGAGTGCTGGGGAGGAAAATGTCCTGTAATCTACGGAGGCCACCGTAGCGAGAAGTTGTGACGCGAAGTGCGTCGTAGCTTGGTGCGATTCATGCTGATGCTTGATGAGGGGTTCGGCAGAACTCGACCGTTTGCGTGCTCTGGCTCAAATATGTTCTATGAGACTCCAAAATGCTTGACCTTGAGCCTTACGTGACTGCGTAGCCTCTGATGCATGTGCTGATGCGTGCAGTATGAGACACACACACTGCTGCGACCTCGTCTGGTCTTGACATCAAGCTCGAGCCACTGCATAGATTAGCACGATAAGTTTCGAGCCTCAAGTGCCCGAAGCAGAACATAACAAGAGACTTGCAACATCGCCTCAACTACACATAGACGAACGGAAGCAGAAATTGAGCACCGATCATGCTGTCTCTCAATATGTTACTTCTGATTCAACCTCTCTGTGAGTATCACTAATGTCGCACAAAATCCTCCGATCTTGGCGTTCTTTTTGGTTCACAAACGTGAAGTTGGAGATTTTGGAGCATACCACATCCACTTCGCTGCAAGTCACCCGCTGGCGCCTGGTCGAGGTACTTTCCCGACTTTGCTAGAGTACAAAAGGTTTCCCGGCAAAGCAGGATGGCATGGAGAACTTGAGTGTTCTCACGAACCTTGACAGGTATCCAAGGATGTAAGTCTTACTAGTCCACCTCAATCAAGGTGCAAAATCGTTAAGTGGAGAGAGGTAAATAGTGGAAGCATAAAGCTGCACGTGGAGAGGAGACTCGACGGGTTTTTGTGCAAGCCGTGCCCACTAGACCATCACTCACTGTCTGCTTTTGGTGCCAAGTGCGGCTAAGCTCGATTAGTCGGCAAAATAGATCTTGGAACACGCCCCAGATTCCTAACCAGTCCAATGGTACCCGATAAATAAGCGAGGTCCCTTTAGTAGCAAAGACGGTGCGCTGTCACCAACTCGACTTGGGGGAGGACTGGAAGATGGAGTCGTCTACCAGAGCCAGCGCTGACAGAAATACGAAGCTCAAAGGTTATATAAGAACAGTTGACCTTTGTCAAAGTAGATCTGTTCCCAAGCTCTCTGGACCCAGCTTCAACCTCAAACTTAGCGCTGAAAGTATTCTGCTGACCCCTCCTGCCTTTGTTGTTACAGTCGTTCCTATCTCCGTCTACCGTTTCCTTTGCTTATAACGTACGGGGGTCAAAGGATGTACCTCCTTGGGATTGTCGCAGCAGCTCTCTGCTTTAGATCATCTGTTGCCATCCCGCAAAACGGAAATGGTAATGCATCGCTTTCGCCCATTTCGAGACAGCGACTGACAGTAGTCAGTGAATGGAGTCGTGCCATGCGTCAACGGTTTATGCCGCGCAGGCCAGCGTTGTGTGACGCAGGCGAAAACTCCACATTGTGTGAAGGATCCCAAAGCCCCCACCTGCTATGCTGATGAAGGTAAGCCAGTGGAAGTCCGACTTTGCGGGGAAGACAGATGCTGACAGAGATAAGCACCTTGCATAGTGAATGAGGATTGCTGTACTCGGATTCAGGGAACTACTTGCACTAACGGCTTTTGCAAGAAGGCGTGTGTCCCTGATGGCAGTAAGTGATTTTCCGTTCCAATTGACCTCATTTAGTCTAGCCAGACGTTTCTGATCATTTGCGTAGGTCACTGCAGCAGCGGATCTACCTGTTGCACTTCCGGCTCGTCCTGCCGAGATGGCCTCTGTCAGCAGCCAGTATGCACTGCAGATGGCGACCCTTGCGATTTGGATGATCCAGGGGCTTGCTGCTCACGATGTTGCGTGAGTCTTGTTGGCGGCGGTCCGCCGTCGGTGTGCTGCGGCTAATAAGCTAACTGATACGTCAAATTGTCTAATGACAAGTAGTGTCATTTGTTCGCATCCTTTGTGCAGGTAATGTTTATCTGTTCTCCTTCGTAGGTCTAGGCATAGATTAGCCGTGTTCAGTACAATTAGCAGCCACATGCTGTTCACAGGCTTGAGTATTCCAACATTGGTGCAAGAGGAAGCACAGCTAGGGATGCCTGCGCTCCGGATTTTGAACTTCGACTTAATCGGAGATCAGAGAACTGAATGTCATGGTCAAGAAATGCGGAACAAGCAGAGTCAACGCAAGGATCGACGAATTTATAAGTCTCTGGAGCTATCTCCCATTTTTCTCCTTTCAAGCGCGAATCAACTGTGCACACTCTTTGTTGACAGCATCATCGGTAGGTTGTCCCAAACACCGCGTGCCGAGTCAAAATGAACGGAGGGTAATTATCGGAAATGGTAGGTAAAATTTTCTCTGTTGCTCCCGCGCCAAGTGTATGCGACACCTTGGCGGCCAAGAGTGTCTTCGCAATTACGCCATGCTTCTTCGCAACTCCTACTTTCCCTTTCGACCCATATACCCAAGCCTCCGATTGTGGCACCTTTTCCCATCTAGAGCCTAGAACAAGCGAAGATGGCGGGGGCCATCCACAGGACTGTAAGCTTCGTAGCCAGCAACGCGCCATCTGCGCGCCGCTTCCGGCTGTTCATAACCGCTTGAACAAGAAGCTGCGAGCACAAGCAATGTCAACTAATTGCTGCTGCACAACGCCAGCTAACGGCCAACGTACCGGTCATGGGAAGCGAAAGGCGCAGGCCTTGAGATGGCTGACCAGCGGCATGCGCAACCCTGATAACACGGCCATTCTCGGAAATCAAGCACTAAATAACCAGCGCCGCACTGCAAGTTCACCTTCACTCAATGTGTCAGCATGATCCAAAAATGCAGAAATGCGACCTTTGAGCAAACTACATCCCTACGTACCCTGACATGTTGACATGACTATCTATGGCAGCCATGGACGAAGCGCATTGCTTTATGGCATACTTACAGAACCAAGGCGAGAGACATGGTATTCATACCGTTATCAACCCGACCATAACCCTCAATGCTCCATTGAAGATCGTCTCGTGGAGGAATTTGACGGACAGCTAGTTCCGATAACGCGCTTGCCCACCGGGAACGAGGTTTACAGAGACGAAGCTTATAAAGACGCCTACTGGTCGCAAGGGCGTCGTGAAGGGTGCTGAAGAAATCTCAAAGGCAAGATACTGACAGTCCTACACGCTGCTGCTGAACGCTCAACTCAACAGCTGCAGGACGATGTCGGGATAGCCACGCGTGAAGAAAACTTGGTGTGAATCGCTTGAAAGAGGCTTTGTACGAAGTTGCTGGCATCTTCGAGAGTCCTTGACAATGACTGTGTTTGGGATATGGCGTTTGGATCGGCAGCTAAAGAATCGCCCGTCGCTAAGGACGTAAACCTCTCACTAAGGAGCCTCTCTTTTACGGCAGCATAGGGCTGAGAAATGTGATCTCAAATTAACGATACTATTAACTGACTCCAACTTTACGACGGTAACATTACCACTACTTAATTTGGTTTGATATTGAAAGATGCTTCTGCGAGGATGATTTGCGGGGTCTAATTGCAGGGAATGCGCGCTTTGACGCGGCCTTCTAACCAAACGCAACGGCCCTACAACACTCAAGGTGTTCAGACTCCAAAAAAGCCGCAACTTTGAACATTTCGACACTGTCGCATTGTAATACACTCTGAAAGCTGATAAAGATGAGACTTTTTGGCGCTTTTCAAGCGGCGCTTAACTACCTTCTGCTCCTTGGTACCCATGCCCCTGCTGCGGCCGCCAATCTGCCAAACGCAGACAACTTCGCCAAGCGACAAGACCTCGACCCGATCATACCGTAAGCACTACTTTACCATTTGCTCCTTTCTAGCACTCCTAATATCTCTGTCTAGGCCATTCTACCTCAACATCCACAATCCCGTCCGCCAAACCTTCGCACCTGAATACCTCCAGGATACTGGCTTCTTTGCATCGACTATCGAACAAGGCACGCTTTTCACCTTCACCAATTACGGCGGGCTGAGCACCGTGTCGACTGAGGACAGTTTCGTCACGCTATATCTGAGCACTAGCGGTGACCATGAGAGAATGCAATGGCAGATGAGTCCAAGCCTTTTCAGCATTTACACTGGATTCAACTTCACAACGGCTGAGCATGGGCAAGTCCTTACGTGGGCGAGCGAGGCTTTTGAAGGTGGGAGGGCCCGATTTTGTCAAGACGAACTGCGAATCACTGTCATTTTCAAAGGTGATGTACCAAATGACTGTGAATTGGTTGATCTTGTGGCTTCGAGATCCAAGTGAGCGTGAGATCTGAAATGGTGGAGAGTCGGACCGGATTCGGATGGCGGATTAGCAGGTTAGGAGGCTAGCAAAAGCACGTCGTGCAACGTGAGATTGGATCTGTGTAACACACTGACAGAAGGTTAGTCCAATTATGGCAGCTGGCAGCGTAAGGGCTATACGTACCCGATCCCAACCACAGGCCAGTGGGCACACATAGCCGGAGCTGAAAGAGCTGCATTTCTGCACTTGCGACGCTGAAGTAGCCTGCGATGTGGATCAGTATTCACAAGCTGGCAAATATGAAGATCTTTTTTTATTTTAGTCATCAGCTACAAATTGCTCATCACCGTCGCTGCAATCGCCATTCCAATCTCTCTTGCCACTAACCAGCGCCGAAATGCTTACCCAACGTGACGAAATCACAAGCTCATGTATAGCATAAACTCAACCTACCGGACCTGCGACAGCATGCGTTTGGCTAGCTGTAAGGTATACCCCGTCCTACCTCTCAATCCTTAACGTCCGCCGCCCAGGCTTCGGCTCCGACTAATTACTCTATTATGGTGTCATCATCGAGCGCGCCTTCGCCTTCGCCTTCGAGACCTGAGAGGTAACACTAGCTGATAACCAATGCAACCAAACTTGGTACTTCGATAGGCGGATGGTGACAAGGAGGAGGATGAGGGTTTTGTTTGAGAGAGAAAGAGCAGCTAGTGAGATTTTGAGGTGGTTTTAATTTCGCGCCGTTCGGGAGGAGCATGGGAGCTGTTTCGCAAAGAAAGGCAAGGGCAAGTCAGCGAGTGCCCAGGAGTTTCTACGACTAGAGGTCAGTCGTCGAGCGCATCAACATATCTGGTAACGATCCAGCTCCATATTCAGCAGCATTGTGGATGCTGTCAAAGACAAGCGAGTACCGAGGAAGAGAGGCATTACGCTTAGATGCCACTGTGCGAATATTGCTTGAACTAAAGGTTGTCTTGAACCGGTAAACAGCCAGCTAGTTGCGATGTGAAGATGCATACTCGGCTTCAGCGATTTATGTGATGATAGCGTTCTTCCTTTGAATACAGTCTAGATTTGGTAAGCCATAATGAAATCGCTCGTCAAAACCACCCTTAGCCCCACGATCATTTTCTGCGTGTTGATCGACGCTGCTTGGGTTCAACTTCTGATGGCACTTTCATTGATCCAATATAGTTCTAGACAAAACCAAGGCCAGCAGGTAAGTCTTCTCTGCTGTCGTCTCGTGAACGATCTGAAGAGGTATGCTGAGCACCTACCATAGAGCATCATGTAGAGAACCATGTTTCCAAAACGTGGCACGTATTTCTATGGCTCGTGCCCTCTGGCTTCCTGAGCGCCAGAGTGCTCGTAGTCCTCATTAGAGTCAAAAGACAAGCCAGGTTGTCGTCAGATCAGTCCACATGGAGTGTCTCGGCTCCTGAGCACAGAAAAGACAGATAGTGACAGGACAGTATCCGATGGCACGTGTATCCAAGCTTGAACTCTACAGGGTCTCATGCTGACAAGGGGCTTGAGGATGTACCACATCTTGAAGTATTGATGAGGGTGGCCGGGAACGGGTGGGAGGCCAATTTGTGCCTTGACAATTGCAAAGTCTTGCCATTGCTAACCTATGCCCAATAGATACGAAAAGGCCGATTTGGCCACTTTCGTAAATCCAGTATACCATTAGCATGCAGAGTCCACTGCACTGAGATGGACTATTATTGTCACAGAGGGAAGTTCAGAGGGAAAACCGCGTCAGCCGCATCACAACTAGGCATCTGCTTCTTAATACACCTGCGAACGAGGTTTTTGGTCGAGTTGCAGCAGCGAAGCAAAGAAAAGAGTGGAAGTCGACAGTTGAAGTCAACAAATCTCAAAGATCCTTCGCGCTGTGCGATTGGGGGTTTTGAGCTAGCACACCAACTATTCCTTGTTTGGGTTAGGGTGCCGGACCAACTACGTCAACGCCCAGGGTCAATCAAGGATTTGCGGGCTCAATTGCAGGCGGCAACAAGTCCCCATTGTCCCCAAGGCTGACCGGCATCACCAGCCACGAAGTACACGCTGTTATACTGATCGCCCACTTTCGCCTGTTGAGGGATAAGACTCGAGTCCAGTGAGTTCGATGATAGTCGACCGCCGCCGCCACTCGCTGTCAGATACCTTGTACGACAGCCTTCGCCCACCATGATGCGGAACAAGCCAATGCAGTCAATGCAGAAATTGTACGATGAATGTTACTTGATATGTTCGACGGCTGTCTTCTTTGAGTCGCAGGTATACTGATTTCAGCTCAATAGCAGTCTACAGGGACTGACATGTCTAGAACAACGAGGTTGAAGCACTGCGATCATGGCGAGATGCCCTCAACCAGATCACTTATCATAATGCCAACAAGCTGCCAGCATCGTGGTCCCCGAAGACCGAGACCGAACGAGCACTATGGAATGCCCTGAAGGAGATGGAAAATCAATGTAAAGAAAGAGTCGACCTACTCAGGGCATTAAGAGACAGCAGGGCAGAGGCTGGCGAGTCACAACCGCCGAACAATTTGAGCAGGGCCAGTTTGGTAGCCAACAACGGTTCCTCGACCTGGCTGGGTGACGGCAGCATAACTCCCGCGCAATACTCTGACATCCCATCATCATCGTCTAGACCTGCTCTACCCACGCGGAGAAGAAGTAGCGGTAGCACCTTGGACCAGACCACGTTGGGAGCCCCTCCGCCCTTGCCAGTGCCCACTACAAAACACTCGAGAAGCCCAAGTCCAGAACAGAGGAAGCCCATGAGGACAACGCTGCGGCCGGAGAAGAAGGGTTTAAAGTATGGTAGAAACACTACCCAGGCAAAGCCTAACACTCTCAAGGCTGCTGGCTTGGCCTGGGACTCGACGGCGCCGAGGTCCAAATCAGCTGCAAAGCCCGACCCAGACCCCACAATAGAAGCAAGATTGAGTGCGCAAGCCGCTAGAAGAAGCTTGGATATTCCTAGGGATGATCGCGATCAAAGGACAAACAGTGTTGTGACAATGCCAGATCCTGCTGATTACTCTGGTCGGTCTTCCAGTGTCGCTGCTTACGCTGGCCAGGTTTCCTATGATCCAATCAAACCGCAATACGATGGCCCGAAGAGATCATACAATCGTTCAGCTCCAGACGTCAGCAGCCCGCCTGAGAAGCCACTGCCTGCGTCGCCGCAGCCAGCCTCCAACAACAACAAAGTACCTCCGCCGCCACCACCTCATAGAATAAAACCGGCTGAGATCAAATACCGTAAAGACATCTTTCCCTCTCCACAGAACGTCTCACAATCGCAAGCCAACAACATTTTGAGTAAAGCCTACGCCCAACCTGACACATCTCTAACAACCGATCCGAAAACATCAGCCCTGACGCGAAAGCCGGTCGCATCTTCAACACAGTCAAGAACAGCTCCACCATTCCCAAAGCCACGGCAAGCATCTACAGACGAGGTTCCCACATCCTCCAGACCGCGCAGATCAAGACGACGAACCGATGGCTCTGGCACGATAACACCGCCCTCAACGGACGAAGACTCTGACCCCCCGGACACCGAAAGCGGCCCCCAGAAATCAGAATTCGAACTCCGGGTCGAAGCGCTCTTAGCCAACCTTCCTAAAGGCGTCGATCCCTTCTTCGCCAAACAGATCATGAACGAAATAGTCGTTCAAGGCGACGAGGTCCACTGGGATGACGTAGCTGGTCTTGATGCGGCTAAAAAAGCACTGAAAGAGGCAGTGGTGTACCCATTCTTGCGCCCCGATTTGTTCTCTGGTCTACGAGAGCCAGCAAGGGGCATGTTGCTTTTCGGGCCGCCGGGGACTGGGAAAACAATGCTTGCGAGGGCTGTAGCTACGGAGAGTAAGAGTACGTTCTTTGCGATCACGGCCAGTACATTGACGAGCAAATGGCATGGTGAGAGTGAGAAGTTAGTCAGGGCACTTTTCGCACTTGCGAAAGCTTTGGCTCCTTCCATAATATTCGTCGATGAAATAGATTCATTATTGAATTCAAGAGGAGGGGGCACTGAACACGAAGCGAGCAGAAGGAGCAAAACGGAGTTTTTGATTGGATGGTCAGATTTGCAACGGGCCGCGGCCGGCAAAGATACAAGTAGTATCGGTGATGCAAGTCGCGTGCTTGTTCTTGCGGCGACGAATTGCCCTTGGGATATTGACGAGGCAGCGCGGCGACGGTTCGTGAGACGGCAGTATATCCCGCTGCCGGAGCCTGAGACACGAGAAACGCAAATCCGCACGCTTCTGAAGAGTCAGAAACATGAGTTGACGGATATGGATATCTCCACGCTAGTAACGCTGACAGATGGTAAGTCTTGCCTTCAGCCTCACTCCCAACCCGCAGAACGTGATACTAATTTATGCTGCGTAGGCTACTCAGGCTCAGACATGACAGCCCTGTGCAAAGACGCAGCGATGCAACCACTTCGTAACCTTGGCGAGGATTTGCTCACGACGCCAATCGATCAGATCAGACCGATTCGTCTGGACGATTTTAGGGCCAGTTTGGAGAGTATTAGACCCTCTGTTGGGAAGAAGGGACTCGAGCAGTTTGAGCAGTGGGCCAGTGAATTCGGGGAGAGGGGCGGCTGAGGAGGCGTTCAGCACGCTGATGAAACAGACAACGGTTGACGCGTACATCTATAGTTTGTTGGCCATTGGTGTGATACAAGGATCTTTAGGATATGATGCCATGCTGATGTTTGGATGACTTATGAGCGGATCAAAAACAACGGCACTGGAACGAACACGAATAAACATGAAAGCATAGCCATAGAGGTGTGTTTGATTTGCCAGGTATTGATTACGGACGTAGATAGCAAATAGTTTGACCTTCAATCCGAATTCTAGTAGCGGATGCCCTACTCGAGACGGAAGCAGAGTCGATGCAGCAACATCAGTCAGAAATTCTTGAGGACCTAGATGTGAGCGACACGTAGGAACCAACCTCTTCACGAAGTGATCCTTCAGTAGACATAAGGGCTTGGAAAGGACGCCGGACCCGAGCCCAACTCTTCCGACAAAGTGTTTTAGCTGAGCCTCGAGCAGAAAAGGTGAAAGCAGCCTTGGGGTGCGCGGCTGCAACGATGATATTAAAGCATCCGTTACCCGCCACAGGCGCACCCGGAAGCTGTTGCAGGCGCACGCGGGTGGGGTAGTAGGAGCAATTGGCTGGTGTGCAACGGCAGGCACGATCAGCGAGCCAACTAGTTGGCGAGGTCGGCTATGAACAAATGCTCGACCAGGGAAATAGTGTGCGCTCATTGTTTAGACCGTAGAGGGCAGACGATTGCCGACGCGCTTGTAAACTACTACTCGTAATCCACTTCCTGGACTCTTCCCCTGAACAGCATCGAAACCAAATTGACGGACGATCTTCGTGCGGCTACGGTACACATTTGTCTGATTTGGAGACGCCTGCAAGGTAAATGAAGCTCGGCGATCCGGGTTGGTATGGATAAAAAGGTGCCTCGAGAGACAATCCATCACTACGCGCGCTGTCAGCGATGGAACCTGCAGTTGTAGTGCACAACATATTGACATATCTTTCTGAGCGTACTAAACTTGTTTCCGCATCCTCCTCTCTGCAGTGGAGGCAGGATGTGATCAATGCAGCCACAAGCTTTGATCTGACATAATTGTCAGTTTGGTGAACTTACCATGACTCCCGTAGACGGTACCAGCTGTTTTGCTGGTTTCACCGGCATTGATCACGGAATGAATGGGTCGTAGACCGCGTTGGATTGTTTGAAAGGGTACTATCGAAGAATCAGAAATCGGGAGGGCGATTAATGTCCTTTGCTCGGAAATGCAGACATTTGATACCTCGAGACGGAAATAGCGGATGAGAGACCAGCGTAGGGGACGTTTGCTCCATACCCAATTTGCTCGAATGTATCGTCGCTTCTAACACCGTGGTCAGATATTGTATCTCTACTAGGAAAGACCACCGGACCCGCTTCATGCTTCTCAATGTCAACCACGCCAGGATGGATTGTATGAGCGGTGTAGCGACGTTACCGTAAGTGCTATAGACAATTGGCATTAGTAAAGAGCAACTCATAGAACTCCAGGATTTGTGACAAAGATCCACATGCGAACCCCCACAGCTCCACGAACGGACAAAGAGCACTTTGAGCATCAGGGCCAAAAAAGGGTAAAGAACCGTGCCCAGAAATGTTTTGCCTAGCGGCTTCAGTACTACCCTTTGTCAAGGCTGCGACCCTACTGAGTGTCGAATAGGTTCCTGTGGGCACGGGCTTCAAAGGGACTAGTGGGTGCGTATGCGTCCTCGTCGTCGATATCTCTCGTACGGCTTGAAGTACCTGCTAGAGACGGGGCGAACAGCGAGACGCCACCGGGTATCGGGTCTCTAGAAGCCGCAACAAGGACTTTTCATCTTGCTCCAGTTCTTGCATGGGCTTCCAAGTTGATCAAGCTTTTTCACGATTTGTTGCCACCACAGTATACTTGATGAGGCAGCGGGCAGAGACCATTTGAGGAAAGGCTTCTATGTTGATGCGCTTCGGAGGAGGGCTGATACATTCAGAGCTAGGGATGACAACGGCCGTCGCCTGTCTTAAAAGGTATCCTGTAGGCGCACCTCACTTTGCTCTGGCAGCGCGTGCCACAGTTTCTTACGTCCGTGCCGTAGTATTTCATGGACGTCGTCTTGAGCTGTCATAAGCTACAACGGCCGGCTGGATGCGTCTGTAAAAGTCTCGATGACCGATCGATTTGTGTCAGACCACCTTGAAAGACCTGTGGCGTCGACAAGGACGCAGCTCTTATAGGGTACTCCGTACTTGCGAGGACGAGTTCTTGCCGCTGGACTGTGAATCCTGGCCTTCGCGAAGACGGTCTGGGCTCGGAGTCTTAAAGAGCATAATCGTTGATCACACCACATTCGCTAAGACATAGGAGTGACTATCATGCTCTGTAGGATTATGAAATCGTGCAGAGTGGGTAAGTGGACTTAGTCAGGTGGTACTCAGGCCTAATCCAATTCAGTCTACGGCATCGAGTGGCACCACTTTCTCCATGCAAAAGCCACGAGGAGGAACACAGAAGTACAGTTCTAGTGCGTTTTAGGATTTGTAGAAAAAGCGCCAGGCGCAGGATAGAAGGTTCCTGATCGTTGTCGGAGACTTCCGCGGCGTCGTTATTTATGACTTCGGACTGGAATGCTTAGGTATAACGCTGCGAAACACACAAGCAGATACGTAGGATTCGCTCTGGTACATAATCTACATCAAGTTCTTTCAATGATAAAAAGGTTACTGATGAATTGTCCTTCATAACGTGTTCTGGAACTGTTGGCTGACCTTGACTTCCATTCATTCTACTGTTCCATTGAGGAACTTGTTCCTTCTGCTTGTCACTTGAGACTGTACAATGGCGGTGTGTAGCTTACCGTTGAGGATCGATCCTCAGTCCGACCGGCACGAGGTAGGTCAAGAATATCTCATCACGACTCGTGCATACACCAATGATTCCCAGTTGGACTGGGACATGCTCTGCTCGACAGCGGCCACATTTGATTGGCCCGAATCAAGAAACGGCATATCATCAGGTCCAGATGCACATGAAGTTACAACAAGTACGGATAGTCCAGTATCAATTTCAAAAGTTGACGCCGGCCTCGCATACACTGACCCCAGTCAAACAACATTGATGCAATGTTTCATAGGTGAGCCTATGAACTGGAGTGACCCGGAGCTTGACCAGTCGACGTCTGAGTGGTCTTGCTTCTCTTCGAAGGACGACATTTTTCACTTGAACGAAATAGAATTGGACACATGTGTTCAAAACCAACCACCGTTATGCTCGGATCAGTTACTGGAAACCATGGGATCTTCGGAGAGGGTTGGCAAAACAGCGACAGAGGTACCCGAGCTTCTGGGAGACGAATCGCAGAATGCTTCTTGTGCCGCCAGACAGGAATGCATTCATATTAGCCGAACGCTATCCAGGCCTTCGAGAAAAGCATCTGCTGCTTTACCTCCAGTGGGTGGAAGTCGATCGGAAGGGTCGAGGTCGACTACGCCCGAACTCAGACGGGACAGTTGTTCTTCTTCGTCAAGCAGAAAGCGCAGGCCGAAAGAACAAGCCAGGATATCCCACGCGAAGGTGGAACGCCGCTATCGAGAGAACCTAAACTCGAAGATTAAGGAGCTTCAGCATTGCCTCGATCATTCGAAGCGGACTTATCCTGGACATGACATAGAGCCCGAATGGACGATGAATGAAGGATTAGATCGGGCTCTTAAAGGAGCTGGAAAAGCTGTGCGCAAAGTCGATATCCTGAATGAGGCCATTCGGTACATCAACGAGATTGAAGTTGAAATGCGACACGTATCGAATGAGCTTCATCAATTGCGCGAGCGGTTCGCAAGGTTGCAAGCTGAAGGTCACAATAATCGTCCACAATGATGAGCGGATGAACACAATTCCAGGGCATAGCTCTTTCCTCGCGTTCTTCCACACGCAACTGAGATCACCAAAGACTGAAAACAACATGCAACACCTGAACTGTTTGAGTATCTAGACCAACATGAGCGGCCCCAAAAATCCGGCACTGCCTAAATAACTAGGATTCATAAGCAATGCTGAGAACATATTGCTCACGGTGATACATCGTATCAACCACCTCTGTCACCGAATTTCACTCTCTAGGAGCTTGGCAAGGACGACAACGAGTACTAATCGCCATCCGGCTTATTTTGACACAAACTTCTGATGCAGAACGTGGTTCTTGGTGTCCAATTCACCAGAGTACATGGGCAGATAAGATGCCTAAATAGCCTTGGGACGAGGTTGACAATCTCAAGATTCGATCCTAGGTCGATACTTCCGTCGAGAGTAGTGACATTGAGTTTCACGTATTTCAACATCCTGGAAACTCGGTGGTAATGACTGCAAACCTTTACATTTGGAACCAATTTCAAATCATTGAGGAAAAATGGTTCTGAAGGCTACTCGAGCAGAGGGCGAGACGCAACCCCTAGTCCGGAACTCTTCTCTTTCACCAAATTTGCAAAAATTTTCAGATCAATTGCAAGGACTAACGCGTCTTTTGTGGACCGCAGATATGAACAAGTGGCGAAAATTGTGCCTTCTCGGCCATGATTAGGATAGGATCTTACAACTGCCACCAATCACCACACTTTCCCTCGAGCTCCGTGCTCATCGTCCTCGTCGAGCTGAAGTAAGACTGACGACGAGATGGGGAAGGACGAGAGAATTGTAAGCTCTCTATTGGACGAGCGCTGCTGTATACTGTTGCAAACTGTTGCATGAGCATTAGGAGACTGATGCCAGCCCTGTTACTATGCCGTGGTTGTCAATCATCACCTCCCTAAGCATGTACGATTGGGGAGTTTGCCCTCAATGAAACCAAACGCTAGTCTACATGTATGAGGATTCGATAAGTAAACTTTGTACAGCTTCTCGGGGAAGACGGTCCGATTGTCTCCGTTCATACTAGCGAACAGATATACTCAATCCTCAACATCAATGTGAAATGTCTCGCGTTTGTTTGCAGCGGTCGCTTTGGGAACACGCACCTTCAACAACCCATCTTTCAGCCGGGCTCGGAGTCCATTGCTATCCACAGGGACAGGAAACGTGAATGAGCGCTGCAGGCAGCCAATCTCCCGTTCAGACAGTAGGCCCTTAATCTTGTGCTTTTTTCGCTGATACTCCTCTTTTTCCCGCCATATTCCGATCGACGGCAGGTCAGCTTTAGCTTCCCCTGTGGCAGCCTCTGGCTCATGTGTTGGCTGTGTACCTGTCGCATACAGTTGTGCCTCAACGTCGTCGTTTTGTTCGAGTGCCGATGACTTAGTAATAATGTTGCTCTGATTCTCCTGCAATTCTTTATACATGCCCCACTCACGTTCAATGTCGAGCTTCGAGGAGTATGCTTCGATTAGTATGCCACGCTCGCCGAGGCGCTCGATGGAAATTTTTTCCCGATCACCGACGCCCGGGAATTCCCCTTCCAGAAAAAAGGCGTCAACAGTCTCACGTACATCGAACCTTGGGCAAGTGACGCCAGCGCTATGCTCTCCATGGGATGGATTGCTATGCGTGTCCTTGTTCGAGCTTTGAGACACGTCATTCAAGTACCCGATGACATTGCGCAGTGATGGCCAATGCTCAAGGTCATGTAGACCAAGATTCACGTGAGATGGATGAAGAATGTTGTTAATGTGGAATGCTGGTGCCATAATGAAGTGTACCGGGTTTGTGACATGGCTGGCACAGGAGAATGTGCGTAAAATCAATGTGTCTTATCCTTCAGCTGAAGCCAGGGCCGTTTTCTGCAACGCACAGTAAATACAGGCCAACATGAAGTTTTGTAGCGTGACCTATCTCTCAGCTCACCTGCTCTCCGGGCAGTACCGGATGAGAATACACCGTAGAGGACGCATTGAGTTGCAATTCATCCTGCACGTGGAATCCGTCGTATCTGCACGTTCTGAGGTATGTTATTTATTGATGGCGTGATAATGCGATTGTCTATCGGAGAATTTTTAATTGTCGTTGTCCCCTTATTAAGCGATACACGAACTGGGCCTAGCTTAGATCGGATGGTTCGCGAACGCAGGGTGATCTCGGGGGGTGTCGACGTTAGTGCTACTCGTAAATCTTCAGCTTCTGGATTTCTCAGGGTGGTCTGACTACGTATTTCATGCATATCACGGGCTCCATCTTTACGCGCCTGTCTTCTATCTCTGTCCAATTCCTCGCTTGTTTTCGGCTATGTCTGGGCCTACCTTCCGCTTGGTAACTCGAGCTGCTCTGCAGGTGGCTTGCCCGTGGCCTTTCGCTATCCCCGCATCATCTTCAGAACAGCGGTTTGTGAAGCTGACGGGTTTTACGACCATTTGCAAAGAGTCTCATGATTCATCCCTCGTAATTCTGGTCAGTCTCAGGTGAGTTTTAGGGCAATATTGAAGACAAAGTGAGATGGCAGGACGATATGCGGATACACATATAGACAAGGATATCTCACGTTCAGAGGTAAGGAACCATTGCCAGTATACGCATCCTAGGGTACGATAAGTAGCAAATTTTGCTCGAAACAATTTTGAACGTATCTTCACAATCAATCACTACCATGCCTAGTCAGGAACTCCACAGCTTGACCTCTCACGCTGAGGTGGCAGCGGCCGCTCTTGGCTCCGTCTATGCTGCGAATGAGCTCGGCAAGGCTCTTTCGGACAATCACGATGATGCGACAGATCACTATCTAAAGGCCACAGTGGGTGCAGCTGTCGCCGTAGGCGCATATTACCAGCTCTCTAAGAAAACGGGGAGAAGGCACAAGGATGGTGTTGACTCTGATTCGTTGTCCGACGATGAGAAGGAAGGTGACCACTCGTCGCTGTCTCATCGTCGTCACTATTCCGACCACCATCACCCACATCACAGACGGCACCTACTCGAGGAGGCTGCAGGTGCCTACAGTTTGGGGAAAGAGCTGCTGGGCGATGACAAGCACCATATTGCTCACTTGATTGCTGAGGCCATGGGTGCGGCTGGATTGATAAGGGACATCCATTATCGGCGTAAAGAGATTGCAGAAAAGTGAAAGATTTTATAGGCCGACCTAAGAATTTGCAATGGAAGAAGCGTTTTGGGGTCTGGACCTTTGCTACTTAATCTGTGATTTTATTTCAGCGGAACACAAGGTATGACAAGACTCGGCATTCGTAGTAGTGGTGCTAGGCCCATTATATCAGAGATATTATGTCTCCCTTAAATTGCCTTTGACGCCGATTATACCTTGTCCCTTCCCGCTACTTGATCCGTTTCCCGAGATACACTCTGTTCGAAAGACTCCCATATGGACCGCTTAGAAAAATCGAGCCAACATTTCTAATAGCATGATTGAACGCCTTGGCTTCGCTGTAGCTGCGAAATTCATACGCGACGTCTCCGTGAGTTGCCGTGTAAACTCTGACTAGGCTGTGTGGTAGAGTAACATGAACCCAGGTAGGATGACGATCTGGATCGAGAATACGTGCAACGGTGCAAGCATGACGGAACTCTCGTGCTTCTTTCGCGTCGGAAAACACCAGTACCGGTTCCAGAGGATTTATGGAGAGGAACGATCTTACTGGACGCGGAACCATGTTCTGACTATGTCAGCAAATATTATCCTAACGTCATACGTGGTTGAGGATACTATACAATGTTATTTTAGATTGCTAGCAAACAAGTAAGGTGAGTTCGAATTTGACGAGGATAAGCAGCACTGGTCCCATTTGAGCGACAGAGTCGGCGTCTATATATTGTAGAATACGAGTTTCTGGATTGTGTGCGAGAACGGAAGTGCAGGTAAACCCGAATATAACCTCATGATCATGCTGCAAGAGCTATACCATACTGCAGGAGTCATGCTGTTACTCGGGGCACGTGGCGTGATTCTTGAAATGCGGCCTTGCCTTTTGCTTGGCATCTGCATGTCTACAAAGCATGCTTAGCCTCAGTGTCGGAAAACTGAATTGGTGACTGATGAAATCAGACTCAATGGCAATTTTCGTCTTTTCTTACCCGAGAACCGCTCTTGCTAATGCACTGACCAAACACACAGACACGGACTTCAACGTCGAGGATCTGCCCGCTCCAAATTGTGAGCCTGTGTCAAAGTCGTTTATCGGGCTGAATGCTGACTCGGTCCGCGGCCAATCACTGCTGTGGTCTCTCGTATTCCATATTTTCTTCCTTCGTACACCGGTTGCCAGCTTCATCAGCCTCGAAATGTAGTCTTTTGTATAGCTGCTTAATACACACCATCGTCATCGTGCAGCGTGGTATGCATATGGGCGTGCTGTTACTTACAATAACATCAGATTTTGAGTTAAGTACCTCAGACCGATCATGCTTGCTTCACTGAGTCTGCTGCCGAATGAGTGATCCTCGCGGAGGAATGCTCCGCATGATGGTTCGTCCCGACGTCGAAGAAAACAGCTCTTTAGCAAAGCTATGCTTATATAGTACGTAACGAGCCCTTAATTGAATAGTCTTCATTTACATTCCAGCGGTTGTGAGAAGTCGTACGGCTGGTCGCAAGGATGTCGAGACTACAAAAATCCTCTTTGGTTCAGAGTGTTCTGGGTTCTACGCAGATTTGATTCTGTTTTTTTTGCAGGACCTCGATCGCGGTACGCACGACAATGACGCGAAGCGGGGAGTTGGAATCAGCAACCTCGACCAGCGTTAGGAATTCTCCGTAGCTTTTGTGCCAACCTTAACAACGGCGCACACCGCAAAACTATCGAGCTCACTTAAATTTTCATCGCGTCGCTAACCGTCGATATGACAATGTTGGACTTCCTGAGATCCTTGTAGCCAGCAGATGATTCTATCAGAACTCATCAGAATGATGCTATTTTTATGCTGCTGCATGCAGCCAAGTCCGTCATCTGGGCATTCAATACTTAAGCCTGATTTTGGGTGAGGCTGCAGGTATTTTTCGCATGTGATTGCAGTGAAGCGAGGCCGAATAGCACTTGAACCTAGAGAAACACGCCTACGCGCCGTCTTCGCTATGAAGGTCGCATTCTACAGTACTAAAGAGGTGCTAAACCCTTCTTGTACCCATATAGTGAAGTCCTGACATGTACATATTATAGTACGACCGAGAATCGTTCGAACGGGCAAATGCCTCCCTTGGAAACCCGTTAGACTTCACGTTCCTTTACCTCAAACTGGCCCCAGAGACCGCAGCATTAGCACAAGGCCATGAAGCAGTCTGTTTGTTTGTGAACGACGATG
Organism: Herpotrichiellaceae sp. UM238; assembly: GCA_000315175.1. NCBI lineage: Eukaryota > Fungi > Ascomycota > Eurotiomycetes > Chaetothyriales > Herpotrichiellaceae > Herpotrichiellaceae sp. UM238. The sequence continues at coordinate 251,974 of AMYF01000071.1, forward strand.
CTAGCGCTAACGTGAGAAAATGAGCTCTCCCTTAAGCATTACAAGCCGAATGCTGACATTCGTCTATGATGCAGACCCTTGAGAACCTTCACCGTGTGGGTGTCAAGCTGATCTCGCTTCGGGTATATTGGGCTGTGTCTCGACTGCTTGACAATGATTGACCATAACAGTGTGCCGGCACGAACAATGTCGATCTCGAGCGAGCCAAGGAACTGGGGATTGGAGTCGTTCACGTGCCATCTTACTCGCCAGAGGCGGTTGCAGAGTTTGCTGTAGGCATGATGTTGTTGACTATAAGGAAATATCACAAGGCCTACAATCGAGTCAGGGAAGGCAATTTCATGCTTTCAGGTACATCCTTCGACTGTTCTCCAGCTACTTCTGTTTCGAGCATTCTAATTGCGGTATAGGTCTTGTTGGGTTTAATTTGCAAGGTAAGACAGTTGGTATCATTGGCACGGGACAAATTGGCCTCGCTACGGCCAAAATCTTGTCCCAGGGCTTTTCTAGCAAGGTCGTTGCTTATGACCCGTATCCAAATCAAACTGCTGCAGAGAAGTATGGCTTCACGTATATATCCGCGCTCGACGAATTGCTCGAGCGGTCAGATATCGTGAGTCTCCACTGCCCTTTGATGAAATCGACGCACCACATTTTGAACCACGGCACCCTATCTAAGATGAAGAAAGGCGTCGTTCTCATTAATGTGGCGAGAGGAGCGTTGGTCGAGACGAAAGCACTTATACAGTATGGTTCGGCTATCACTCTCCAACAGACAACTGCTAATGAGCCTCTAGCCACCTGAAAACCGGTCATATCGGTGCTGTTGGGCTTGATGGTCAGCTCTAGTCTATATCTGCTCTAGCAGAGCCTATCCTATGCTCAGTGCTGATACATCTACTAGTGTACGAAGGCGAGGCGGAGTATTTCTTTCACGATTCAAGTTCGAAGATCATTCAAGACGACGACCTTTCTCGGCTCATGAGCTTTCACAACGTTGTAATCACGTGAGTGGTCATTTTGACTTCTATAGGAGCATGATTCGGGAAACAGAACCATCTGACGAAGTAACAGTGGCCATCAGGCTTTCCTGACCGAAGAGGCGCTTCACAGCATCGCAGAGCAGAGTATCCAAGGGCTTCTCGGCGATGGAAAACGTGCTTTCGCAGACTGAGGACATTCGAAGCGGCTTCTCCTTCATCCACTACATTGAAACAGTTATTTGATCATGTACAATTGACTACGACGGCAGGAAGTATGATATTGCCTATAATCGCACATCGCCCCTGAATCCCTCCTGTCATCAATTTTCAAGCACGTAGACCCTGTATGGTTGGTGTGGCCCTGCACCATCCTGTCCCTTTGTGCTTGCTTGCAAACTTCTTTTATTGTCCCCGGTCAATCTTGTCGCCCGGAGCTTTCGAGACAAATTGTGTCCTGATTGGGGCTCGAAGTTCTCCTCTCTTCATTGCTGGATTTGTAAGTACGGCTCAGCTGCGTTCAACAGCAACCTCTCACGCATCCTCCTAGGATGAGTCGACTATCTAGAAGCACTGTTCGACGCAGTCGCCATTCACAACCTTTGCCAATCTTGTTCCAGAATCCTTCGAAACTTAGGGCGTCCTGCTGAGCTTGGACACTCACAACCATGGACCTCAACGACTTACTTCTGATTGCGGACCGCATGTCAGGTCTCAAGAACTTAGTAACGTTCGGCTCCTTCGGATTTGAATCTTTGCGTGTTGACAATTTCTTGCCCAATTACTGCGGCTCACATGGTCTTGGAGCCGCACAAGGGACGCTCCGATTGCCCTTCCGAGCACATGCTCCTGTTGCTCACGCATCCCAATCTTCAACTTCAATTTCTTCGACGTTGACCAACAATGCAGAAGCCATTGCTGGGGGCTGACTGACATGTTCGAAAAGATCTTCGATATCATCCTCTGCATCCCTGCCCTTGGATTTTGGACATGGTCGTTTCCTCTCGTACTCCGGACCATGCGGCATTGCTGGCTGTTCGTCCTCGTGCTCGTGCTCATAGACTTCGGCGTTGTTATGCTCAAGTTGGTCCAGTAATTTGATGTGGGCCAAGAGTAGTCTTAGGTCATGCTCGGGTCTGTTGCTTTCTCGTGCTGCTTTCGTGCGTGCTACGGCTGTCAGGTGGGATGGATCTGTAGCTCGAGAAGAAAAGACGGGCATGGCGGTGGTATCTGGTGTCATTGCTAAAAGGCACCTTGTCTCTCTTGCACATTTGTGAAAGTGCTCCGAAAGCTTTCTTTGTCCTGCTGCGGATGATACCAATCCCGCGTGGAATGAAGCAGGACAAAGTCAAGGCATACCATTCCAGGAAGCGCGCAATTATTTACATATTTGATGTCTTACGCGCTTCGGCAGCTCACGGAATGCTAAAATTATGGCAAGTAACGTATATCTGGGCAGGCCTTGTGATCGCATCCTTACTCATAGACACGAACGCTCCGCGGCATGGTAAAATTTGAGCCGAGAAAGCTCTTCCAAGGCGCGAGGTTAGTGATTAACACCGGCTTTAGGCTTACGTGGACAATGACCTCATGCCGCAGACCCTGGTATTCCTTGTGTTCCACAGGCTCCCCCGTGCATCCGAAGCATGTCCCGCAGATGGGGACTTTTGCTGTGTCATTTCCAAGAAGCTAGACACTTGTCTTACTTCAGAATCGTGACCGCCGCGGACTCAGATAAAACTTCCAAGACCGGCTGCGTAAACTCAGTTATATTTCCCTGATCGTTGCTAAGGCAGTGCATACAAACACATCGCAATGATGGCCCTGACGCAGAATATGGAACGCTGGAAAAGGACAAAGGACAACTACGCTCGCAAGCATGCTTGTTTGTGGTTACGAAACCCTTTTTGTGCAGTCTTAGGTGATAGTCAGCAATCTGCATTTCGAATCGAGGCATAACGTACCTCATTGGTCGCTACGAGCCCAGCTACCATTCGCACAGTCAGCCGCCGTAGGACATCCTACCCAAGACCATACACGGCTTCAAATTTCAACATGCACCTCATTTCGGCGGTACTGTCATCTTCCACGCGATCATCTGGATGTCCGAACCCGCGATGCACTGTTGACGGATAACACTGCGAGATATTTCCCTATTACGGCAAGAATGATTCGCTATGCACCTCCCACTGCGCCGCACAATACAAACAGCTCAGCTGGCTTTCGAACCAGAGATAAAAAGGGATCTCAGGATCCTTATCGTTCCTGAAGCAATGTGAGCTTTAGACGGCCCCGTCTGACAGGAAAACTGCTTTGAGCGACTTTAAGACTGCCTTCTAATGGGTCCGTAGAATTTTCACTCCTAACTGGTATGAGGCCCGTCAAGGAAGGCGTCAACCGTATTGCTGAGTTCTGATCGTTAGTAGTCCGTTTGTCCTCTTATGGTCGAAGAGATTTCAGCTCTTGTTCTCTTTACAACAGGGGGATAACCGACAAGTAAAAAGGTTGAAGATGAAGTCAAAGAGTCAACGAAGCAAACCACCGTGGTGCTGTCCAAAGTCCCGTCGAAAGGAGCATGCCTGGAGATCAAGTACACCCTCTCCTGGCAACACCGAAAGGAGATTTTGCATAGAGTACCTGAAGAACGTCAAAGCTTCGCACTACCTAAACAGGAGTTGTGATTACCGTAGTCCTCACGAGCGTTTCCAGTCATCATCATCTTCTTCGGCAAAGGTGGCGTGGATGCGGGAAGGACACACGACCGTTCATCGAGAAGCTAAGGCTCAATTCTGACAGCCCATGTTCAAGATAACTCCAAATTCTCTGTGATTCGATAGTACTGAAGGCACACGTACCACGAAAGACATGTTTGAGAGTGATGCCCTATAGCCTGAAATGGAAAAATCAACTCCATATGGCGGCACCCGCTGTTGGCGTCAGTTATTCGCTCAAACCTGTCCAGACCCAATAGAATGCGGTTGAGCAGTATCGGGGCTGGTTGCCGCCATTTTCTTTGTACGGTGATGGCTTGTGGTTATAGCTTTGCGCTGGTAGCGACGAGAAATCGCCATGGGAGTCAGAGCACATACTTACATGATTGACCCGAGAATTGCGCCTTACTCAGCGTATGGTTTTGCAATAATATGGCGCAACAACGTGAGCATGATGTCCACCATTTTTAGACGACACCAAGAGAAAACTACCCAGCAACATCCTCTACCCTTTTACTCCCATCCATCGCAACCTCACCCGTCTGTCTCTCCCTTTGAAACAGGCTCTCATTCCACCCCTCTGCGAAAAACTTTGACAGCGCTTCCACCGTCGTGTTTCCACCGCTAACGATGATTCCAACGTCCCACGGTCGCGCCGTACGCTCTTCTCTCTGCTTCCGTCGCACGAGATCTCTGAATTTCTGATTGAAAAGCACAACTGCCAGTGGCACGGCAGAACTCGGTTCGATAACGACTTTGACGCGTTCCATCATAAGCTTCAAGGCCATCTTGATCTCGTCTTCAGACACACTGTACACCCCTTCGACCATGCTCTTATCACTGATCACACCCCAGGGTAACACACCCACCGGCGTCCTTAACCCATCTGCAATCGTGAGTGTCTTCACGTGAGGAATGCGCTCCGGCGGGTTCGACGCAAGACCACGTTCACCATCATTTGCGCCCTCAAAGTTTGGTTCACAGCCGAACACCAGTGTTTTCTTTGAGCTGCCAGTGGACGAGGCATGTGTATGTGAGTACCACGTCGCAGTGCCACTCAACAAACCTCCTCCTCCGAGCGGTGTGAGGACTGCATCGAATCTTTCCTCCCCGTCTGCTTCCCGCCGGTCAGTAGCTGATGCTGGAGCTGTGGCGTTCATAGATGCACCCGCACCCTCACCGGCATCCTCCGCCGCCCCAGAACAAATCCTCCCACTCCTTCTCATAGCCCGAAACTGCTCTTCGGCCTCCAGACCGGCCGTCCCCTGACCAAGCATGATATCCGGATGATCGTACGGCGGGACTAATATCGGCCCCTCTCCGCCAGTCTTGGCTCGCTGGTCCTCTATGACCTGCCGCACGACCTCTTCCCGTTCCGGCGCCGTAGACCCCGAGAACACAACAGTAACACCCTTGTGGCCCTTCGTCCCGGAAATCTTGGATTTCGTACTGATGCGCGGCATCACGATCCACGCCGGCACGTCGAGCGTACTGGCCGCGAGCGCGAGCGCCTGCGCGTGGTTCCCGCTGGAATGCGTGACGACGCCGCGTCTCCGCAGCTGCTCGATTCCGATGCCCCTCAGCTCCGAGTCGGGTGGTGAAGCTAGGTGGGTGAGTGCGCTGAATGCGCCCCTCGCCTTGAACGCGCCGATCCGCTGCATGCTCTCCATCTTGAAGAACAAGTTGAACTTGGGTCCCGCGCCATGCTCGAGGTCTGCGCCAGGTCTGGTGGAAGCTTCGTCGTTCCAGATCCCCGGCGGGTCATCGCTAAGATAGGCACTCGGGTTCGGCGATGAGGCGATCTTGTCGATTGTGCGGGAGGTAATGAGGGGGGTGCGGTGGATATAAGGTTTAATTCGTTCGTGAGTTTGGCGGATGCTGTTTGGAGAGACAGGGAGGCAGGTGGTTGGGTCTGCCATGTTGTGCTGGGGAGAGCAGCGAGTGAAAGGTTTGCTTGGCTTGATTGGGATGGGCTACTGTTGTTTATGGTCGTTCTCGCAAGGAGAGGCAATGGGCCCGGGAGTCAAGGCTACAACTGGATTTTGAAGTCTTAGACTGGCAATGTATAGAAGTGGCATATGTTGTAATGGACTGATAAATAAAAGAGGAATGCTTCAAGTTTGATGTCGCAAACGCTCATTACATTCTCACCATTTCTATAGAAATGACACATCAATCATCGCCCAGTTTTCAGAGTGTACTCTCTCTTGAGACTAGCGCTCGATCGTTTGAGAGGCGAAGACGACCTACTCAAATATTCTACGTTCTTCTAACAGCACTAGCATTCACTGTCTCCACGGGCGAGACGTTGCATTCAAGATACCGTGAGTATCTGTACGCTCATTCGCTGGCTAAGTCGGCATTGCAAGGTTCTTGGCCGAGCTCGGAGTGAGACTTGAGGTGTGCCAATTCCCAATTAGACCATACCGGCGAGGGTCGCTACAATTTGCGGCAGCAATGGCTTATAATGCTAGCAGAATCCAAATGATCATACAACTATCAGCTATGGATATGGCGGTAGCGAGACACGCAGCGACGTTGTCGGTGATGCTGGGAGCTCGAACCACTCAGCAATGATAGTCACAAAAGGTGCAGGAAAGGGGAACACGAGAAAGTGTTGACTTTTGCTATTCTCTCGACCAAACGCCATCCATTATTGTAGCACACCTGTACAGATGGTATCAAAACGTCATGGATGTTCAAGATCCTGGTATCAAACCTTCCTCCGTCATAGTTTACCTTTCCACAAGTCGGTCGCGGAGAGGCCGCTTAGTTGTTCTCTGGTCTAAGAGATCTGTCACGTTATTAGCATCAAGGCATCCAACCGCAGAAGCATATACAAACCTCACGGCCTTCCCGGCTCTCCAGATCTCCAGGTCACGGATTTCCTGCATCTCCTTCTCATACTTTTCTCTGTAATCCGGCTGGCTATTGTATTCCAAAGATCTCTTCGTCTCCTTCCCATCCTTGACGCTGTCATACAGCTCATTGAAAACCGGCTTGAGCGTATCTTTGAACTTGCTACTCCAGTCAATCGCACCTCGTCTGGCTGTCGTCGAGCAAGCAGCGTACATCCAATCCATACCGTTCGCACCAATGAGCGGATAAAGACTCTGGGTAGCCTCCTCGACGGTCTCATTGAATGCTTCACTTGGGCTGTGACCTCTCTCCCTCAGCACCTCATACTGAGCAAGGAACATACCGTGGATACCACCCATCAAGCATCCTCGCTCGCCGTAGAGATCAGAGTAAACCTCCTTTTCAAAGGTCGTCTTATAGAGGTAGCCGGAGCCCACGGCGACACCCATAGCAATGGCTTTTTCCTCGGCTTTGCCAGTGACATCTTGGTAGACGGCAATGGAGGAGTTGATACCTCGGCCTTCACGGAACAGGGAGCGCACGGTTCGGCCGGAGCCCTTGGGGGCCACAAGGATTACGTCGATGTCTTTGGGGACGTCGACTTTAGTCAGATCTTTGAAGACGGGGGAGAACCCATGGGAAAAGTAGAGGGTCTACCGAAGCTGTTAGTTTGTCATCGACCACTGTTCTGGGGGATTTGTATACCTTTCCCTTTGTGAGCTGGGGCTTGATGGCTGGCCAGGTTTCGGATTGAGCAGCATCAGAGAGCAGATTCATGATGATGGTGCCTCGGGAAATGGCCTCATCGACCTCGAACAAGTTTGTACCGGGGATCCAGCCGTCTTGTTGTGCCTCTTTCCACGAAGCGCCATTCTTTCGTACGCCAATGATCACGTTGAGGCCATTGTCTCGGAGGTTCAGGCCTTGACCATGACCCTGGGAGCCGTAGCCAATGAGGGCGAGTGTATCGTTCTTGAAATAGTCCTAAACAAGATGAGCTGGCGCAAACCGTTGTGACTGACTGTGAACTCACGTGAAGCTTCTCTCGGGGCCAGTCAGACCGTTCTACTGCCAGTCAGCGAATGGTGCTTGAAAAGCTGAGATCTCACGAACCGTAGACCTGCTCTTTGGTACCTGCAAAGTCAATGGTCTTGACACCTCGTGCTTGCTGCTGAATGGGAGCAGCGACAGCTCGAGGGGCTTTCTGTACAACAGGTCTGCTTGTGGGTGCGGAGACGAAGCCGCGTTTTGGTACAACTGGAGCTGCGACCTTTTGCTTGGAAGCTCGCAGAGCTGTTCGGGCGAACGATCTGGTTGCCATCTTGTACAGAATATGCAGGATAACAGAGCAGGTCTTTGTGTGCAGCAAAAACTTTAGTGAGTGGTGAGTCGAAACGGTAGTCGCAAGCTCGGGGGAATTTTTGGTCGCGGCTTCCAGAGCAAGCAAACTCCGGAGCCCTGCACGGCACCAAGCAGCATCTGGCTGGTCTGTTCGCCGGCGCTGGAGTGCAGCCTCGTTTCTTGGCGTCTCCGGCATCGGCCAATCCACTCCCTCACAATTAATGGTTGGTCTGTATATAAATCATCTGCGCCATGTGAAGAAGCCCTCGACGGCATTGACCTAACAATACTGAGGCAGGTTTCCTTGAGTACAGCAAGTTGAGACAACCGCTATCCTGTCACACCATCATGGGTTGTCCGCTTTACTGGGTATCAAGAACAAGCCTATTTCTGAGGAATCCCATATATTGATTGGTACATATTCTACCTGTATCTTCTTCCATCTTGTCCTCTAAAAAGTCGAGTCGTGGTATCGTAAAAGATCGCTCAGAAGAAATGCCGTGCCGTGCCGTGCCATGCCCATGCCATGCCATGCCATGCCATTCATCGATCACATCTTAGTCGTGCTCCTGTAACGCTCATAGTCCCCCAAAATGTTTCGCATAAAACGCACCGCCGGCTAGGGTGGTTACCTGATTAGCACCCGATCGTAGGTGATACCCTTCACAGAGCCGCCAGTCATGCTAGTCTTGACATTACGTCTGAAGTTCTCCCGGTTTGTCCTTAGGTCTTCGGCAGCCTCTTTGTTGAGAGGATCTGATGCGTTCGGCTCGAGGAAGAGGAACTGTCGGATTCGTCAGTCTATTTGCCCAGCAGTGACCCCAAAGTCTCTTTTCCGACTCACCTGCATCCCGACAACTACAGCGTTGAGTGCCAACACCGGCTTCCAGTCCTCTCTTAGTATGTTTAGACACACGTTCCCTTCCAGGTCAATGTTCGGATGATAAATCTTTTGAGTGCATTTGACCTTGGGCGGGTCGTGAGGGTAGTTGTTCGAAATTGCGAAGGTGAATTTGAAACTGCCGCCCTTGTACATGCCCTCATCTGGCTCGATTGTCAGAGTGAAATTGAGGATGTCGTCGGGGTTCTCAAAGTCTGTGCGCATCGTAGAGCCTAAGGACAGGTCGCTGAGATCTGCGGAACGTCAATATGTTCTTGCCCCGAGGCGCGGCATGCTTCTACCTGCCTTTTTGTATCCGTAACTGTGCGGCCGTGACTCTCTTCTTCTTTTGACCCTGTCCTTCTGCTTGCGCATCCTTCTGCTGCTGCTGCTTCATGCTCCATACTTTCAACATTTTGCAAGGCTGGCCTCACTCGAGGACTTCCTGTGGCTGCGTGCTATGGAAGAGGCTTTTTCCAGTTGGTCGCGTAAAGCATATGATGGGGTTGAGATGCTTAGGTCTCAGTAGGTTCGCGTGGAAAGACACAGGCGAGTTGGAAGACGGCTTTGCAGTGAGACACGTCGGCGTAGTCACGCAATGAACATCGACTTCAAATGCGCCACCCTGACTGGCGGCAATCGGTGGCGTCGGGCCGACCTCGTACGTCAGCCTGAATGGTTCCCCAGCCTGTTAGGAAGCCAGAAACCACAGATAATTAAGTTTCACGACACGTGGAAGAAATTTGCAGGTTGAGAAACTGTTTCTTCGGTGAACCACACTACATGTTCATCATCTAAAGTGTTCAATGTGCGACTAGCACTTCTTTCCTCGCGAACATCGAGCTCTAACGTGGAGACTGCTAGCTCCACTCCTATCTGAAGCTTCAACCTGGTGCTCAGCCTGGGTCGTCGCCCGTAACAAAGTTGTCAATAACGTTTCGACTGCTTATCTCCTAGCGAAGCAGCAAAGTAGACCTGTCTTACCCAAGAACCAACAGCATCCGATAAATCGAACAAATGACAATGCAGCGGTGATATACAGAAGTGTTGAGAAGAAAGAACTCGATCTTTGTGTCGCAGTAGACTATAATCCACATTAGCAGGTAATCCCCGGAAGCCGAAAGAGATGACTTACTGTAAAACCAAATTGTGACAAGCTGCTGGAAGTTATGCCAGCTGCGAGAAGCGCATTGGTGAAGATCCACGTAGACACCAGCCGGGTTCGGAAGTTTCTGTACGAGTCTTCCAGGTTCTTCTCGTTCTTCTCTGGTGGAGGATTATAAGGTGAGAGCGCTCGTCGGACGGTAGCTTCAAATTGCGCATCAATGTCGGCTTGTGGCTTGTCGACCTCTTCAACCACCGCCGTCTTTCCCTTCTCGTCTTTCTTCGTTTGAGCTGACGGAAGCACATCTGCCTTGTCTGAGCCCTTGGTACCCCACGAGACGTCATGCCAGTTGGAAAAGGCATAGATCATCAAAATGTTGATGAAGGATGGCATCAACGCGAGGTACTGAAAGAATGACGTGAACATGTGCCAGGGATCCAGGTACATGAAAGATGCGACATAATAGAGACCAAACGTGGCAGCCAGCGCGATGATGATGATACCGGAACCACCGCCGTCAAAGAAAGATTTGAAGAACTCTTCTGCGCCTTCATTGAGCTCAATTCCCCTACCACTGGTGAAACCTCGGTAGACCAGATAGAATGCATCAACAATGACATAGGCTTGTATGATGCCGAAGACAACGAAAGACATCATGTAGGCGATTCTGGATCCCTTTGGTCGGTTGCCAAGGGCCAAAATGAACTGCAGGAGAAGGAAAGCCAGATAACCGTACTGTAAGATGGTGTTGACAATCGGAGTAACAGTGTTACCGAACGGGAATGCAGCAGTTGTCTGAGCTGGATTGTTTGCACCCGGCGGCTGACCGACCAGGTCCATGATGACCTTAGTGGTAAGCCAGTACGACGCAAGAGCGAACCAGGACATGAGCACTGTAACCGTGTTGTAGATCATCTGGATGTGGAAAAAGAACATTCGAATGATGTTGTGTCCAGACTTGTACATTCGACCGAAATGCATGAGAGAGTAGAGTGACGCAGCGAAAGAACCGTTGAGCCATCGGCGTCGTTGACCGATGAATTCTGCTGCACCTTCTGGCACGTCAGTTTCACCCTTGGAAGCCTTGACGTAAGTCAAATGCCACTTCGATCCCGCTTTGGCGACCAATTCGAAGCAAAGGATACGGTCCTCGGCCAAGAACATGTTCTTTTTGAAAATATTCATGCCCTCAATGCCCTTCTTGCCAAGACGCGCGGAAAGTGTATGATCACCGTGGAAGTACTGTTCGAGAGGTCGTCCCATGATGGCTCGGAATCTGTATGCAGAGAACGCACCGGGTAGCACAGAGACATAACCGAATGACGATTCCAGAGGCTTATCCAGGATGTTTGAAATCTTGTACTCGAAGTTCTGTGCTGCAACCAGAGGGTTCAACAATTTCTTCCATCCACGACCCAACATGGCATGGATTTCACCGCAAGAACCCCCCAAATCCTTGTCGTTGTAGAAAGACTCCCACAGCGCAAGAAGTGATTTCGGACCAGGTTTGGTACCGGCGTCCAGCAGAATGCAGACTTCGGGATTCAAGATCCGGCCAAAACCGTTGAACAGCCATCTGTGAGAGTTAATTTTTTTGCTGTTCTTCTGCTTCAAACAGAACATCATCTGGACCGGGGGTAAATCGGTAGCATCGTTGTTGGTGGGTCGAATAAGCTGCTGATTTGGTGTGACTGACAACTGTGTGGTGTATTCGAAGATATGCGCAACAGTATCTTTGCCGTCAATGTCCTTCTTCATCACACCGTCTTGATAAACACCGATCGTGGCAAGAACGTCCAGAGTCTCTTTATCGCAAGGATCGATACCGTCGAAAACCAAGCAGACAACAATCTTCTGCCAGGCAGGACCGCCTTTGTTCCAGAACTCAGTCTTCTTGAGATTGACGATATCTCGAATGTTCTGCATGACACCGTGCAAAGTTCTAGCGGTCAAGACCTTGTCTTCATTGTAGTACGTGATAGCGATCAAGAGCTCAGTGTGTCTGTTATACATGGCCGGTCTTAGATTGTATCCGTTCTTCAAGGTGAAGTCATCAGGATCGCAGGTGGCGGCAGTATATCGCATATGTGTAAACTCTTCGCTTCCGCCTTCGAGATCCTGTCGGTATTTTGGCTGGATGGCATTCTGGATCGCAGAGGGTACGGGATAATCAATACTCAGGACGTTGCCCTGGGTGAGCTTGACTTTTCGGGTCGCATATCGCTTGATCTGAGATTGGTTCTGCCTTGCTCTCCAAGCCTCGGTCGAATCACTTCGAATATAGGGATTCGGCGCAGCGCCGCCCTGCGGGAACCCGCCTGCATATGGGTCTGGAGCGCCGTTGTAAGAGGCATCTGGGCCTTTCGGCTCAGAGCTCATGTAGGACTCTTGGATATTGTACACAGAATCGTTCTGTGTCAGATTCCTAGAGTGGTCATCGTAATGACCTGGGTAGGTTTGGCCAGCGATCAAAGATCGCTCAGCTTCATCGTCGTCAGGTTGAGGCCGACCATAGCCCTGTTATTGCCATGTTAGCGGATTCATTGGATTCTAATTGTCGGCTTCGTCTTACGTTTCCCTGTACTTGCATAGGGTAACCACCCGGATTATTGTATGCCATGATTCTGGCTGCCCCGAGATAGGGTATCGAGCGATGTGCTTAGTGTTACAAGATTGCAAATTCGATTTGTTCCCGAAATCCTAGGTTGGGGGTGAAAGAATGTAAGGCGAGTTACTCGCCAAAGTTTCGCAGTTAACTTTGGCCCTCTAAAGAATGCGGAAGTGACAAAAGGCTCGCCTCAGAGCAAAGACAAAGCGATCGGCACCGTCCTTCGTGAACAAAGAACGCTTCGATGATAATTAGAAAGAGTCGTCAATTAAGATGCCTTGCTACCAGGAGCAAGGAGATGATGATGGGAGGGAAAAAGGGACAAGAATGTGTCTACGCCAGAGCAAGCAGGATATCTGCAAGTCAAGCAGTGGGCTTGTTTCGGGCCCAAGGGTTCAATTCTTGGGGAGGCTTCGTATGATAAGTAGATTTTAGCCTCCTAAGCTCAACCTGCGAGGCACTAAGTCTCAGCAGTTGGGTAAATGGCCCATCAGAAATATCGATTCCACCAATCATACACGGCAGTTCCTCTTACTCCCTGCAACACAGCCGCGTCTTGCGTCGTGCTGCAGGTCTCCATTCTCCCTGACGATCTGAACCACTTATTGCAGCAGCTATGGCTGACCTGCTTTTTCGCCTTCGTCGGTTGCTTGCCTTGACTGCTTTTGGACGCAAGTAAGAATTTAGTCCCAAGAAAACGCTGTTTTCAAGATGCACCGTGTTGCAGTGGCTGTTGACCCTGACGCCCTGATCAAACTGCGGTGACGGTGGCAAGGCCGAGCAAATGCCTCATGCGAATACCTGAATCAAAAGTCAGAGCCAGGAGACTCAGGGAGTGTTGACACAGCAGGAAGAAGCCTGCGATTCTTCGTTTCAAATTTGCTCCGAGATCACGAGTGTGCCCGTCGCTTTTTTCCTCGGGGTATGGGGTCGGGGTTTTGCCAACGCCCTTGCAGATCAAATGCCTTGGGCCCTATGCGGAGCACTCCTTTTGCGGCATTATGTCTCCTTGTTGAGATGCACATTTCGTTGGACTACTCACAGATTACAGAACAACAGCGTCCGGAAGAGTGCGTCCGCACACCTCCGCTGGAATGAGCAGCAAAAGGAATGCGACATCACCCCTAACAGATTCAGGTGCTGCTGAGATCCGCCAAAAATAGAAATGCTTTGTGCTACCGTAATCATTGTGGCTTCCAGAAACACCGGGTTAGACAAGGCTGCTAGTATTTACTGGTTCTACACGAGGCTGTCGAGGTGTAGAAGCCATTGCGCGCACCTAGATCTCGACCAAGTGAAAATGGCGATATCGTTGGTGTAGAATTTATCATGCAGGTGGACAATTGTTCAAACTCCAAAGAGAGCTCCCTGGGGCGCGAGAAGCACACACCAGAGTTTCTCGATACGCACGTTGTGCCCCGAACCTGGCAAAGAGACCAATACCTCTACCGGCTCACAGCCTGCCACATGGTGACATCTGTATAGCATGGACTGCAAAGCAGAAACTTTGCTGACTAGATAAAACGAGGAGAATTGACGTGCAAGGCTGTCGTGCGACTTGATGCGCATGGCTCGGCTTCAGCTAAATTTGAAAGTCTCACAAGGGACAAGCGTCGGGTTGGTGAAAGGCGACGCATCTTGTGGCGCATATCGAAACCTACATCACGCAAAAAGACGTTGCAAATCCTTCACAAGTCGAATTGGCAAGCAGTGCGATTGAGTGATGCATCTTTCAAAGTCGTGCAGCCTAAATGGCATAACGTAACATTGTATATCTGCGGGAGAGGTGGGCTTGATCTTTGTTTCGGGACCAAAACGGTATCCCTTGGCTCGATTCTGAAAGCACAAAGGAAAAATTCTTAAGCCATGAATATACCACAGTCGGCTGATTTGTGCGGAACTCCATGTGAGGCCGTGGGCTGACCGCTTCATTATCAGCGCTGCTATCGATCTGACTGCCACCTCTTCTAACATTGAATTTCTCGTCGATAATGCGAGACAGGGCATCTGCCTGTATCTAACCTGTACCGAGGATGGAATGCAGGATTGAGCGAGCGGTGGACACTTTCGACAAGGGCTACAAGTGGCCCTATCCACGTACTAGGGCCAGCACGCGATATGCTTGGTCATTATGTCGAGCCTGTGACACGCTAAGCTGTTCTCCCTCAGGGCTTGATGCTACGCCGTCGTCGCCCAGACACCAACCAACTTTGCAGTGCCGATGCCCCTTCAATTTCAGTTCTCTCCAGATGTGGCCTGGCTTATCCCTCGTGGCGGTAGACGACTCCGCTTCTGGCTGCTGTCTCAAGTCTGCAACTTCTCGGGACCTACGCTCTTTGAACATCAGGATGCTTCGCATGATCTGACAGCAGCTCGACGCAACACATCGACATCCGCACATTCAATCCGTCGCTCGTTATATTCTTCTTCGGTACACATTTGACGTGCACGTCTCACCACAACTCTCGATCACGGCGCTTCTGAATTCCAGCCTAAAAGTCATTCCTTCTTACGCCGTGTATGATCACGATTCGAACGACCATTTTTTGAACAAGCGTACCTCAACAGCAAGAACACCGCCGTCACTTCATCTAAATAATTGCAACAGCAACGAGTATATAGCCTGCGTCTTCGGAGCCATCAATTCTGTCGCCGAGCCAAAGGCACTAACGTTGGATATCTGGTCTCCCATTCTTGACCTCTGCCTTTAGGGAAGCAGTAGCTGGGTTGAGAGATACTTGTTTTCAGCGCTAGTCATGGCTCTAAATAGTATGGGAACCCAAGTGCACTACGAGAATCATACTCACACTTTGCGTGCAGGTCGAGATGCGCTAAACAGACTGTTTCGACGCTGTGTCGAATGTCCTCCAGTGACGCCAAGTTGTCCTACTTGTGCCGATGACGAGACGTGTTCGCTTATACCACCATCATGCGATGCCTGCGCATCAACGATCTGCGTGAAGGCGTCTTCTTTGCCTGGACAAGTCACAGAATCAAAAGCATCAACCCCGATCGGGCCCATTGTTGGGGGTGTAATAGGAGGCGTTGCTGTGGTGCTGGTCGGCGTCTTTTGCTTATGGTACTTTTGCATACGGCCTCGAAAACGCAAGGATTCTTGGGATCCACCAGAGAAAAGAGACCATGCGAATTTGGGTCGGAATATGAGCAGGACACATTCAATCGCTTCGACTGTACTCACAAGAGCATCGAACGTCATTCAAATTGCATATATCCCTGGAGTCACTGGCCGGTCTCCTCCTGTGTCGCCCGGTGTACCCCCAATTCCACCGCTATCTGCAAACAGTACACCGCAACCGGATACTCACTTCTTTATGGCTGACGACCTACGCAATTCGACTTGGTCGGACACCTCGATCGACCCGCGTATCAGCCTGGCACCGAGTCTCGCTCGTGCCAGCTCTGCCACAACAGTCTATTACGAGAACGCGGTCGTGCCGCCGGTTCCAGCTCAACATGCCTTTAGGGCTCAGGCAAACGTGGTCAGCGTAAAGCAGAATGGCTCTTCGGGTCCAAGCATCGCGTCGACGCCCATTCCTGCAAGGTCGTCGCCTCTTGCTCAAGGCGGACAAGTCAAGCCTGTGGCCGTCAGTAACAGCTCCATTGTAGCACGCAATGTCACAGCCAGGCCTATCGAAGTCAAGAAAACAAGCTCAGCCAACCGAGTTCCTACCCTGAGTAATCTGCAAAGGGCTAACTCGAGGAAATCTGCCGCTACTACCGATGCACAGAAGTCCACCACAACGTATGAGGAGAAAGACGCAGTAGTAAGCCCTGGAACCGACATCGCTGATTCGCCTGTGTCTCCACCGTCAGCTCTCAGGACCAAGCCGTCCGATATGAGCTTAGGTGGTGCAAGTGCATCGGGGGTCAGCGCCGTCCTTCCGTCAGATGGACCACTCGGAAGGCAGGGTCCAACTCAGGTTTCCAGGCCGGACAGTGGCGGCTTGACAGCCATGATTGAGGATGCTATCAAAGGTGCTTCAGCAAGTTCCAGGCCATCACCGAGGCCGGGCGCACAAAGGCAGGACTCGGGGCCATTTTCAGACATACACGAGCTGCCAGGTAGCGCGTCTTGATTTGCCCGAAAGAACGTTGAAACTTTCTGTATATGAAGAGTCCAGCAAGTACAGCGTGGGCCGCAATTTGATTCGTTTTGCGTAGTCTTGCGTGTATCCTCACGTTCTTGCGAGAGACGAAATATTGGATTCTTATACATCGGAATTTCAAACGACACATTGACCATTCAGAACTGTTCTCGCACGCGCATGCGCTATTTCTGGTGCTGCTACCTGTTAATCGTAGGATATCCAGATTGTCCTGCTGCCCAATCTGGTTGGCAGACTGGTGGCACGACCCGCCAACAAGCGAAGATCACGCCGCTTGGCGAGCGTTGGCAAGATCTAACCGGCGTCTCGCATCTGCAAATACGTCACAAGACGTAACGTCTTCATGCTGCGCCTGTTTCTTTTTGGTGTCATGAGGCCGCGTCCTGGAGAACGGAGTGCCTACATCAGTAGCCAATACAGGCACAGTGTCCAGCCAAAGGATCTTGGGGCAATGTCGCCTGATAATGTTTCTTTCCTTCAAGTTGTGGTTCGCGAGCAGGTGCACCCGACCAGCTTGTGCCTAATGAAAAGCCGCCCGACTGTGCCTTCCGTCTAAATGAAGCCCTCATCTTCATTGCCAAGTGTCCGCTGCGCATTCTCAACAGGCATAGCCATCATTCTGTCAAATCACTTGCTTGATCCTAACGCTCGTGCATCATTAACCTGATCATCTTTCTAGTCACAATACTTCTCATTTGCATCTAAAGCTCAAAACTGAACAACTCGCAACCATGGGCTCTGGCTCAGGCGCAAGCAGCTGGCGGCCGGCAGTTGAAGAAGACCCGATGGAAGCGCAAGGTCGCAGGGATGCAGACTTTCTCAAAATCGAAGCGCTGCTTTTTGAGAAACTCACGAAGGCTGGAGTCAGTTCTATTAGTCCGACTGCCTTTCTCAAGATGCCCGGCGCCGCCGTAGAAGGACTGCTAGGCTTTCTAGGAGACAAGAACCCTTTTGTCAGGAATGCTCAAGCCAAAAGAAATGAAGTCTGGATCCTTGACACAGTCGGCTACAAGTCCAGCGAAGTGTCGACATGGAGGGCTGAAGTCAAAGCTTGCTTCTTTGAGCATGGCAGAGGGGATCTGACAGCCGCCGTCTCCGCTATTGTTGATACTATTGGCCTTGACGGACAGCCTGGCGCTCAAGAAGAATCGAATAAGCTTATCGCTGAGCGATTGAAGCCATTCGTTGATGCAGTAGCACCCGCGCGCACGCTGCCGGTGGTTGTCAATCAGGGCGAGAAGCTACGCAAGCACAAATTGGGACCATCCAATACCAGCGGTATCAGCAGCCAGATCTTTGAGGTCGGAACCCATACGCAGAAGACTGGGACCGTGAACACCATCGCGACAGATTCTAGCTTCTCCGGCTTACCACAGGCGCAAGGAGTTGCTCGACTTGCCGACCCGTGTGGCTGGGGAATCATCAGCGACATCGATGACACTATCAAGATTACTCAGGTAAGCGTTTCGCCCTCATAACAGTCCTTGCTAATCATTTGTGACAGACACCGGATCCTATCGGCATCATTCGCACCACATTCGCACAGCCCGCACAGTACACAAGTCATATGCCTTATTTCTACAAGATTCTTGACGAACAGCTGGAAAAGCCGGCCTGGTTCTATCTCTCAGCATCACCCTATAACCTCTATACCTTCCTCCACAAATTCATTGCAGACTACTTCCCTCAAGGCACAATCATCCTTCGGGATGCCTCTTGGCAGACGCTTGGCGGCTTGCTAGGTTCACTCACTCAAGGCACCAAGAAGTACAAGAGTAGTCAAATAGACAAAATTCATGAATGGCTACCCAAGCGAAAGTTCATCTGCATCGGAGATTCGACTCAGATGGACCCCGAAACATATGCCGAAGCCTACAATAAGTACCCTGGCTGGATCTCAGCAATCTACATCCGCAAGGTCCTCGATGCTCCATTTATGGAGAAGAAAAACGAACCGCAGCGATTCGAGAACGCCTTTGAAGGCATCCCGCCCGACGTATGGAGGGTCTTTGTACTGCCAGATGAGCTAAAAGATCACGTCATGCACATTGCAGGCGAAGCCCATCTTAGTGTCATGGGTACTCTGAAAGGATACTCTTGTGGTCATGAAAGGGAACGCCAGCAGCTCGACGAAGATCAAGTCAAGCTTTAGTGACTTCCTTGAGCTAGCGATATGCTTGAAGCGAGGAGCGGTTGTCTTGCTTAGTGTTGTCTTTGAATTCTGCGACAAGGTCTGGCGTGCGTATAGTCTTGGAGTTGTATAACACTTCCGGTTATTGGAAAATGACGCGAATAGCCCCGGGCGACAAGACTGCAACTTATTAGTCCACCGTATCAACTAGATTTCTGTGTTCTCTCAAGCACAGCAAGCGCCTTTTGGGGCATAGCTTCCTTCCTACTGTCAATACTACGGGTATCTCAGTGCTACCATTGATGATTTATGCTTTTTAGTCGACAATGTTCACATAAACACAAATGTGCGAGCAGCTCCCCTTTGCAGGAAAGCAGCAAGTGACGGTGGCCTCTGTCAAAGCCTAATAAGCTACCGTAGCACATCGTAAGCCGCAGATCTCTCAGTATGGCGGAGCTTAGGGATCTGTCAGTCAAACACTCTCATGAGCATACTACAGATATGTTCTGCGACTCATGAAGAGGTTTGGAGAGAAATCTTGGATTAGAGTCAAGAATATCTGTAAATTGTATTGGAGCATTCCGCACCGCCCCTTGCGCTATGTGAGCTACAGAAGGTTTAGCGACGACAATAAGATGGCTAAGCTTGTGATAGGAAATTCATGGACGCCTGCGACATGAATGACTTCCTTAGACGGTATCAGTCTGAGAGAGAAACAGGAAAGCAAGTATCAAGGCCGGCAAGACGCAGAGGGAGTTGCGGTTGCGTTGACCCTTGACTGCCTCAGGCTGCCACACATGGAGCCAAGAGATATTCCGCGTGAAAATGCAGCCGCCCGCTGCGCAGTTCGCATGGTTGAAAAGATCCTGGATACGCCCATGACAACAGACGGTTGAGCTGCCTTGAATTCCATATCTACCCAGTTTTCCATACATGGTCAAGATGCCGTACGCCTTTGACAAATGCCCCGAGCGACCAGCGAACATCGAGCAAATCCTGAACGGCCTCGATAGATACAACCCAGAGACAACAACAGTGTTCCAGGAATATGTCAACCAGCAATGTGAAGAGAAGTTTTTCGACTGTTACGCCTGTCTTGCGCTCCTGAAATTGTACGTCTGCCTTGCGCCCACTCCGCCAGCGTCGCTATGATGCAAGAATTTTATTCCTACCACGTTTCCTATTACCTGATGGACTCGTGCCAGTGAAGATTGATTATTAGCTCTATCTGAAATTACAACAAACACACACTTCACAGCAAAATGGTGTATCCAACAGAGTGCTGACTTGCATCAACAGGTACCAATTCAACCCGCACTTGGTCCACCCGGAAACAGTAACGAACATTCTCGTTAAAGCCCTCACCGTGTTCCCAAGTCCAGCCTTCAGCCTCGCTCTCGCGCTCCTCCCACCCTCCACCGTCCCACATAGCACCACAACCAACATCCCCACGACGGAACTCACAGAATCAATTCAAAAACTCACCCGCCTGTCCTCCCTTCTCGAGTCGGCGCAGTACGATGCGTTCTGGAGCACACTCGACTCAGACGACCTGTACGCCGATCTATACTCTGACGTCGCTGGCTTTGAGGATCTGATTAGGATCAGGATTGCTGGCGAGGTCGGTAAGGCGTTTAGAGAGGTTGACTTGAGCGTGCTGAGTGGTTGGTTGGATTTGAGAGGGGATGGGTTGGCGAAGTTTGTGCAGACGGCTTGCGGTTGGCAGGTGGAGGATCAGAAGGTAAAGATTCCGAGTAACAGTGAGAATGAGGCGAAGAGCGAGATCAGAGGGGAGAGAGTTGCCGTCGAGCAGTTTGGACGGGTATTTAGGAGGGGGATGGAGGCGCCAGCTTGAGCAGGTAATGGTCTACTATGACGAGGGAACGGAGATATGAACGTTGCATGACCACTACGAACGGGGCTTCGAGATTGATGTCCCGGCTAGGCTAATGGGATAGACAAATGCTGCTTCATGGTACAGCCGGACGACGCTTCATGCGGTAGCTACTGCTACTTGTGCGGACAGATAGCATTTGCCCCTGGGCGAGATGCCGTCGCGAGTTGTACGATTTTGCTGTTGAGCTCAAAATACACAGCACTAAGCAAGGCATGAGCGGAAGAGCTGAAACATTTGATGCGCCTGAGTTCTGCTTGGCCAATCAAAAGCATAGAATACAGCTTATCAAATCATTTCTCGTACCCAAGATACGAAATGACGAGGACGACTAAACCAACCACTCGAATCAAGGAGCGTTCAAAGCCAGAATATACATTTCCACATCTCAAAATTGGGTCTTGGCAAATACCTTCATTGCACTCGAAATACCGTCCCAAGAGATCTGCTAAAATTCTCACATTATCCCACTAACTGTACATCAGGAACCTGCAAGCGTCATGGCTGCGTCTCCGTCGCGCCCGCTCATATCCACCATTCGACGAGCTACTGCAGCAGATATCCCCCAAATCCTGGACATCTACCGTTACTATGTCCTGAACACAACCATATCCATGATGCTCCACGAGCCTAGCTATGAGTACCTAGCCACGCGCTTTCACGGCACAATTGAGAGAAAACTCCCCTATCTAGTCTCTGTTGCAAATGTGCTTGATGAAGATTCAGATCAGCTCAACAATGCTGCGACCTTCAACAAAGAGAGCACTAGCAGTGAGGCCGAAACGGAAGTCGTCTTAGGCTACTGCCACGTCTCACCCTTGTCCCCCGACAAAGCAGGCTACCGCCGCTCCGTCGAACTAACCCTCTACATCCACCCTTCTTACGTCTTGCGCGGTGTTGGCACCGTCCTTCTCACCACAGTCTTGGACGAACTCAAGTCAACGCCATATATCAGCTTTGAGGCGGGACAGGAAAACAAGAGGGGAATGACACAGGAGATAATGGTGAAGAAGGTCTATGCCATCATGAGTACGGATGTCAAGGGGCGAGGGACTTGGGCGGCGAAAGGCGAGAAGACGAGAGAATGGTATGTTAGCCAATTTGGATTCGAGGAAGTAGGGAGGTTGAGAGGAGCTGGGGAGAAATTTGGGGAGAGGTGAGTGCTTCCATAATTCGATGATGATATGCGCTTGTTCACTTTTTGCATCGAAACTTGCATCTGCTAACAACTGATGCACCTGGAATAGCATCGACATCATCTATCTTGAAAAGAATTTGTGATGGAGGCTCGAAATCGAGGTATCTGCTCGGTAGAATCTCACACGGTTAGTCAGGATAGTATTTTCTTTGTTTTCACACCAGCGCCGCCGATCTTAATGTACTTTCAGCATGTTTCTACCATTGCTCGGCTTGCCGCAATGATGTTGACTCCCGTCGTTATTGCGACTGAATGTGCTCCCTACCGCGAATCAATTTCCCCAATCGATGAGCCTGACTCGTAGTAAAATTTCTCTCTGGCGACAATAGCGAAGATGAGTCTGAAGCGACTCAACTGTAATGTCGAGATTCGCAATGGAGTCTATCAGAGACAAAGTACACACAGACGTGATGCTGGCGAGCTCCATGACTGAGCTATACCTAGAGCCAGGCTAAGTGGAACAAACGAAGGAGAAAACAAGATGTTTGTCCGCATCTGCAAGCATCAATGAAGGGGAAGAAAGATTTCATTGGGGCAGGACGGTGGCTGCTTGCTTTAGTGGTAAGGCTACGTAATGGGCCGGGGAGTACGGAGTACACCGAGAAAAGCACAGCAATTAGAAGATATCCGAGTCAGCATCAAAACTTTGGACTTACTTTTCTAAATGTCTTCTCAGTTCATCTAGTAAGCCTACACATCGGAGATAGAAATCCGAAACTGAAGTAACGAACGAAGCTCTCGCGCTAGAGCACATAAAGATCTTAAAACGAAGCATACGCGTTTCGACAGTCAATAAAATTGATGCTCCAAGCCAGCTTACAAGCCTTGGCCCCTGTGTCCGAATATGCCATCCCAGACTTTTGCACGATTTTGTGAGAGCAAGAAAGCATTTATATAACGGAAAATGCAGGGGCAAAAACTCGTGCGGCTCCGAGGAATTCAGGGGGTGACCAATTAAATTCTCGCTTCACCGGCTAGCGTCCCTCCGTCTCCTTCATAATCGAGATTGCTCCCACCTTACTACTTCTGCCACACCCTCGCTCGCGGATCTGCCCGCAATTCGGTACATGGAAGCTTTTGCTTGCTGCTGTAGGGCTTGTTCTTGGACTATCTGAGCGCATACAGAACTGCCTGAAAGCAAACAACAACTACATTGATACTGCAGACTTGATCGCAAAAGCTCTGCTCGTCGAGCAATAGCTCTCATATTGAAATCTCAACCCTCAAAGTTTCGCCTCAGCGTTGTTGTTCGATCATCTCATTACATTCATGCATGATCACGAGGAAGGCGTAGTGGACGGACTCTCTTCTCGAATAACATTATAATTGCCACCGAGCCGCTTTCGTGGCGCCGGTGGGCTTCTGGTAGCCCGCCATGCTTTCAGTACGGCTTCGTCCATGCCTCGGCCTACAATATGCAAGGCAGAGAGTCAATCTCTCGACAAGCATCAATCACTCACGTCAGCCAAAGCGCTTTGCTGGGACATCCGCAAAGCCAAGGCACCTGGATGAAAGGTGCCCTGCTCGTGTCACAATTCTTCGACCGCCCCGAGCAACACCGTACATGAGCTCGCCCGACAAAACATCAGATGCGGCAATGACGGAACTATCGTCGGTGTTCACAAAGACCGGAAGGACACCCCAACCCTTGCTCGAGGAAGCCTTAGAACAGATGTCTGGGCGTCCCTGGAGTTGTCGTACGGTCCTCGATGACCTCGACGCGCAATTTGTGTTCCGGAATGATTCAGGCGCCGCAGACGCAACTCTCAGGATTTGGCTACAGAAAGGAATCCCACCAAAGCATAAGCAGCAGGATCCAGGTAGCTTGCGGGCGTGGGTCACGAGTTGTTTTGGGGGAGGCGCCAGCATGCAGGGAAAACCAATGCCAGGCGTCTGGAAGCAATGGTATGACGGCAGAAGCTTTGTGATTGTTCAGAATTGGCTTGCCGATCCTGATGGCCGCATCGCCCTGCCATCGATGGAGAAGCGCGACGAGTTTAAGAAACAGCTCACGCAAAGACCGGGACCGCCGGATAGAGCGAAGCGAGAAGAACAAAACAATCTGCTGTATGAGGAAGAAAACCGAGTTGCTGCTGACCTTACGTGGCTCTACGTCCTCGCCAACTACCTCACAATCAGCAACCTCGAATCTGCCGTCGTTCAGCGATGGCGTGAATGCTTTGCTCGAGAGATAATCGATTAC
This sequence comes from Herpotrichiellaceae sp. UM238, assembly GCA_000315175.1. Lineage (NCBI taxonomy): Eukaryota > Fungi > Ascomycota > Eurotiomycetes > Chaetothyriales > Herpotrichiellaceae > Herpotrichiellaceae sp. UM238. The sequence goes on from AMYF01000071.1 coordinate 276,011, forward strand.
GTCCATCTTCACCTTTGGACCCTTAAAATACTTCAGAATCAAGGCATCGTGGAGAGTGCGCTGGGCATGGCTGTGATGGACGAGATCGCGTTTGACTCCTTCTACCAGTTTCAGCGTCTCTATGGTACCACTATTCCAGCAAGCCTGCTTGTGAATTATGCACCGAAGCTCGCACAGGAGGCACTCAAGAAAGATCCTGACCTTGCAAATCTTGAAATGCTCCTAGTAGAGAGGATGATTCAACTTGTCGAGAGCATGAAAGATGAAGAAAATGGGGGCCTATGCCGCTTTGTCAGGAAATTTGAGCAGCAGGAACACGAGAGCGACAAAAACTGAGCTTACCGACAGCCTCTCTGCGCTTGATCCTGCATGGAAAGGTACAGATGTGTCAATGACTTAAGTGCATGTGCGAAACAGGGAGTCGCCAATGTCCTTGTTCCATGAGTGAGCCAATACTCTGCCAAATACTGCTGAACGTGAGAGCGTACACAAGTATTTCTGGGTCGACCGCCCCGTGTAGAATCTTCGAACCTTGACACCCACTCCTGCACGGGGATTGCCCCCGGTCAGCATCAATTTCCTACCACTTCAACACAAGAGAACTATCGCAATAACGCTCCTATAACCCCTCGTTGGAGTGTGACCCAGGCCAGATAATGTCGCCAAAGACGGTCTAATGCGTCACAGGACAATAGCGAGACGCCATCCGAGCGGGAACCCGTCCAACATGCATTCTACTAAACGCTTGTCGTGAGACAAGTGAAAGCAATCCATATTTGGATCGTACCAATCGCAGGATCTCACTGTCTTGTCAATGACGTCGTTTCTGATTGTGGAAGCGGTCGACGACGGAGTACGGCCATCTGAGCTCCCTCTGTTGATCCTCTTATTCTCACATTTGAAACGCAATCTTACCTCGATAGGGCCAGATTATGAAAACCAGAACGCTCGCGTTACTTGCCCAGTCACTGGTGCGGATGGCTGTACTTGTCTAACTGCCTTCCGTGAAGCCTTTTCGGGACATGCTTTTGACATATGGAGAGGGGGTCGGAAGAGAACTCTTCGTGGGCAGTGGACTCATTACTGGTGTTTGCCAAGGCAAATGTAATGACGGGCTTGGACTCATTTATCTGGATCTGTAACTGCCTAATCTGACGGCTGTCAAACTTGCTAGGGTGATGGACTCAATGACTATTCGATCAGCGGTAGATGCTCGCAGATCGGTTGACTGGTTGCAGGACCCAGAAGGTGAGGTGGGAAGCCTTTCAGGGGACGGGATAGCACGCTCGAGTAATGCTCCCCAGATGAATCTCAATAGATATAGCTCTGAAGCGACTTGGTGCCAGCATATTTGCTGCTAATCTTCAACGTGACTTCACTCGACTTTGCTCACTACGTCCATCTTGTTCATGCTATAAACTATCAAGCTCTCTAAAAGCCCAAGCCACAGCCATTCCAAGATCTTGACACATCCTCACGACCTTGGCCAGCCTCTTCTTGAAGTCCTCTGCTTTCTCCTTCTCCAGCTCGACTCCTTGCACATCATGCACCTCAACCACACCGTTCAACAAAATCTCCACGTCGAGCCGGACGAACTCCTTCGCTTTGAACCTCGTGATCGCGGAGCGCGAGAGAAGTGACAGCGAGACCGGTACCATGATATGCAGCTTGCAAGCTCTAGTCGGACTTGAGCTGGCGTCCAGGCGGATGTCAACAGGTATAGCCTCGGAGTTGCTGTCGGTCTTAGTCGATTTCATCAGGGAATTGAGTCTCGACTCGAGCTTTGGTTTGTTCGAGCGCACCCATACTTTCTTGCCGTCTCTGATGACCAACTCCTTCCCGCTGTGCACTGTTTGGTTTGGTGCTGGCTCTGGGATCTTGTGTCTGACAGAGTCGGGATCCGGCGCTATCGACTGCAGCAGTGTGTTGACAAGCGCGTACTGTCGCAAGACAGGTAGTGCATCTACGAACTGGCGAGGATGTGAGAAGACTAGTCGCTTGACTGGGTGCGCTCTTGCGTCGCCACTGGTATAAAGAGTGTAGGAGTGTGTCTGGTTCTGTTCGTACTTGCCGTCTCTGCTAAAGACGTGGTGGGACTTGGTCCAGCGAGAATTAGGCGACACGTCCGAGTCTCCTTTCTTGTGCAGGGACTGCTGCCACGTCAGAAGCTGGTCTTGGTGCAGAACCACCATCTGCGCAGTCTCATTGTTGAGGCTGAGCGCAGCTGGGACGGATAACAAGACTTCCGGCTCGAGGTTGCACACAAAATGCATATCGAGTGTCTTCATGTTGTTCGCTTGGTCAATTTCCATGGAGTTAGCTCCTTGCTCGGTCTTACTTTGAGACGAGAGCGGGTCCTGCCATGAGGGTTTGTCGACAGCGGATTCTTGGAAGATATCTTCGGTTCGGACCGTGCTCGTGAGTACGTCTTCAGCCAGCCACTTTTGCGAAGCTGCAATGGAAGGCGAGCCAGCCTCGACTGAGAATGCTGCCACCCAGCTGCCCCTTTCTAAAGCTTGTGCATCCGCCTTGGGTTCTTCCTTTGCATAGAAGTTCTGCCCTTTTGTCCAGAATTTCGAGGTGACCCCAAGCCTCTGACCCGTATCCCTCTTTAGCTCTCCGACATTGCTCTGGCAAAAGTGGTGCATGTTATGCCTCCATTTCATACGCTTCTTTTCCTCAATCCATATCTTCTGAAATGTGTCATATAGGTTATCGATGACCTTAAAGCAGCTAGTCGAAACCCCCGTGCGCTCCAATTGATTTAGGTACTCCAGGTTTGCGGCGAAGCTCTTCAGATCACGCCATGGTACATTCTGTTCCAAGTCGCGAGTGAGATTCTCCGTCAAAACCCTGGAAGCATCTTTCTGTGGCACTTCGTCTTCGCCCTTCTCAGGGTCATTAAGCTTGAGTATGGCCCTCTCCACGGCGTTTGGCTGGTTCGCTCCAAACATGACGTCCAGAACAACGTACTTTTGCCCGACAATCGGCAGTGTGTGGGGAGCGTCCTCGTCCTTCCATGTGTCAAAACCGTGGATTTTACCCAGCTGTTCAATACTGTCCCACGACACGACTTTGCTTTCTGCATTCTTTTTAAGGGTCTGGGCTAGGTCTTTCAAACGATCATATTTCTCTTGCTTTGGATTCTTGCTGACATGAGTACCTTGCGCACTAGGAGCGCCACTGATCCCACTGCTAATCCCGAGGCCGTCTTGCGTCGAAGGAAGAGGTGTTAACCCCGTAGACCCCATCGAAGCCATGAGCGCAGCTGCGGATGGGGAATTCAGATTCAGCATGTCGTCTTGCAACGCGGACGCAGCTAGAGGCGTAGATGTAGGATGTGAAGAGGCACTGATTCTGTGAGCATGACTATGAAGTGAAGCTGGCGTTTTCACTGCAGGGGATTTGCCTCCGATTGTTTTGTTTCCAAAGCCGCCCAGATTGGGCCGTGGTGATGCATTGGGACGGTTGGGAGTGGCCGCCAGATGGCTCCTAGGCGTTGACACCACTTGCGATCGCGTTGGTGTCGCCATCTTGAAGGATTGACCGAACAATAAGCAGATGTATCTCTACGTAGTGGAGCAGATGAATGAGAATGAGGTTTCACATGGTGTGATATTCGCAAAACAATCTGGTCGCCACTAAGCTACATGAAGAGCGCTCAATGACAAGTGCATTAACAAGGAGCAACTTTTGTTAATAGATCGAGACTAAGCAGACAGCAAGACACATAGTGAAGCTGAGAAAACTATGCCCACATTCTGTCGACAAACAAAGGCGGATGAGTGACTGTCAAATTTTCAGGCTGTCAGGCTGCCACAAGGCGACTAAATTTGAGTCGCATCGAGAAACACCAGCAGCGATAACAGCAGTCATAAAGACAAAACCGAGAGAGTTAAAAAAACAGTGTCTGAGCAGGAAATGATACATTCTGGAAAGAATATTCAATAACAACCCATCATTGGTATCGTGAACAAGCTAACTCTTTAAAAACACAACCAAAGCTACCGAATTTAAATGCGTCTAAAACAATCTAGTTGCCGAGACCCTTATGGGTGCCCTTGCACGGTGCACCATTGTTCTCAGTTATTGACTTACCCTTGCTGAAGCTTACACCGTTGGCAGGTCGGAGAGAGGCATCCTTGGCCATGCCATTATGGGTCCCATTGAATTTCATGTTGGCAATACCGTCATAACCTTTGATACCGGTAGCCTTCTCGAGCCGCGTAGCAATGTCGTTGTCAACCTCTCTGAAGATGGCGATTTGTCGCTTCAGTATCTCCTTGTCCTTGCAAACCTCCATTTTGCCGGCGACGTTATTGATGAACCGTTCACGGGCTGGCTCATCAAACACCTTCTGCCACAAGGCTCTCGGTGCGTTGAAGTCCTCTGGTCTGATTTCTGATAGGAAGGAGATCGCTTCGCCCACGAAGTGACCGTGAACCTTGTCAAAATCGGTCGACCGTGCTCTGAACTGGATAGGATCAATGGAGCTAAGGTAGTTTGGTCGAGCACCTTGGTTGTAAAAAGCCATCTGACCATCTCTTTGGAAGTTACCGAATTTGTAGCCAGTTCGGGGAGCATTGACTGGCAGCTGCTGGTAGTTGACACCAATTCTGTGTCGATGAGTGTCGGGGTAGGAGAACAATCTTGACTGCAGAACTGGATCGGCGGATGGCTCAATACCCGGAGGCATGTGAGATGGATTGAAGGCGACTTGCTCAATCTCGGCAAAGTAGTTGATGGCATTCTCATTGAGAGTGAACTCACCCACTTTTTGTCGTGGGAACTGGCCCTGAGGCCAAACATGCGTCATATCGAAGACGTTGATCTTCTGGTTCTCCCAGACCTCTTCAGCCTGCTTAGGTGTCATTGTCTGAAGTTCGACAGACCACTTCGGATAATCTCCTCGCTGAATTGCCTCATACAGGTCCTTCTGTGAGTAGTCAGGAGATTTGGTGGCAGAACCTTCTTGTGTGATGAACTTGGTACCCTGCTGGGACTTCAGGTGAATTTGAGCGTAGACCCAGTCGCCATCCTTGTTGACGAGCTTCATTGTGTGGCCAGAGTAACCGTGCATGAAACGGTAGCCGTCCGGAATGCCTCGGTCACCCATCAAAATCATGACTTGGTGGATGGACTCGGGGTTGTTGGAGAGGTAATCCCAGAACATTGTTGAATCATCCGCATGTGTCAGATGTGTCGAGGGATCTCTCTTCTGGGTGTGAATGAAGTGTGGGAACTTCGCTGGATCTCTCAAGAAAAAGACTGGGGTATTGTTGAAGACCATATCCCAATTGCCATCTTCAGTTCTGAGCTTCACAGAGAAACCCCTGGGGTCGCGGGCGCAATCGTGTGAACCGGACTCGCCACCAACAGTAGAAAATCGAACGGTGAGTGGGCATTTCTTCCCTTTGGCAGAAAAGATGTCTGCCTGCGTGAGCTCTGGAATGGGATTTGTGCACTCGAAGAAGCCGTGAGCGCCAGAACCTTTTGCATGAACAACTCGCTCTGGAATACGCTCTCGGTCGAAGTGGGAGAGGAGGTCGATCAGATGGAAATCTTGGAGCAACAGAGGGCCATTTTCGCCTGCTCGCTGCGCCTCATATGGATGTGGCATAGGAACACCATTGCTAGTGGCATAGAGGGTGTCTTTCGAAGATGCTTGCCTGTCATCCTCATACGAGGTGAACTGATTCCGCACATGGGCGGCGAATGATGTGTCTGATGATGGTGCCATTTTGAAAGCCTCTAGAATAGCGTGATTAACAATTTAAATGAAAGTCTTCTGCAATCTCAATGTGCAATTCAAACAGAATATATACCGGGAAAGCGGGAGGCGAGAGGCAAAATATGAGATATACCATGCATCCAATCGACTACATACGGTATCGAAATTTGTAGAACGCAAATACAGGCACGGCTAGATGAAATCGAGATTGAAGGTGGAGTAAACATATCTCGGAACTAAGCAATAACAAAGCTAGAACCATGTAGTGACAACTGAATGCGCATTCTTAAAAAGCTTTACTGATGCATAATATTGCTTCCTCTACAGATTTCGATGGTAATATTTTCAGATCGAGCATCGTCAATGACGTTGCGCGATCAGATCGACCAATGAGAGTGCAGACAAATCTCAGATCCTTCTCCATGCGGAGCCGCGGCACCGATCTCGAAACCTCCATCCCTGCATATGCGGTACTTGTGGTTATGGCCGACTTCATCGTGGCAAATTGTAGCGTCCTATGGCACATGCTAAGGATTTTGTTGCATGGAAACCCTATGTTCTTACTCGGATACGCTCTACCTCAATTACAGCCTTGAGATTGAGGCACCATGTCTCTCGCCACACGACTAGGTTTGACGATCGCCCTGATCATACTTCATGATCTTATCGAGTTCTCGAGAGAAGTGGAGGTTACCAAGCGCGAATCATGCATAGAATGACACAACACTAAGCACAGAACCTTGCAGAATACTAGGAGGCGCGTGAGCCTCAAAAAATCCGCCTGGAAAAGTGGACTGAGTGCTTCTAATGTCGTTGAATGGATACGTCATATTACTGGTCTCGTCCAAGCGATCAAAGCGTGTGGCGATACCTAGAAAGAGCGTATGTGCCCAGATATTTTTCACCTTACGTTGACCCTCAGGCAACGGCGCATTACTGTATCAGGTGGTATTTCTCCTGGCAGGCTACATCAACATGGTTCAATGTCTAGGTGGACGCTGTTGCCTTGCTTCAGCTTGAACAGCATTGAATGGTTGAGGACCCGTTCTTCGACTCTAATCTTTCATTTCGCAATACAGAGGCTTCACAGTAATAATCAAAAATAGGATTGTGAGGGCAGTGGTAGGATTTAAGATATGATCATCGAAGGCACATCGAGCCTATAAACGAGACATAGAGACGTTGCTGCCTTGTACTCGATGCGTCTTTTGCGTTGCGTCCCTCCATTTTTTCGCGCTGAGCGAGAAGCGTTTGGTATTACCACATCCATGTGGTCTGTTTGTCACCTTTGAGCAATTTGTACTTGGGACCACTTCAAGCGCCGAGAGAACCCCCTTATTTTACAGATGGCAACGACGCGGCACAAGGTCAAAGCAAAGCTCAACTAAATTTATTGAAGATCGTCTTGAGTTCCTTAATACTTATGTTTACATCGTTCTCGGAGATGCAGCTGAAAGTCTTTGCATCCTTCCTGTATTAGCGGCCAGTGTAAGAAAAGCCCTACTGATGTTATGAGGCTAGCAGATAGGCATTCGCTGTTGTATAGGTAGTGAATAGTCGATGGATCGATCTCGATTAGCTGTGCGAAGTATCCGTTAAAAAGAAGTTTAGTTTTTCTATTAATGCATCTCTAAGAGACTAAGGGGCCTTATCCGCGGTTTTCCTATTTGTATCTGTCTAAATGACGGAGAAATAAAGTCAGAGATAGTGCTAACAGCGTGTCGGACGGGGACGCCCGACACACTAGAGTGGAACAACAGGTCAAACATAAATGCTGCTTCAGTGATGGAAATATAAGAGCAATAGAAGAATATCTTAAGACTGGAATAAGTATCAGATGCACAGTAACCTAACTTATAACCCGTCAAGCGGCGCACAAGTTGTAACGTGTCAATTTAATATTCAACTAAGCTGTAAGGAGTCGTTAAGGATACTAGAACAAGAAGTTTAAGAGCCAGAAAAAGCCCTGACGCAACGCACCAAGAGAACACGAAACCATGCAGCGTGAAGGTTAACGCTCCTCGAGACACTCGACAAAATTTCGACGGGTATAATGGAAAACGAGGATCGTTCTCCTCCACCACTTGTCGAACAATGTAGAGCAGTCTGTTCTTGAAGTCAACGTTGCCGTCGCTCCACTTGACGATCGCATAACGATCTGGTTGCTTTGTGCCCCAACCCGAACGTTTCTTGTAGCCAGAAGCAACCTGGGTGAAATTGATCTTTCCTTCCTCAGGAATTTTCTCGAGCGCGAGCAAGACACCCAAAGCAGTGCAGCCTATAACGAGGTACTTTGAAGTTTTTCAATGGTTGTGGTCGCCCTGCTGCTCAGTGTCGAGCTCTTCGGGAGTGAAATCAATCGAATCGTGAAAGATATTAACCTCTCCTATCCGTATAGACTGTATCGCTTTTGCAGGCTTCGTACTGGTAGGTGTGTATGCGCGGATTACTGTTGTAGCATTGCCGGCTTCATCATCTTGCGTTGGCTTAAGTGGGTCATTCATGGCGAATCCGTTGCGTGAGAACGCCTACTCCTTGAGCTGCGGTAAAGTAGCCTCTTCCTTCGTAGGTCTTCCAGCCTCAGAAATGATGCCGCTGTCAGCTTTACTGTTTTGAGCAGCTGCGTGAAGCAAGAGTATAATCTTGAGGAAAGTCGAGAGCTGAGGATTTGGTTGAGGGTGCGGTGGCCAAGTTGGTAAGGGTAACTCTGTCTCAAGAGTTAACAAGTTTCAGATATACAAACCAGAAGATTCCACGCAAGTAGTTATGTTTCGAAGGATGAAGTTGTATTAACATAGGAACCTTCTTCACCTTTTAACAAGCCTTACGAAGACCTCACTGTAAAGCTTTATTACCTGAACGAGCAAACAAACCCTGAACCAGCTGCAAACACGGTTACACTGCTGTCTACTTAAATTCACCTTTTAACAAGCCTTATAAAGATCTCACTTAAAGCTCAATTACCTCAACAAGCAAATAAACCCTGAACCAGCTGTAAACACGGTAACACTGCCGCCTGCTCATATCTTGTTCACAATATTTTTTTCAATTCTTCTTTTACTTTTCACTTCCGCAGAATAAGCCACAAACTTCACCATGAGCGGCATGGACGTCCCCTTTAATGACACAGACGGCCTGCAAGAGGCTGATATTGACGATTTGCTCGGAAATGTGCGAAAGGAGATTGGGGGCGCACGAAAGAAGCGGAAGATTCGACATAGGCATCTTGAAGACGATGCCGATGGTGACTGCATTGATGCCGACTTTGACTTCGAGGTTGGTGACCTGGCCGAAGACACAGATGACTTTGATGAGGATGCTGATCACCCTGATGAACATGACGATGATATGAATGAACAGGAAGAAGTTCGGCAAGCCGAGGAATAAGGGGCTACCGGCAAAAAAGGGGGCAAGAGACTAAGAGCTTGGCAAGGTCCTCAAGGATGCTGGAGAATGCCAAACGTCGGTAAAGTTGACAACGACATCAGCGGGAGGATGAAGCAGTCTTTTCGACAGGGAGGCCACGACGTCCAGCAGTTGTTCATGCGCAGATCTGCAGCGAGTGGGATGTTTGATACGTAGGCGGACAAGTATGTGTCCAGACGCGTTGAACTGCGATACCTACTTTGCTGTGCTGGTGTTTGTGCTTAGTACCGAAGCCGTTTCAAAATGATCGGGCTTCCAAGCGTGCGACCATGATGCTCGTGTGTTACGGCGCAATATGGATTCATTTGCTATCGGGGGTATCTTAAAGTCAAAGTGCCTCATCTCAATGCACGCTTCGACCGTTATTGCAATACATCAGCGATCTGTGCCTGCCTAGCCCGGCAGACGTGACATCCCCCGGCTGTGCGTATACGGTCCCGCAAAAGTCTAGCATTCGTGACCTTTGTGGCGATGCTTCTCGCAAAGCCCAATGCTACGTCGTCTTCATCGCTCTCGACCGTGGTAGGTAGCTTCCCTTGTGCTTCGTCCTTAAATAAGCAGTTGATGTGATAGACGTGGCCGCAGGCGAACCCGACCAGCATCACGGATTCGCCTCTGATCAATGTTTTCTCGCATGTCGCACAGTGACCTGATTTTGGTCCTTCGTCAATTTCGTTGCCGGTGATTGTAACCTCCGATTGAGAGTCATCCTTAACGACTTTTGGAGAAGGCGCCAGTATTTCAAACTTCATCCCTTTCCTCCGACCACGCCGCAGTATCTCCATGTTCACCGAGACCTCGCTACTCAATACATTTGCAGCACCAGATGAAATACTGGCCTGCAGATCGTACTCTCTGAGCATTTTCTTCAGCCCGTCTTTGAGACCTTCGATTTCAATGCCAGATGGTATCCTCTTGACCAATGTGATCGGGTCGATTGCCGTACCGACCTCGCCCAGCAGGCCCGAGATAAATCTCGGTCGTGACATTGAATAGTCCAGCAGGTCTTCCCATAGGCCACGGTCATCTTGTTCTTTAGCAAATGCGATGGCTTTGCTGACATCCTCCAATTCATCGATGATGAGAGACAGAGCTTTCTTCAAGGAGCCTGTCTTGCTGAGTAGGTAGACCTCTTCTTCTACATATTTGCGCTTCTCGCAGACCTTGAGAGCTTTTGAAAAGTCGTATAGAGTGGAGCTTTGTAGGAAATCCATCAAGACTTTGCGATCATGCTCAGCGAAGAGCTCGACTGCCAAGTCTGGGTATCTGTCCACAAGCATTTTACCTTCATCAGCGGCGAGGTCTGCAGTGCTAAAGCGATGCCTTTGTCGATTGGTGGGCTGAGCAGAGTTGTGACCAGTACCTTGCCAAAGATTCTTGAGGTAGAAAAAGAGAAAGATTCTGAGGTTGGGCGTGTCTAGCTGTCGTACCACATCATCAGGCTCGACAACGCCAGTGCTTGCCCCGTCTACCAGTAGTTTGATCGGGTCTGAGGCTAGCTCTTCCAGTTCGTCACTGGACAAGCCGTTGATTTGCTGAGGTGAAATTCGCAGAAGCACGAATCCTGGTAGATCGTCAACAGCGGCTTCTAACAGGTGATGATCTTTGACAAGTGCCATTGCGGTATCGGCATCTTGCAGTCGAATGTAGCATTTCAGCGCTTCTCTATAGTGACCATCTGCGAGGTAGAGTTTGGCCAGGCACTCAGTCAGTATCTTCCAATCTGCGGAATCTCTCTTTACGTCTCCTGATGAAAGCTGCTCCTGGACGGCAGAGATGATGCTGCTAATGTCGAACAGATCCGAGGGCCACTGGTTAGTGAGTTGTTGAAATCTGCTTCTGTTTGTGGAGGCATAGTGGCCGAGCAGGACTTCAAAGACCGAGGAGGATAACGGAGGGGTCAACTCCATTGCCGGAATGTATGGGACAATTTCATCATACTTCTTATTCTTGAGGAAGACCCAAGCCCAATGTTCCCATCTCGAGGTCGTGTTTAGCACTTTACCCGCTACTTCTCCTGCTTCGGCCCATTTTCCAGCCTTGGTCATTTGTTGCAGCCATAACTCGCCAATTCTCCGCTTCTCTTTCTCAGCTGCTGAATATTTATTCTTGTCTGGGGCGCGCGTTGATCCAGCCAAGGAGGCAGTGTCTGCGAGGAACTCTCCCAAAGTCGTTTGAGGCGCTTGTCTCGAGGGGCTTGATATACTGTCGGACTGAGCGAAAGAGCTTGCTTTGGAAGGTGTTGGGGGGCTCGATGCTTCAGATGGCTCTGCTGTCGAGCCTGCCGCTTCTGGGTGCTCGTCTAGTAACTCCCAAGCTTTCTCGTATCGCTCCGTCTTTACGAACCATTGTACACGGTCAGCCAGTGACCGCTTCACAGCCACAATACAGTCATATGGACTCATGAGAAATATTTTCATGCCTTGAGTCGTAGTAACAGCTTTCAAGTCGTCGTTGTCACTGCCAAAAACACTAGGCCCAAGTCCAGGTAGCCAGCCAGTCAAATAATTGCTGGACTTGCCCTGGGTGTCGCGAGATGGAGTCAAGGGCGATTTGTCTGTGCCGGCTTTGCCGCTTCGAACACTCCCCGTCTCTGAGGCAAACAGTTTGTTGACGCCCAACATTCTTGGACCATACATTGTCGCATCCCACATACCCTGCGCAACTACCTCAGTTCCAGTCACGAGTCCCGAGCCAACAGCGGCCATGCCACTACCCACCTGACCAAGGTAGCCTTTTTGTACGAGCTGTGCTGGTATCCTCATAGGATAGAGGACTCCAAGATGGTAGTCAGAGGACGCGAGACTTTCAAACCTGCTGACTGCGAGAGAGTCGGTCTCGATTTCTTCTTTTGAGTTAATGTCGATCAACCTTAACTCAGGTTTCAGTGCGTTATGTCGTTTCGAACGGCTCCTTGGCGTACTATCATTTGTCTTTTTCGTGCTTTTAGATTTCTTCTCCATATAGGCCAGTATGAGGAGCAACGTCGGAGTGTACAACGATGCACCTGCGATCACACAATCGTCGAAGCGGATGATAGAGATGACCTCAGCTCTTCCAGCAGGTGCAGCGTCCTTGGCTATCGACCCTCCGTCCCCCGGAGTTATTCTAATAATCCAAGTCATGTCGCCCCAGCCGACTACTACTTCTTCCACGCCGGAAATGTCTGACGCTTTTGTACTACCATTTGAGGAAGGTCGTCTAAGGGCAGGGTCTTCATCCGAGTCAAGATTGGTTCGATCAACCCATTCCGCACGTGCCTTCTGCGCAGCCGCCATCTCTTCCCATCCAGACCTATTAGGCCGACTGACGTGCGATATTCTTTTCCATTCCAAGCCGGTGTCAGGGCTTTCAAGCTTCAGATGCGTTCGAGCGATCTTGATGCCTTGTTCGTTCACCCACAGCACATACTTCCCGGACAAAGACCATCTGATAGTGTGTATTGTGCCCTCACCACTGTGTAGAACCTTGTCCGTGCCAGTACTTGGTCTCAGGCCGATGGCGCCTAGCCAGCCAGACGCAGCTGCAGCGGTGTCTGTGGTGGTAGCATTTGCGCTTTTCCCTGACTGCGCACCCACAGTCAACACCAAGCTTCCCGCCTGGCCTCCAGACAAGTAGCTCTTGTCCAACTTGAATTCCGGAGACAAGGCCACAGCTTGCACAGGACGACCGAAGTTGCGCAGCTGAACATCTTTCGGGTCGATCAAGGACTGTACGCGCACATGACCATCGATAGAGGATGTCGCGATATAGATGTCGTTTGATGGAGACCTCGGAACGGAGGCTTGTCGCGGGGCATTCTTCGCGTTTGGTGAAGCTGAAGGAGATGATGGGCGGCCGTCTACGGACTCAGTAGCAAGCCGTTGTGCTGCATCCAGCTTCCCAGGAATAGGCAAAGGTGGAGGGAACGGCGATATCGAAATTGATGAGACGCTTGCTGTATGCGCTGTGTAGCTCTTGATGTTCTGCAGGAGCGGCATAGAGTATACGTGGATCTTGCCGATGTGTGTCCCGATGATGAGCTTGTCGCTTGCAACGGAGAAAGCACTTGTAGCATCACCGTTCCTGTAGACGCTACCCAGGTTCTTTGTCAACGGGGCATACTTCAGTCGAGGCTCTTCATCTTCGCTATCTGCCCCGTTGTCATCGTTCTCCCCCTCTTCCCCATCCTCCTCATCTTCATCGTCGCTATGTTGAGGAGTAGTGGATTGCGCAGTGTCGGTAGGCTTTGGCTCTACCCGCTGTGGGATTGAAGATGTTTCTTCATCAGGCTCAGACGAGCCCTCCCCCACCGCCATGTCAAAAGTGAAGAGCTATTATTGATGCATGTTTTGGTGATCGGTGGCATGTTGCAACTAAGGAAACTGCAGAGGTCGCAGACGGCAGGAGCGAATGACGTTGCCAAGACCATTTCCGCGCCGCGGTCATGATCCCCAGGAACCGACACGGACTTTTGGAGAAGTATCAACTTTAACTTTTCGGGGCCATTGATCATTGAGCACTCAGACCGGCATATACCGTCTGGAAGTACAGTCGAGGAGGGTAAATATCATGCCTCCTGCCAACCTGCGGCCCTTTTCCAATGCTGCTGGAAGCTTCGTCTGCGCCAGTTGCCGGAGAGGTGCTATTGATTTGACGAAACAGCCGGGCTTGCGGCCATTGCATGCATCACCAATATTCCAAAGACCGAGACGTCGTGATTTCTTCTCAAGCAATGCGGTGCTAGCGGGCCAGAAATCCGACGGGGTTCCCAGAGATGACGCAGAAACAGCATCAGAATTATTGCAGGCGCGCAAGCGCAAAGCAGGAGGTGCAGCCGCGGCGAAGACCTCCTTGAGGAGAGTTGCTGTCGAAGCACAACGCTCGAAGGATGGGAAGCTAGCCCGATCACAGAGACAGTCGGACGAGGCGTCAGTGCCCAAGCCTGTCACGGCGTATGCTGTGGCAGAACGCTTCGACCTCTCCAAAGTCGTAGAGATTCTACGCAGCAAAGGATACGAACCCGACCCTTTGTCAACAGGCCTCTATCCTCAAGTCGTTCATGTTCAGATTCCCGTCTCCTCCATCTATCGCTCGACAAACCCAACAGCACGAGACCTGACATCCTCTGAGATAGGCGACGCCTTCATCTTCCCGTCTGGCACAGTCGTGACATGGGCTCTACCGGAAGGCTTCACCTCCTACTTCGCAACTCGAACCCTCCTGCCCGCCGCAGAACAATCTCATAAAGAGCCCATAGAGACAGAAGATCTGGATTACATAGAGGACTCGACCCGCGAGCACAGCGCTATCAGAGGCGATACCATCATTCTTGGAACAAAACCCTCTGCCTCGACACGGCCGCAGACAACAGACGGGGCGCAGGACTCTGAAGCGTCCGATTATCAGACACAAACAGTAGACACAGTTCTCACCAAAATTGCATTCAGCTCTGGCTTTGCTCGGAGCACGAAACTCGCCATCTTAGAAACATCACTATCAACTTATCTCGCGTCTACGTCTCAAATTCCGCAGCTCTTGGCTCGAGGTTCGCGGCTGCCCTATTCGATCAGTCGCCGTTTTATCCTACGCAAAACAGGCGAGCTGCTTCTGCTGCGAGCACAACTGAACCTCTATTCCGAGCTGACTGATTCGTTGCCCGACCTGTTCTGGGATAGCAGACATGAGCTCAACCTTGAAAGCTACTACGATCAAGTTGGAAAGGCACTCGATGTCGGCATTCGTATTAAGCTGCTTAACGAAAAGATGGACTATGCTGGCGAGATCGCAACTGTACTACGTGAACGGTTGAGTGAGAAGCATGGATTGTTTCTCGAGTGGATGATTATCGTTTTGATTGCGGTGGAAGTTGGTTTCGAGATCCTGAGACTCTGGAAAGAGGGATTCTGGAATGAAGTGTTCGACGAGAAAATGGAAGAGAGACTCATGAGTGGCAGAGGAAGCCTACTGGAGAGCCAGGCTTGATAATTTCAATGTGGCTCGGCCGAAAAATTCTTCTTCCGGTAAATGCCATGAATCAAAGATTCCCAACTCAATGTTATGTTAATTTCAAAGGTCCATCCGGCCACTTTTACCTAGTGCGCCCTTGAACACACCGAGACGGGAGGGTATTGAAACAAGCGCGACTCTTCATTGCCATCCGTCTGATGGCACTCATCCACGATTTCTGACCGGGAAAATTGCATCTCGTAGAACCCAAAGTCTACCGATAGGTTCGTGGGCTACTCGTTCTCTCGAAATCGTCCATGGCGTCTTCTTCGTATGCAAACTCTCACCAAACTCTTATGTCAAGCACATCTCGCAGGACCAGCAACACGACGCAGCTGTCCAAAGATTATAAGGTCACTTTGCTCCCCGTTTTATTGCCTCTGACCTTGTCAGCCACGCGAACAGCTGGGCTCGACTCGAGCCGGGGATGGGAACTCAGAGCGAACAATGGGTGAACAGACGTCGTTCACCTTTCGCTCACCGTTCGAGCTAAAGCGTCTTCCATTGACTGGGGTAGATCTTTTTTTTACGAGGTAGATCTATCTCTCGAGTTTTATACTTCTCTCAGTCGATTCTCACTTCGTCTTTCTCACCGCAGGACTTTCGGCTCTCCACTTCCAACAAACACTTTCAGCTTCAATTCTAATTCATAACAGGGGTCGAACCCAAAGCTGAATCCCTTAGATATATATGACAGGTCCAACTTTACACTTCATCCACTCATCCACCGTACGCTACCCATATTGAAAACATCGATTCATTTTACATACTGTCTACCTTTTAACCCTTTCCTGGCTAAAACACTTCAGTTAGCGCAGTCCTCACATTGACTCAAATCCTCGCTCTCTTCGTAAAGCGCCGGCGCAGGATGCTGGTGACCACTCAGCTCTCTCAGTCGTAGTCAAGATCGAAAAGCATTCGACTGCGAAGTATTTCAGGATGACATCGATGGCATGCGCGAGATCTTCGGCAGTCGGGACAAGGGCAATATCGTAGAAGGCAAGAAAAATGTGTGAAGCACCCATTGGGCAGAAACCAGCAAAGCCCTTAAAATTTGGTCGGTACGTCACTTCAACTCGAGTCAAGCGACAATGCCGATATCATTAATATTTTTTCAAGTCTTCACAAGACCGAAAGCTAACAAATTCAAAGCGGAGAGGAGTTTGAGCCCATTGAGAAAAGAAGTTCCAAAATAGCCTTCCGATTATGAACAGCAGGATAAGATGGCATTGCGTACCTATCCAAAGCTCAGACTCGTGGGGCTTGGGAAGATGAGGGCTTCGAAGAAGAGGATAAGAACAAAACCGATGAAAATGAAAGTGTTAAGGACGATCATGATAAGTGCGAGGGTGCTGAAGACAACGACGATGACAAGGTCGAAGAAGACGAATGAGAATGAGAACCTGATTTGACGATTTTGGTGAGAACGAGGTACAAGACGACAAGTCAAACTGCCAAGCACCACAATTACCTGCAGAGTTACGCAAAACATCGTTGATCAATGCCGGACGTGTGAATATAAACAGCCAATGTTGCGCTTTGAGATCGCTCGGGAGGCCCCCCGTGCTTTAAAAGGTAGCAAACTAGTCTGATACGATGCTGCAGCATGAACTTACTTCGAGCTCTATTTACACCGATCCATGACATCAAAAAGCCCGCTCTAAGGCAGGGGCCGGCATGTCGAAAACTGATGGCCACCTCCCGTATTCGGAAGCCTAGCAGTTTCAGGGTTCTCGAGTAGCTATTTCAGCGACCTAGTTGCGCTTAACCGGAGGTCTTGAAGCCTCAGAGACTACCGGAACGAGTAAAGTCCTGCATCTTCCAACAACTACTTGCAGTAAGCCCCTTGGAACGCCTTAGTCCAGGGGAAGTAGTGCTTTCAAGACCCGTCTCAACCAGGAAATGGCGATTAAGAAGTAACTAAAGTCACGTTCACTATCGTCTTCGCTGTTTTCGCTGCCTGATCCCAGAGAGAAACTGCGGGGGAAGCTTCACAGGTACCGTTGGTAAATCCGTCCTTTTGTTGAAAGTGTTTGGGGACACCAGCAATGGTTGAGAATTGATTGGTGGTCGGCCAGGTCTGCTCGTCAAGCGATCAACAGCGGAGATGGAGATGATAACTCGACGGAAGCATTCATGCCGCAGGCGTTGACATGGAGCACTGTGAATGTATGTCAGCGAACAATCTAAGTTTGCCGCATTCGATGACTAATTTGGCTATTAAAAGCAACGGCATTGGCGCACCGGAACAATCCCTGTACATAGAATTGGCTACTACCCACATTTACTGCCAGCTAAGAATGGAGCCATGAGGTCCCCCTTGGATGCTGTCGGTGAGGCCTTTGGAGAGTGAGGATACGAGGCATTCCAGCAGCTTCAAACGTGCGAACACTTTGTCGTGAACTACCGGTCCGTAATGAGCCACTTCGGCAACCATCATATCGGTTCGGGGAGCGTGAGACAAATTATCAATGTCGTATTGGCCCCTTTTGCTCGGTAACACGATCTTACTCGTAACCGAGGATCAGGTTTGAAGGCGAAAGAAACGATCGCCTCGTATGATCGTGGAACATGAAATTGGTAGTCTTCGTCACGTGATCATTCTATACATGGAAATCATGTTTGCACACATACGACAACCCGAATCCTGGGAAGACATCCACCGAAGATTATGCTCGTCCAAAAGTATCAACGCCATGCTCAGATATATGCGTAGAAAACGCTGTCTGAAGGGAAGAATTGTTGTGCTTACCAGCACTCTTCGTCCTCCTGCTCCTTGTCCCCTGCCTTTTGCATCCGGTACGCCTCTCGCAACCGTTTTATTTGAGCGTCATTTCTTGGAGTGAAAGTCAAACTTGTTTCCTCCGATATGATAGGGATCACGTTGGGAGTAGCATTATCAATATCCATCTTAGCTGCCTGCCCAGTCTTGGGATCAACGCCGGGAGAGACATTGAAGCCATACATAACAGCTGCGCAGACGACGAGCATCTGTGTGGAGGCGTACTCTTGACCGATGCAGGTCCGGCGGCCCCATCCGAAGACAGAATGGCCTTGGAGCTTGGGAAACTCTGTAAGAGGCTCCTTGTATTGCGGAGAGGCGGGATCGAGATATCGGGATGGGTTGAAGGTATCAGCGTCCTTGTAATATTCATCAGAGCGGCACATGGACCTGTCGTCATTATTAGCAATCAAAATCCTCAAGAGAGCTCGCAATCTTACCAATCGCAGGCGAGGACGTTGCTATCCTTGCTAAGATGGTAGCCATTATACTCCATATCCTGCTCAAGTCTGTGAGGAATACCGGTAGGCACAGGCGAAGCCCATCTAACAGACTCAAGAATAGTTGCTCGAAGAACTGGGAGCTTAGAGCTGTCGAAATAATCAGCCATGCGGCCTCCGAGAGCCTCATCGAGTTCCTTCTGCACAGCCTCTTGCCATTCTGGATGTTCGGCCATGACCATTAACCATCTCTGCAGAGGAGCAATGATGGTGAGAATGGAGACAGTGGCCATCATAGCGATGCCATGAAGAGCTTCTTCTTCATTCAAGCCAGTCTTCTCACGCTGATCGAAGTAATACTTGGCGTAGGATGGTTTGAGAGTGCCGTTCTCGTAGGCAGCCTTGGCTTTCTCGAATGAACCAATCCAGACACGATCTTCGATGTCGACTCGCATGGCTTCGTTGTGCTTGTCGGAGTTCAAGGTGGTCGGAAGATGTCGAAGGAAAGTTAGAACGTTGGTGATCTGGCCACCTGGGGAAAGATTCTGCATGAAGTTGTGGGCAGATCGAGCAATGGCGGCGCCTGGAGCTGGTGTACCAAAGGCCATACGGCAAGAAAGACGTCGGCAGAGCTGGTCAACAAGTATGAATGGGTCGTCGGCCTTGTCAAGAAGCCGATTGACGAATCTGGTCGCTTCTGGCAGCATGCGTCCATGGTAATTCTGTTGGTGAGTCCAGGTATTTATAAGTACCCCGAATCGTCGTTGTCTGACCAAGTGATCATTGTTGCCCAAGAACGGGAGATATTTGCCGGAGTCCTTTGAGCCCTTGACCAACGCTAGCGACGGTCGGTCAGAAACAGTCTTGGCCTTTTGCGCGAGTATCTCCTTTGCAATCTGGGGGTCGGAGATGATGATAAGGTTTTGACCGAAGAGCTTGACTTCGTACAGAGTGCCGAATTTCTCAGACCATGCCTTGAAGGTCTTGTAGATGTTAGAGGCCTCGACTGCCCATACAGGGCCAGCCCATGGTAGACCTATAGCTTGTCAGCGACGTATCCCAAAGCAGATTGGCAATGCTCTGACCGCCAGGCGTAGGAAGAGCCTTGCCCAACTTCTTGGGCCCGAAGAAATATCGACTGGCGAAAGTGAGGATAACGAAAGCGATAGTAGCGAGCTGGAGGCTCTGAAGAGTGACCAACTCAACAGGCACAACAGACATCTTGAGCTCAATGGCAGACATCTTTTGGAGCAGACGACGTGTGGGAAAAACAAGGACGTCACAGAAAGATAGTTTGGAAGATCAGGTCAGCAGTATGTCCGGAGGTGTTCAGCAATTATATAGCAACGTCATCCGCTGGAATCAATGGCTTGTGATAAGGAGAAGGAAAACTGTAAGACACGCTTTCTGCCAAAGAGCATACTTTGGATAAACCCCCCTTTTACTTGAAGCCATACGCGACAAGCTGGACGCCTCGGCGTTGTCTGATATTACCTGGAAAGTCAGCGACGAGCCGAATTGGGAAGTGATTTCTCAGGATGATGATGAGGCTTTCACATCAATCTTGGCTCCGTCAGCCATACTATCATGCCCATTGTCCGAATATCAAACAGAACAGTTCAATCCTGCGCAGCAGCATTGCGGACCAACTACCTGCCAGATGTGTCGGAATGGATCTACTTATGCGCAATGGAGAGATCCTTTCCTGTTGCTCCAATGATAGCAGCGCTTACCTCATATTTCCCCCTTGCACTAAATGAAGATGTTCAAAATAGAAACCGTCGGAGGCCTCTTATTCGTGTCGCATGCATTTCGTCACCAGTATAGTAAGTATGTTTGAACATCATTGACCCTACCGACAGTCCGATGGATACCCCAGACGGAGATGGGTCGATGGGTCGAGCTTCTTTGAATGCCAAGATGCGGGCATTGCTTGAACAGCTTGTGTTCTCCGGTAGAGGCTTCAGTTGCGTATCCGCACGCGAGACGGACAAGGCAGGTACTGAAGTCAAAGGCGAAACATCTCAAGCCACCGCTTTCCACACTCTCGACACTGCGAGAAGACGCGTAGGACTTCAAAGTTCTAGATCGTGAGTGTGCACGCGCTTCAGGAAGAGTGTTCAGTCCAGCCCAGCCCCAGCCCAGCCCATGTCCAGCGCATGGAGAGAGAAAATCGAGCGGACTTGGCACGGAGATTTAAATTAGTGTCTTACGGACAGACCCATCGACAATTACCTTCGTCCAATCATCAGCTCGTCATTCATTTGTTCCATCACACATCGTCCCTACCGGGTTCGGCAGTGATTCATCAAGAACAGCTTTACCCGGACTGGTGGATAATTTGCGGGCATGGCATAATGCACGTTCAAGGCGTTGCTAGTGCCACATGGTGTCGTAATAGATTGTTGCCTCAGGTGGGAGACCTCCGCTATCCTTCGTCGGTCACGGAAGCATGTTGTCTTTGAAGAAGGCACCCCGAAATGGCAGGCATTCAGCATCGTTTTTGGAAAGACGCATAGAGCAGTTCGCAACAGGTCCCATGCCGCTGAGCCAAACGAAAACGCCTGGCTCGAAAAGACGATGCTTTCGCTGTGCCTGCACGCAAAACAAGAGCCTCAACTTCCAAATAGAACAGCTGGAATTCTCGGAGCGCCTGAATAAGGTCCGTGCGCTCTAGTGATCGAGCTTTCGTCCAGGCACGGATTTTCCTGTCTGTTTGACATGGGGAAACGATCTCCACAACATATGCCAAGAAAATAGTCCGAGGCAAGCTCAAGCATCCCTGAGCTTTGCTCTTTTGGAGCTTGGATAACAATGGTGAGCCAAATCTCAGTTTGTGAAAGCCTCGAACCAGCCACGAACGACCTTCTGTTCAGCTGCAATTTCATTCCAAAACTTCTTTACGCCACGATAGACCAAGGCATGCGCTTAAATCTGCCAGGGTGAGCGATGGTCCGAGATCGCATGCAGTATGACCCAACAACGGAAACGGAAGACATTTCGTGCCTCGTCCGGAGATTCACATCCGGATGGGATTTGAAACGACACTTTGGTTGACAGCTTCGACGGACGTAGCGAAGACGACAAGACACCTCAGCTTTTCTTGTGCGTAGCGAGCCTTATTACCAGCTTTCTTGGACGCGCAAGGACTTATTATAGTAGAATGCTGAACTGGTGGTCCCATTCGAGAAAATAGCTTTCACAACTGATCCTGTCCGCAATACCGCCGCCGAATTTGAGAATGTACAGCGCGAGATCTCCACAAGGTCTCCCAACGACGCTCTTGTTTCTGATAAATGTAAATCACCTATGTACAATATATAATAATATGAAATATGGATGCTTCATGCGTGAACTCATTCATCTGTTTTGCTGGCGGCGCATCTTTACCTCGTGCCGACACTTCATGCACTTTACTATTCAGTCAAAGATTAACCGATGCATGTCAGGACAGCTGTGAATCGTACAAGAACATTTGCCCAACAGCGACGTTGTGATATCGACGCACTCGAGCCTATCACAAGCACGCTTCAGCCTTGATACCAAGTCTATCCTATTTCCCTGCTGCATGTTTGGATCCATGTATCCATCCTACCCTGGCTTTAACATATCCGTAGACTCACTAGTGGTTTCTTGCAAAGAATACTGAAATTCCTCTTCTTCGTTGCGGATGTCACATCGTCGAGGATCGGTCGCCATTCTAAGTATGATACTGCCCTGCAGACTCTAGTGGTTTTTCAAACCGGGGCATTTGCCCTATTCGCGATGCTCGTTGGGATGCCTAGACGGAGAGCCGAGTTAAAAGCGTGTTGAGAAAGGAATGCAGGAAAGATTTGCTAAGTTGTCGCGGCCATAATATCAGTTACTCCAGAAAATGGCAATAAATCTTTGTACAACAGTCGTCAGTCTTGCATGTTGCAGTACTGCTGGTAGTGATGTAAACCTGGTGGCTGTGAGTCGAGTAATCGTTGTTTTGTGAGGCATAGTTGCCATTGCACTCAAGGTGATACTCATCTTTACGGCCGTCAGTTGGCTTGACGCCGTAGTGCTGAGGATAGTAGATTGACGAGTGGTCGTGACCATTGTGAGAACCCTAGTAGCGGTGGAGTTGGATGCAATGATCAATCACACGAAAGTCGTCGTGCTTGTTGTACAGCTTCGGGCATTGCGGCTACTGGCAGTCCTCAGGCTGCAAACCTTGGGCTTGATATCGGCTGTGTTAGATTTTCAGTGCAAACACATCGTAAAGCATCCGCTGAATGCAATATTCTGGGACAGGACTGCAGATCGCCAAAGACACTTCTTATCATCTGGCAAGGACATGATTCGCTAAGGAGCACCGTCGATGAACCATTAGCGGATGGCTCAGCTTGAGAAGTCATGGTCTTTCTTGTGGCTCGACCCTCTACGTGGCAAACGACAGAGTGCTCTTCATCACACTTTCCATCCACGGATAGATACACTCGTTGGCCGGTGGGTAGCCCATATGAAGCATTTTTTCATAGAACCTTCCCTCTTTTGGCCGCCCGTAGTTCATTAGTAGCATACTATCCTCGATCGGTACGAGTCCATCCCAAGTGCCGTTGACCAACAGCAGTCGACAGCATGGACCATTCAGCAGACCACTGTTGACCAAGCTGAAGTCATTTTGAGCATGTTCCAGGAGTTCGTCCCAATCTTTGTAGCCATACTTCTTGACGTAAGCATGAGACACGGTAAAAGGGTATTCGTGATAATTGACTCGACTGAGCCACTCTCGCCCTAAGAAAAGATGCGAGCCTGCACCCTGCCCGATCGCACCGAGAAGCTTATCATGGTGCGTATGAGCAAGTCGAATGGCGTAGTAACCACCAGCACTAAGTCCCCAAGCAATGATCCGTGCTGTGTCGAACGAAGGTTGCGACTGGATCCACTCGAACACCGAAGTCCACAGTCTATCGGGAGACTTTGGATCCCGACGCTCAGCTGGACAATCGGCCGTGCCTGGGATTTCCACGATCACAGATGCCCAACCACGATTAACGAACTCATCAGAGCGACCTGTATTATCAGGCCGATGTCCGTCAAGCCCTGTGAGCAGAAGCACAACTGGGCATTTCTTCATTGGGCTTGCACCTGGGGGAACTCGAACGAACAGAGGTATTTCCTTGCCATCTTGTCCAGATGCAGCGGTGTGTGGTATGCTGACCTGCTTCATCGGAGCGTCCCAAAGTGATGCTCCTCTTAGGTAAACCTGGATCTGCTCGTTGAAGATCTGCCTCTTGAGCCCGCTCTCGCCACCATCGACTGAAGGAAACCTTGAGATTCGAAAAACGCAGGCTGCTCGTTCGTACAGTTCGATAGCCTTCTTCCTATCCGATCCTTGCACAGACATAGCCTCATCCACTAGTCTACGTGCAGTTGG
The DNA here is from genome assembly GCA_000315175.1 of Herpotrichiellaceae sp. UM238. NCBI lineage: Eukaryota > Fungi > Ascomycota > Eurotiomycetes > Chaetothyriales > Herpotrichiellaceae > Herpotrichiellaceae sp. UM238. The sequence continues at coordinate 299,782 of AMYF01000071.1, forward strand.
CAGAAAGTACTCGGTGTAAGTGTCTGTGTAAGCGTCGTTGACGTTGTCCTCGATGAGCTTCTGGAATATAGGTTCAAAATCCTCGTATTTGCCGTGGTGAAATGGATACGCGCTCTTCGAGCACTGCTTTTATGTGAGCTCGATCGCTGTGGTCAGGCACAATATGGTAGGGACTTACTGGGAATTTCCATTTCGTTTCCCATAGCGCCTTGACACCACTCAGGTGAGGATAAGTCTCGTTGAACCTTTCCCCTAGTATCCAGTTCGTCATCTTCAAGTCTGCTGTACCGTCATTTGCTTAAACAATTTTATATGTTGTCAAGAAGCTGGAAACGACTATTGCGAACTATATACTTTTACCACTTCGCTGGAAGTGTTAGTACGATGACATGTACGTCCTTGGGGGCCCCGTGGACAAATTACCGCCGGTCCGAACCTACCACATCAGAGGCCTCGTACAGTCTTAGTGCTTACGAGGTAAAGGAGTCATGGTAGAAGCTCGTGATCCGACCTTGCCAGGCAGGATGAATTCCCGTATACGAGGGCTGCTTGAGAACAATGCTGCGAGGACTTTGGGTTAGCCGAACACAGTGGGTATTATCAAGTCCTGCTTTGGTACTAGCTTCGCGACTGCCTTCACGTGTCGAGACCTCAATACGCCATCGCTTTTTCCTCGTCTCCGCCGCTGAAGTCAGACGTTATTGAAGCCCTGAAAATTGGACACGGACAATGATCAGGGAATCCGCAACTGTCATGGTTATCTCAGCTATATGATGACCAAAATAGCACCCTGAAGGCCGACCAGAATTTCATGGAGTAAATATTGTCTGAGTCAACAGCCTCATATCTGCAAGTTGAACGAGAGCAACCAACTCGTTGGTGTTAATTGAGAGACGTTATGTGCATAGTCAGCTCTGCTCCAAATTTGTGTCGTGTGGACAGCCGTTTCCTCTGATGGACCTGAAGTCCACCAATTTTTGGCCGACGTTCAGGCCATAGCCTTCGATGGAACAGCCCAACATTTACGTGACCATTCCCAGCCCGGGTGGTCTATCTCATGGACCGCTCGACCAAGTCGGTTCAGTTGGCACGTCGTCGACAAGAACCCGTCTCGTGTCACCTTTGTCGCGTGAAGAAATTCAAGTACCACAGCCATCGTCCTTGCTCAAATTGTATTGCCAGGAATTCGACCTGCGACTATGAATCCAACCGGACCACCACCACCTCAAGAATACAGCAAGATGTGGAACCATCCAATGCAACTACATTCTCGAGCTTACAGAGACTTGAGGGCCGTGTCACGCGTATTAGTCGGCATTTTCCAAGTACACCTGAAGCTCTAAGCCCGCGCCAGACAGACGCTTCGACGATGCCGTCCGTGCTAATACCAACAGAATAATCTAGTTGGATTGAATCGCAGGGCTTGAACAGCATCGACACTCGGCAAGCCAGCCCGTTTCCCGTGATGACAGCCTCGTTCGTCTTCGGAACGGCCACTTTAAAAGTTCATCAGCAACCATGAGAGCTCTGCGCTGATTCTCAGCATTTAGCATGTCAAAAAAGCCCGTTGATCTTACCGACGTACAGTAATGCTTGTCTCCTGTCGTATCGGTACAGGTATGCTTCGTAACATTTAATATTCGGTGGTAAAAGTGGGCCTGGTTAAGCGTACATTAGTATGCTGACAGTGGTCTCAGCGGACGTAATCCAGCTAGATAGACGAATCAACGTCTGGGAACGCCACGGGGATCAAGTACCCTATAAGCTTATCGAGGGATGATAAAAGTTGACTGGTTTTCAGCCCGGCATAGTGCTCTTTAGTGCCTTGCTTAATCTAGACCCATTTTTACCACCGAATATTAAATGTTACGAAGCATACCTGTATACCAATTACGCGTGCCACTTTCACCATGTCATCCACCTTCCTACCTTGCGCCAACCCCTCGAGCATTTCTACTTGAAACTGTCAAGATATGAGGTTGTTGATACTGATCATGCAGCCTTGCTGTTAGGCGTTTTTGCCACAGTAGTATGTTACACACAATGGAACTAGCCGGAAATAGTCACGGTGGAAATCGGAGGAGATAGGGAGAACGTCTCTTTGCTCTGGTTTCGTTCGGCTTTGGACCTCTTGGACCATTCACGCTGCGTCCTGCCGGCATCGCTTCAAATTGTACAGGCTGCCATTATCATTGTCTTTCTGGAATTCAATCCCGAGGTATTCACGTCAAGGGCACGAGCTATACTTGCACAAGGTTTACATCCCGCGAAGGAGCTGTCCACGCACAGAGTGGATTGTCCCATAGAAACGAGAAAGAGAGACGCGTCAGCGTCTATGGACTTGATGATAGAGCTCGAGAGGAAAGGGGCAATATGGTGGCATCTTCTGGCGACAGACTGGTAAAGTTGGCACGTCCGGCTAGTATGGTCAAGACTAACATGCTCTAGGATGGTGAGTTTAGCGGGCAATGCCCAGGAAGGGACCTACAATACCCACCCTCAGCAGATGAGAGTCCGTCCTCCTTGAAACATAGATGATGCGGTCTTAGACAGAAGGGCCACTACCAAAGATCTATCACTTACTCAGCCGACGGCTATAAGCTACCCCTTGCAAAGCATCCGACTAGGCGGAATTAGCCGCAATGTTGTCGATACTTTGCGCTTCGGTATTTCTGACGTCTCAGAGCATGAATGTGCTCGAGTGATGATCTTGGACAAGAAATCTCTGTACTTCCTTGATGACCTCCCTATCTTCTTCAAACTTGACGCAGACAGTCTGCGAAAGAGCCAGTACATTCTGAAGCGCTATCCATGTTTTGCAATGCAAAGTTACTTAATCAACGTCGGCGCGCATAGCGTACGTTGCAAGCTCCATCAGACTTATCTAGTCCGCAGCAACAACGGAGCCAAATACGCTCAAGGGGTCGAAATCAGCCTCTCCTCTGCCACAGAGGTCATCAAGATCAACAAAGCCGTGCGCAATGATCTAAGCGACTACATCCTACAGAGGGTCAAATTTTGTTGGACTTCTCCACCGTATGTGCTGAGCGACTGTTGTGCTCGTAATGGACTTTTGCTTCAATCCTACGAATGACAACGACGGTCGTAGGAGCTCGCACATTTTCGATGCGACCAAAATGCTTGCAGATGCGAAATACGACTCAGTCTAGCTATAACGGTTTCTCGATTCGCTCACGTGAGGACTTCAAAAACACCACGTGCGCCTCGTTGATGGTCCAGAAGTAGTAGCACAGAAGAATCTACGTCTCCAAACTCAACCTCATTCTTCACCAACATGGCAAAGTCGCAACACTGACAGATTTCGTCAATACAGTGGCTGAGTCATCTGCTGCAGCGGCTGTAGCAGTGGATAATGTAAATCCTTACGGGGTTGTATTCCTGCCGCTGGAAGCTGCAACTGTTGGGCTGGCTTGAGGATGACGGTGTTGGTCATTCGTACGCACAGCAATCGAGGCAGGATAATATCCCTGACGATTATCAACTCAAAGGCATTTGTATCGATTATGAGTTCTCGCGGACTTTTGAATGATGAGCTTCAAGAGGTACGATTTAGAATGATCCTTAGATGCCTCGTGTGTGGGGTTTTGGTACGGCGCCAAATTTGATCACTGAATAGTCACGTAGTTTGCTAAATTCCTGACGGACACCGCTAACCTCGGCTTTGACAAGAAGGCGAACCATCTTGGCCACGTCTTTGAGCTGTCATGCCTTCAGATTCAGGACTACCATAAAAATATCAGATATAATGTCGGTCTCCTCGACCTGCAGACAGCAGCTGAAAGCACGCCGAATGACGAGGGTGTTACGACACTGAAGACGATCTTTGAAAACGCCGACCGCATCAAGCTAGTTTCCAATTGCAGACAGGACTCAGCTCGTCTATACCCGAAAGCGAACGTAAAACTCCAAGGGCATACTCTCCTGCCAACATCTCGACATGCTATCCTTCGACACGTCCCCTAAGAGCGACGAGGCCTCATAGTCACAGTCCACAAAATGGTTGGTCTCTCTGCGCAGAAGCTCCAAGCATGGAAAACCACAAAGCGAGCGATGCGTGTCTACGGTGCTTGGGAGAAGCAACCATACCACTAAAGGCGAAGACCTATGCGATTGGCGATGTGGAGCTTCTGAGGAAGATTTATGACAATGCTCAGGAGCTGCTGTATCCTCATGCCATGGCAACCGCGAAGCATTGCACGAAGATTGATGTAGAATGCTCTTGGTGTAGTCCTAAGGATTTCTGCACGTTAGGGAGGAAACGTTGAGCGGATCTCGCATGGTATTAGGATGCGGAGCGATTCGTCGACGACGAGGTTGCCAAGTTGCGCCTCATACTGAGAGTTCGAACGAGCCATACGGGGAAGAGCAATGCCCGTAGTCTGAATTCACATTCAGCGTTTGACACGGAAGATATTGCTTGGAGTTGTCTTGTGAACGAATTCTGAACTTGCTTCGTATTACATTTGTCCTGGGCAACAAAAGTTCATGGCTGCTGAGCTTTTAAACATTCCATGACTGCAATAATGGCGCTCATGCACATGCGTGGTCGGTGTACAGTAAATGGTTGATCGGTTGATAAATATCTTCCAGTGTCCACGCAAGTCATCGATCAGGACGGCCTTGCATCTGCACTCAATGAACGATGAATGTCGTGATTGGGTCATGATCAGTCATTGCCGCGGAGACCGCTTCGCATCCGGCTTGGCACTGGCGTTATGGGTGCCGTTAGTGAAGCAGCAGTGGAGACAGCAGCTCACAGGTCAGCTGCGTCACCAGCCGCCAACGCTTGACTAGGTAGGCAGATACCAAAACGACGACTCGCCGCTGTACATCTACAAATCATCCTGCCCCCTTCCATTTTCTACTCTTTTGGTCTTACTATCTCCGTTGGTAAGAAAACATCATAATGAAGAACTCACTCATTGCAGCTGGCGCTGCGCTTCTCGGCTCCGCAAGCGCTGGCGTTCATCATATGAAACTTGAGAAGATACCTCTCGATCAACAATTCCAGAGCGCGACCGTGAGAGATCATGTCAGAGCTCTTGGTCACAAGTACAGCCAGAAGTTCCTTAGTCCTGAGACGGAGGATATCTTCAAGCACACTTCCATGGATATCGATGGCGGCTTTGATGTCCCAGTTGAGAACTTCCTTAACGCTCAATGTAAGCACTGCCTCCGGTTTCATCAGACGGAGCTAATAAATCCCCAGACTTCAGCACAATTGGCCTCGGCACACCGCCTCAAGACTTCAAGGTTGTGATGGACACTGGAAGCTCCAATCTCTGGGTGCCGGGCTCCGAGTGTGGCTCGATCGCCTGCTACCTCCACTCGAAATACGATTCCTCTTCGTCCTCTACCTATAAGAAGAACGGCTCCGAATTCGGTATCAGGTATGGTTCTGGCGAAGTATCCGGATACATCTCTGAAGACATCCTTCGAATCGGTGACTTGAAGGTCAAGAAGCAGCTCTTTGGTGAGGCCACAAAAGAGCCAGGCCTTGCTTTTGCCTTTGGTCGATTCGACGGCATTCTAGGCCTCGCTTACGACACAATCGCTGTCAACAGGATCCCACCCCCATTCTATAACATGATGGACCAAGGTCTCCTTGACGAGCCAGTTTTCGCCTTCTATTTGGGCGACACGTCCAAGGGTACGGAATCCGTCTGCACCTTCGGTGGTATCGACAAGAAGGCCTATGAGGGCAAGATGATCAAGCTTCCGCTTCGACGAAAGGCCTATTGGGAGGTCAACCTCGATGCTATTACGTTTGGCAAGGAGACTGCAGAGATGGAGGATACCGGTGCTATCCTTGACACTGGCACATCCCTCCTGGCCATGCCAACTGCTTATGCCGAGCTACTCAACAAGCAGATTGGTGCCAAGAAGGGTTTCAACGGGCAGTACACTATCGAGTGCGACAAACGAGACAGCCTCCCAGATATGACATTCACCTTGTCTGGATATAACTTTACCATTGGCCCCTACGATTACATTCTCGAGGTCCAAGGTAGCTGTATTTCCAGCTTCCAGGGCATTGAGCTGGGTGGAAATATTGGTCCGCTTTTCATCTTGGGCGACGCTTTCTTGCGAAGATACTACTCTGTTTATGACCTTGGCAATGATGCTGTTGGTCTCGCCACGGCGACGTAAAATTCCAGGCCTTCAATCGGCGTAACAGATTCGTGGTGTATCACTACTTGAGCTTATGTTCACGCCTGGGATGATCCTAGGTATTCTTGGTATATAGTTCAATGGCATGAATGGCCGCGCTTCTTGCATCCATCCCTGACGTTGCTGAGACCGCTTCGACCAGATGAGGTACCTGGGATTTGTTTTCCATGTCAGTCATCATCATACGCGTATCGGTTTTGCATTCAAGACGGGATTAAATGAAGCTTCTTCATTGGCTGTTTCTCACGTCTGTCATAGCCAGGCTGAGACTCCTGATTACGTTGAGTTCATATCGCAATTTGGTCTGCGTACAGTACTTTTAATAGTGAAAGCTTAAGACTGCAAGCTTCTAGGGATTGTGAATTCCTCTATGGATTCCACTCGAAACGATTTACCTTCCTGCTAGGCGTGTTGAAACGTTCAGTCATATCCAAACATAATTGTTCCATACGGTTCCTGTCAAAATCTACAGTCTTGCCCATAGTCTGGCGGACGCATGCTGTCACGCCATTGTGCTAAAGCTTCTACTTTCCTCGACCATTGTAGCGGAAGACAACACCCAGTGAGGGTTTCGCATCTTTCTTCAGTGGATTGGAATACGGTCAAAGTGGTGAATAACTCCTGTATTCAGATCCCCTTGTTAGCAAGATCTCCAACGAATGCCTTGAGTGTCAGGACTATCATTCGTCTGTAGTTTATGGCAGACTGAAAGCATTAAACTTACGAGGCCTGTCCACATCTGCAATGTGCGCGAGTGCTTTGATATAGTCACCGAACCACGACTGAGTTTCGATATTCTGTCAACCCACCGGCCATCAGTGAAGGTTCTCTCCACTCCTGGATTTCGTCCCTCGTTCTCTCAACACTTACGTCGCGGATCCATTCACTCGTCTCCGTCCACCCTTGCAGGATTCGAATATGTCCTTCGTCGTTGGGGTTCTTGGAGATTTCGCAAAAGAGGCACTCGGAGTATTCACGCATCTTGTGGACCACGGGCGTGGCGATCTTGATGTATTCGTCAAGCTTGGAACCGTCGATGTAGACGTTCATGCTCATGAGGGTGCCATCTGGTGAGCTCGATGTGATGAACTGGCTTATGGGAACGGCCCGGCGGTTTCCCTCGACCACGGTGGACGCCATTTTGAGCGATTAGTATAGCTCAATTCGATTTGTTACAGGTCTCAACTTGGGAGATTTGGGTTCTACTGGGATGGCGGGCGAGGTTCGATACTCGGGAGAGTGCTTCAACAATTCGATTCCTCCAAACAGGCCGTTTCCTTATAGATGCTCCATCACTATGAAGGACGACACTTCCACTAGAACTGCACGAGATTCGTGAACTTGTGGGAGCTCAGTTAGCTCTCGTAATCGCTTAACTGCAAGCCACCATAAAGATTAGGTCATGGAGAACTGGCTATTTGAGAAGTAAATACGATCCTGGGCCCATCTATCTCCAGTACAAAGGTGTGCACACGGTTGAGAAAGATGCGGCTGAAAGTAAGCTTTGCCCCTAGCAAGGAAATACGTAAGCTGAAGGTCAGAATACACACCGGGCCATAGAGCTAACCGAGCATTTTCGGTCATCGTGTCGGCGCGGCTGAAAAGTTAAGTCTCACTGTTTAGTAGTCGAAGGAACACGAGTCGTCCATTGCCTGTTGTGGAAGCACTGCGGGCCAGTAGCGTAGCTCGTACAAGGCCCAGACAATGTGCTGCACAAGTTGCACAACATGAAGTTATTGTTGGTGGCGTATTGATTTATATTGGATCTCATTCATATCTTAGGATTCCGACCGACTCACAACAACATGAGTCGAAACCTGAATGCTCCCGTTTGGAACAGAATGCGATCTCAGATCAAGCTCAATCAAATTGATTGGGTGGAGGTTTGGAGAAGCCTCGATCAAGACCCACTCTATTCGCAAAATGTCTCACAAATTGCTTTCGAATAAGCTTGCTATCTTACTGTCCCAAATGAAGATGCAGGAATTATATCAGGATATCATCTTGCTGAGAATGCTCACGGCTGAGCCAGGGACACCTCAATCCAACCTAGTCAGTTGTGATGGACAAGACCGATCCGCCGGTTGTAAATTGTCTATCGAGCACGAGCGATACGTCGTGGATAGCCTAGCTTTTCTCTCAGCAATATCGGACGATCCCGAGAAAGTCAACGCCGTTTGTCTCGAACAGAATGACGAATTTGATGCTTGCACCATACGTGTGGCGATGAATACTGGTGTCTTGCAGGAAGTATTGGTTGGTCTGAGCAAAGTGGCACGAATACTGGAGAGCACTCATCATGAACGTGAGTATAGCCCTGGGGTGGCCGATCACAGCGCACTGATGACGCTTTCGCAAAGGCGGCGAGGACAAATTTAGCGAGTTGTTGTGTACAGTCCTTGCGATGAATAGGAACCGAATTCTCTCACGGTTGAGGTCAAAACACGCTGAAAGTTCTAGGAGAGAGGGTCGACCAGCGATTGTTCATCGTCTACGAGACATGATTGAAGATCTGGACACTCTGAGGATACCTTACTTCATTGATGCTAATCCAAAACAACTTGTCTCTAATCTCGTTGATACGTTCGGCCGATTAGAAGCAATGCCGTCTCAGTCAGTCACGGCTGGTGGCGCAGACGACGTTTTGCTTGACCTTTTGGGTCTGCTCGAAGAAATCCCTCCTGCAGCGAAAATACGACAGTGCTTCGACGATTTTCCTTCGTCACAATTCCAAGGCCACGAAAGCCTGCTAATGGCAATTACAAAGCTACGCAAATATCGTGCTGCTTGTAAACTCTTGATCAAAGCTGCGCAGTTGTTTGACATTTTCCAGTCTGTTTCTGTGTCTGAGGTCCTTGTCACGCCAAGCGCTCCACAAAAGCTGCAAGTCAACAGAAGATTACTTTCCACAACTTTGGCGAGGCTCAATATTAGATGGACCCAAGAAGACACAGAGAAGATGCGGATGAGTCTCTCACAAGCTTCTGCAAGATTTCGAGATGAGCTTGCTAATTTCGCACCCAAGATACATGCAGAGATTCAGCTGGTCTTCTACTACGAGATGAATCCGGATTTACAGCGTCCACGTGTGATCTGCTCTAGTAAGAACGCCTGCTTCTTGTGTGACTTGTTCATCAAGCTACACAGCAGATTTGTTGTCGCTAGGACTCACGGTGTTCTGTACTCTCAGTGGGCTCTGCCAAATATCGACCTCCTTGGGCTTCCAAAGACGGAAAGCCGAACATTGATCATTTTAGTTAAGCAATTTCAGGAGGGCGTCGAGAACGAGATTCGGAGATTTTGGACGAGAGCAAGAGCAAAGCGATCTCACCCCAGTGAAAGCATAACCTCGATCACGCACTGGGTGGCTTCACGTGCTTCCCTTGTCTCAAATTCTGCGCTTTCCCAAAGCAGCTCACAAGTCCTTGGTCAAACTACTCCAATAGCGAGGAAGGAGTGCCCAATTCCTGACGGCCACCTTGCAGATCCACATGCCATTTCAGTGACGAATGACGCTGCTACAGAGATCCAACGAGTAGCGCCAACCCTCAATACGCTTCAGAAGATCACTGGCGGTGTCAATGCATCGTTTGAGACGGAAGACATTCAACCTGAGACGTCCTTGAACGAAGGTGCTGATCCAAGAGAAACAACTGCCATGAGAGAGGCCCAAGGGAAAAGCTCACAGGAAACAGATTCCACCCACCATCACAGCAAATCAGATGTGCAAGTATTGCATAGACTGGCGAACCCGTATGTGGAAAGCCATGGTGTGCCTGTAACACCACAAATAGCTCTAACACGATCTTCCATGGATCTCAATTGCAAGCTGCAGAACGACGCAGTCGCAAACATGAGAGATCATGGAAGTCGAACCTACGTCATGCGTACTGGAGCTCGTATGAGTGAAATTGACAATCAAAATTTCGACATGCGAGCTTCAGTATGCACGACTCGCAAGGTCAACTTTCATGACGAGAAGCTCTTCCTAGAATTAGAGCTTCCGAAGACAGCAATGTTTGCTGTAGCAAGGTGCTTGCCACCTCCACTTCCAATCCGGGAGTCTGTCGTAGACATCTCCAGACTCTCCCCGGGGGACGAGCTTGAAATCGAACCTGACCAAAATCCAGATGGTGAAAAGTCCATATTCATAAGAATGACCTATAAGGTGAGCCAAGAGTGCTTCTGGAAAATCAGTTGGTAAGAATTTGGAAAGATTGCGTAGCTATAGTATGAGTTTCCATGCGAATATGCGAAATCATTTCGAGCAGAGCTCAAAGTAAGTGCGAGTTTGTGTGACATGCCAAGAACGACAGCCTGGGACGACGTCAGTGTCATCATTGTAGCCCTGCACTCCAAGCTTAGATTTGGTAATGCCGGATACCGGTGTGAATGACCTGCCGATATTGCGTTTACGCGTATCGAACCTACCACGCGGGGAGGCTCAAAGTTTAGCCTCTATCAGCAAGCGTCGCTTTTTATCTATCAGATGTCCTACACTGCTATCTCCGTCAACTTTGTTCAGAATCTCGGGGCCATTGGTGAGAGAATCGAAGAAACATCGATCTGTTGCCTAGCAGCTGTTGACCTGCGTTTGTCTAGCATGGGTGATCCGGGTGATACAGCAAGTGATCTGGCGCTTATTGTGTATAGTGCCATTCAGGTTCGTGAAGCTGCTTATATTCAAACATTTCTGCGACAAGCAAGTTCAAGCGTATTTTCCCGGAGTTTTTTGCAGATACCACCGATAACTTAGCAAAAGCTATGCACGACCATGAAGTATTAGACCTTAATATGCACGGCATCTTGTACAAAAGCCTGATTTCTAACCGGATACAATATTGCGATGGGAGATGGAAACTTTTGACTATTTCTGACTGTATGCCATGCGGCACACCTGACTTGCCTGCTTCGTATGCCGCAAGTATTCTTGTTGCTTGTTGTACGATTCACGGACTAAACATTTAGATTCGACCTTAGAACAGGATCTTGGTGATTTCTTCGAGTCGCGGCCCCAAATCTATGGAAAAGCCTGCTCAGTGGCATCTTGTACCCGATCTCTTCCCGTCACCTGTCTACAAGCTTCTACCTGAGTCGGAGAGTGGGGCGAATGAGCTCTCAAAAGCGCCCTGGAGACAACGCAGTTCTTGTATATATCTGCGACGATGTCGGCAATACTGCGCATGCCGTGCCAACATCAATTGGAGAGCATGCTTACACGGAAGTGTATCGGCTGCTTAAGGCTTGCCAGGACTCGAAAGCGAGGAAGCGGGACCAAGCTGGCCCAGACCGATTCTCGACCTTCTTTGGCTTTTCTTGTCTTCACTCATCCTCGCCGTATGAGAAACATCAAATTGGCAGATACAGGTAAGTTAGATTGAGACAGACCTTGAGGTAAGCCTCCAGCTTCTTTCCTAATGAGAAACGGCTTACAAAGTGCAAGTGAATTTAGCTGTAATAGCTGAGACAGAGAAAATATTGAGCGGCCATTTCACGCTCTAGCACAACGTTTGGACAGCTAGTCCAAAAAGCGCCGAGTAAGTTCTACGAATATTTTGAAGACGTTTCGAGCGTGAGGCTGTTGATTCAAATGCCAATTCGAGTAGGATCACACGTTATTGTGCAGAATTCGAGGATGAGCAGGAGTGGATAGCATTCTGATCCCACAGGCCGCTTGTGAACCGAGCTACGTGACTGAAATGTCTCGAACCCCATCAATAGATGCCGGAACAATGAACCTCTTCGACTTTTGTGATCAGATATCTATTTCTTGAAGCCCTCCAAGGACATCGAATCCCTTGACCGATGATATATTATACCCGTATTCGATTCAACGTTCGGTAGCTGGGTGCCATTTCTCTATACTGTTCTTTGTCATCGGGAGCACGCCATGCTCTCGCAATTGTCACAACATCTCTGACACATGATCGCGTAGCATCCACATACACTAATGAGTAAAACGACCATAAAGAAGCAAGACCCAGAGATTTGGGGTCCTTGGGAATGTATGGTCGAAAGTTTAGATCATCAGTCTTAGTAGTGCTCGAGAAACGGCAAGTGCTCTCCTGCATTTTGGATTCCCCTATCGCCTTTCTCGACCAAATCTGATTAGATCTTGCTTATGGGCTTATCAGACGAGGTGGCGGTTGCGGGCGTCTGTCTTCGAAGTTCGGGTGCCAAACGCGTCCTCCAACCAGTGTGTCTTACCAATGTCGGTGTCAGTATCGCGCACAGTAATGGGAGCTCATCCTTCGACTTGAGCGTTGTACGCACTTCTTCGTATCAGGATGAACATGGAAATCGCTTTGTTAATCCTGCTTGGTTTGTCTCCATCTCTTGATGTTTAAGTCGCGCGGAAACATGACAACGTCTCGCAAGAGCTCGGCTTCTTCTGTCAAGCCACCAACGGCAGTCTCGAAGAACTCTTCCATACTGCGACGAAACGGTTCATTACCAAGATGTAGAAGTGTACATGGCAAGGATCTTGTTTGATGATGTTCAGGAGATCACTCCAACCCCATAGTTGACGGTGAGTCGACTATCTCTTGATCTGCTAGAGCATTTTGTACCTCATGCACCATTAGGCGATACGCCGATGCGCACACCAATTCTAGTCGTGAGGCAGGATTATGGTGCGCCTCTTCATCGTAGTTGGCTAAATATACCACATAGTCTGGCTAATTTTCCCTGTTCGCTCAATAGACGGAGGCTTCGTAGTCGATATCAGCAGCAACCTTCGAGGTATAATATCCTTTGCAGTAGTATGCTCTGTAGCCCGGTCCAATAAGCGTGGTGACGAATCTCTATGTGACAAAATTGTGAAGACGACTTGTCGTACTAGTTTTCTGTCAGCGGCAAAGACGGAGTAGCATATCTGACTGGTCCTTGATTCTCTTTGGTGGGCGCGTCAGATTACTCAAGCTCGAATGTCATTCCGCCTTCCTGCACATCCTCAAATCTATCTGCCATGCTACTTGTCACGGCTAAGACGGTGTTTCGGTTTGGTCCACGAATGTCGCAACTGGCATCGGTCGCTCTGGAAGCTGTTGCTCTGCAAGGAAACTCGCGCAGTGATCGCAGGCAATTTGGCATTTGTGAGATTGAAAGCTCCGATGGAATTGATCGGTGTGTAGCTCATTGTGCGAATCCAGTCCTGACTGATTATCTAACAGTGAGGTTCCTGCATGCTTCTCCTGACATCGACTGAACGACCATAAAATTTCCCCATGGTATGTGAAGCTCATATGCTCTCTCTGAAATTGCTGACCACTGCGCCGCCTGTGACGTCTTAACACTTCAGCCACCACCATCTACTCTAAGTGCAGATGGTGCTCTCCTCATGCTCATGATATTCACATTTGCGACATTTCCAAATCTGATTGAATGGCTTCTGGTTGAAGTCTCGGATGGCTTGCATAATATCCACCATCAGCTCTGGTTTATTGCCCAACGAAGCGAGATCGTTGTGACCCCCATCTTCGAACTGCTCTGGGCCCTTCATGAAGAATCTGACCGAGCTGCGAAGCACAAGCTTGTAGAATTGAGTGTTGTCGAGACCTTGCTCTCGCAGGTGAGACAGACTGAAAAAGTTGAAGTTCCAATTTTGTGCCTCCAAGTACTGTAGGATGCTGTCAATGGTATCATTCTTCAACTCCTCGATCAGAAGAAAGTCGGCAAGTTTGTAGAAAGACGTGATCCTAATTAGGCCGTCGTAGGACGCCAAATCGAACGCTGGAATCTTTTTGGTGAACATCCAGTTGACGAAGTGGCCGAAGGCGTCTTCGTCACCACTTATATACATCTCGTTATTTTGATTCCAGCAATTTTTTAAGCTCACTTTAAAATACGGTGACTTCTCAACAAGGAGATCCTTATAGAGGTTGAAGCGTTTCCTCTTCGGACCAGCGTAGATAGTAATGATTTCGCCTTGGGTAAAGCTGGAGCAGGGTGTCAGCAGCACTTTCTGCGGCTTGGGAGTTATTCATGTACCACTCAGGTGCAATAGCGAGTGCCGTCGAGGCATTCGCTGGAGGTGTGTACTCGCTGGGTTTGGAAGGCTTCCTCTGAGCGTGCGGAGGACTACCCATCATATAGTGGCCCCTATACGGTTTTCTAGGACGACCTTATATGCAAAGCTTGATAGCTGCACCGGAGTTTGCGACGAGCTGAAATAATGACTCAGCCCAGAGAAAGATCTGAACGTGGATGTTTGACTGTAAAGAGACTGAAACTTGGTGGATATGCTGTTCTTGCTGATCTAGGGACGTCAGACATATTCGTGGTCGAGAAAATCGCAAGTGAAGGTGGCCTCACCTTAGTAGATCGAGTGCAGCTCAGTTGAAACCAAGTCACCGTCTCCAAGTCCGATCATGTGCAGATCGATTTGGATTGCTTGAACCATGCCAGAATTCGCATGCTCGAGAATGAAGTGGATCGTTGACCCTCCTGAAAACTGCACGAAGGACGGTCTCTTTTTGCCCTTCCCCATAATGTCACTTGCATGAAGCAGCTTCGAACCCACATATAGTCAACAACCCCCCTTCACACCAGAAAGAAACCTCAAGAGGAGAAACGCGGGTTGTAACAATGCGTCAACCCTGCCTCCGTTAGGCCCTCGAGGAATGTTCTCTCAACACGTCAAATTGCGACACATACAAACTATGTGACGAGCTCTTTTCCACAACAGGTAGCTTCAAACATACCTTTGCATCGAGTCAATATCGTGAGCTGAAGAGCCAAGCATACCTAGTCCATAAGATCGCCTGCGGGTGCTTTCTTGCAATTCTTCTGCCTACGAAGCTGGCATTCGTAGAGTACGCATTCGTAGGTTCCTACAGGAAACCTGCTTGAGTGGCGGCGAATGCAACGAGCGTTGACGTTCATCGTAGGTGTTTGTTGAAGCGTGGCAGAATATGAGGATGGTATGTCCACTTTTCACTTTTTGTAACTCTGTTCTCGGGAATCTCCACATAGTTTGTGCGAAAAATCCCATTTTGTGTCAGTCAATCAATCAAAGCGATGAGCTAACGAGTGAAAGTTGGACGTCACCTACCGATGAAAACAGATAGGACTATCGTTACAATGCTGGGCGACTCAGTCTGTATTTCTGGAATACCGAGACACCTCTGAACCGTCTAAATACTCGCTGTTGAGGTCACAAATCAGATTGTAATGGGCTCGAATTCACCAAACTTGGACTGGCGCAAGCATGAACTTTGCGCATTTCATTGCGCCGGACCCCCGAGGTATCAAACTATGTTGGCGCGCTCTGTTCATCGCTGTGAGTGTCCCAAAAGGAGTTCGAGACCCTGCTAAAATTCGCAGCACGCATATCTCAGGATGCCTCGCAGCGCAAGGGCGCGTCTAGACATCACTTTTCAATCGTTTTCTAAGTCTTGCGACCGTTGCGGGGACTGCTTCGGATTGCTGGGTTCAGTACATTGAAACTGCACATATCTGCTCATTTCGAGGTACAGAGGCGCCTCTGGTAGGGCGAAAGAGGGTGCTTGTAGGTCTCGTTGTGTCCAACTACGGCTCAAAACTATCACATCTTCGTGTCAACAGACTTAGACGTTCGTATCTTTGGAATCCCGTAATAGTGCTGTGCACGTGACTTGAGCGTTGACTGTGGTCATTTAGCATGTGTAGTTCGATGCAAAGTCGCGTGTAGGCACTTTGCAGGCTCAGCGAATTGAGCGGGCGCCGACAGTAGTAGTCATTCGGCTCATCCGACTGGTAGATGCTCCAATGCTACCAGCATCTGTAGGAAAGACCATACTTCATGCCCACGACCAAAGTAAAAGGTACCAATCAATATCGGTATTAAGGTTGCCGCATTGTCACCAGAAACTTTTTATCGTAAGCGCGTCGATCAGCCGGCTTTGGAAACATTGAGTCGTGCCGTCATCATCGTGCTCTACGCATTCCAAACGCGTCGCAAGTCTATTTGGAATTCGACTATCATGGTCGAATATGCCTGTCCAACGTTCTGTATGGCATCTATCACGGCAAAACTGCCTCTTTCTCCGCCTACGCCTCCAACCCTGTCGTAATGAGGCCTTAAATCAGATGTTTCGACCGGAAGTATGCTCGTAAATAAATTATCTGCCAGACTCCCTGTATTGGTCAGATGGAAGAAGTGATTGATGTGACATGGGAGAGTTAAACTCACTAATCCAATGAGCATGCCGATACTACCCAGTGCAAAAAACTTCACTCTTTCGTTCGTGCTCTCGTTCGTATCTCTTAGCTTCTGCTCCCTCATCCTTAGGTACTCCAGCTCGTTCACAATTTCGTTCACGTTCTCTTCGATCCTTCGTAACTCAGTGTCCACAGGTCGCAGTTTCTCCGCAGCCTGGACAGCGGACCAGTCTCGCGCATCTGCGCCGATGTCGATATCGAGTTCTACGTGGCGGATAGCGGTGTAGGACGCTGCATGCATGTCAGTGCTGAACGAGTCATGGCATAGTAGTGGTGCCCTACATCGGCCTGTGAGGGTATTTGTGAAGCAGACATCGAAAGCGGTGTCTGCAAGACTAGTAAATGCCATTCGCTTCTCGCCCGCTACATCCTTGGGGCGGCCATATTCATTGCCGACCGCGTCCTTGATCTATGAGGAGAGGAGTCAGCACCCAGTGGCCGGTTCGCTCAGCTTGCGCTCAGTCTTGCAAATATGCTTCTAGTAAGCGAGGCACTTGTCGCTTGACGTACATGCATATCAACCCTCTGCCCATCTCCTTTCTGTCCGTCAATTGTCGCAGTTACCACTACGAGGGTGTCCTTGTTGACAAAGTTGCGTATGCATCGTTCTTGGGGCCTTGATTCAGCTTGAAGGTCAAACTTGAGAGCGACTGAAAGAATTGGGAGGAGGAGGAGCAAAAGTCTTATCGGTGGAAGAAACGTGAATGCCATCCCTGCGATTTTTCGAGAAATCGCAAAAGGTTTGGTCTTGCAGATGGGCAATGCTGTTCGGCCTCAGCTCACACAATGTGGTCTTATGCACACACCCCTTCAGGCCAAAACTCCAAGTTGGTGTGGGGAAAGCCTCCTTATCTCGAAGCCACGTGGTGATAACAAGTCCCCTTCACTTTAGACGTTGTGGAAGAGTCGGCCGGGGCTTACAGCTCGTCATCTGCTTCACTTCGGCATTCTTGCTAAGATAAAGAACTCTGAGACCGTTGATGTACCACTGATGCTTGGTATATCTCTAGATGATACAGTTGTGCTTGACTCGACACGCCAACGGATGGTACGATGCATGAAATGCATAGGTGCACATGGCACTTCAATGAGAGCCAATTGATGCCTACAAGCCCTCGAAGTCACCTCCTGGACCGTCATCGTCATCCATCTCTCCGTCAACAATCTCCTTGGCAAGCTCCCTTTCACGCTCTCGTGCTTCTTGAGCATTCTTGAGCTCGAGCCGATGCTGGTTCATGGGGAATCTCATGGCCTATAGACGTGCGTTAGCAAACCTTTCCGCATTTGTAATCGAGGGACGGCAGCTTACCTTGACGGATTCATCATGCAGAGCCAGACATGCTCGAATTCTGGACGAGTATGCATCAAAAGGCTCTTGACTGTTGTACACATCTCCCACTTCCTTGCTCTTCATATATCCGTGCTCGTGATCTAGTGTCGCTTCGATCACTCCATCTCTTATAGCCTTGGCAACAATGTATTCTGCGGACTCTTCACTATCGAGTCCGAGACGAAGGCACATGTCTCGTAGTGATATCCTGGCGTACGAAAGGGACATCATGCGGACACCCGTCTTGATGACATTTTGCCGCAACCGTAGTATTAAGGTATAGGTATTGTCCGAGCGGAAGGTTGAGGTGTATTTCTGAGTAAGGTTCTGAAAACCAATAACATCGCCCGATGATACAGCTTGAACGAGTTGCAGGTAAGGGCCGAGAGACTTCTCTAGACTAGGCTGTCGGAAGATTGCTCGATCTGGAATGTCTCCCATGAGAAGCTCGACAACAATCAACAACTTCATCGATGCCTGATAGAAGCCGCTTGCTTTGTAAGAGGTCGGAGCTTTCCGGGTAGCACCGATCAAGTGGTCGTGAGCCTCTGAATAGGAGAGCTGAATGGCTCGAATGCGTCCAAGATAGTAGAGATATCGAGCAACCTGATTGTTCGCAGCCGAGTCGGGGAATTGACTGTGTGAAATGAGGAGATCGGCTTGGGTAATGTGAGATGTGGAGAGATAATTGCGCAGTAGGAGTGTTGTTACCGAGGCTTGAGTGTCTTGATCTTTCCGTAGGGTGGCCGTTCTGAGCGCATCAAGGAGATTTTGACGAATCGAGATGAGGGCAGCGTTTGGTGAAGGCGGCAACGGTTCAGTTTCTTCGAAGAACAAAGAGTAATAGAAATAGACTCGTGCAGCCAACGAATCTAGTGTCCGGCGGTTCAATGTTTTGAGATGTCCCACTAGTCCTTTCGAGAACTCTGCGCCAGTCTCAATATCCTTCTGGTCGTAGAAGTAAACTTGAATGAGGATGGCAATATATGTGTCGACCTCGGGAAGGGTCTCTTTCTGGGAATTTTGGCCCTTGACCGGCTGCGAATCCCTCTTCTTCTTTGCCCATGCATCGGCTTCGTCTCTCGGAAAGCCCTCCTCATCACCCAAGGCTTTCAAGAGAGCAAACGATGTGGGAGTCGGAATAGTGTATGTCTCGATAATAAGATGTGACAGGAGATCGGCTGAGAGGTGTTTTCGCATATACGGTATTGAGCGGAGAACCCGGAGAGTAAATCGAGGGTCGAATTGACTAACTGCTTGTTCCAGCAACCCAAGGTTGTTCTTGATGTCTGGTTTCAAGTTAGCTAATACATCATCTCAGTCAACTAGGGGCTAACGCACCTGTCGCGACCTTGACCTTAGGGTCAACTGGGGCTTCCTCATCATTCCCTTCAGCATTTCTAGTGTTGATCACATCGCCATTTTTGTCCGCTTCGTCGGATTTCGACGGGGGTACAACCACCGTCATCTCTTCGTCGCCATCGTTGTCCTTTGCTAGCTTCTTTGCATCCTTTGGGGTCTTTGACTTGTTGTCCTTGGATTTGGAGTCGTTGGATCTAGTAATGCTATTCCGCTTCGACTTGTCTCCGCTCATACTGACTCCGTGGTATGTGGATGGATCAAGGGAAGAGAAGCCTTAGAGGTGGAATATTCGTCGTGAAACGCTCTATGGAGTCTCAAATGCCTATTGGAACAGACGTTGTTCCCCTGGCGTGTGGAAATACTACGGTCTGGTATATCCGATGGTAGTTCTTGCCCCAGAGACGCAATTGTTTTAGTAGGTTTGCGGCGATCGAGGCATCAGGCGAAAAGTAACGATTTGGGAGCGGTGACGGGTTATTCGAGGTCGACTCGACAACGACGCACGGATGGGAGAGGGTGTGTGGTAGGTCAGGCACTGATGGAACGACATCCAGGTCAAACATGCAATATTGAGGCTGCGAGTGCTGATTGCAAAAGTGGATCCAAGGCCACTGCGGCATCGCGTCACCATCATTTACTGCGAGAGCCAACAAGGGAGGATCTCACGCGCGACTACCAAAACAATCCAGCACCACCACATTCACCTTCTCTAGAAGACACGGCCGATGCTATGATGGCCACTCTAACCGAGTGCTAGCTCTTTCCATCTCATCAATGCACATTGTGCTGATGCGTAACTCGCCATCATGGCCAAGCTGGCGGGCCACCTTGAGCAGATCAGTCTGTCGGCCAAGTCATTGGGCGAGCTAGAGTGTGCTTCCCTTGTCCGGACAACGTCGAGCAATGCTAAGATGTGATAGATTTCCTGCTTCTGGACCCTTCGTCAATGCTCTGCTTCACAATCAAGAGATCACTGCTTTGATTCGTGACACCGAGCCTCATGAACGCGGCCTCTTTTCCGTTGATCCGTCCATCAGGAATGGTGTTGGCACTTCTGCAAACAAGAATTACGGAACAGATCAGGTTGCTTCAAGGCGCAAGACTGCATACAATCCTGCTCCTGCCCAGTCTTCGGCTGTCGCAAGAGTGCTAGGCAATGACATGCTGCGTAAAATTCGAACCTCAAATCGCGACAGCAGTCGAGGCCGAGGTGTCGACGTTGAAGTGTTGTTACAAGGCGCCGAAAGGCTGTGTGCTGTCTATGAAGTGCCAGGGGCAAGTGACAGAATCGCTGCGTTACGAAAGCGACATGAACAGATTTCCACTTCAATCAGTTGCTTTGAAGACCAAGTCTCCCGGCAGCAGCTGTCTATGAGTCGATTCAATACCGTCGCAGACGATGAAGACCATACGGAAGGAGGTGGGGTCGGGCAATCCATCTTGGTCACTGACACTCCCCAGACATTCACTGAAGACGATTTGAGAGCCCAAGAGGAAGCTATCAAGGAGTTGGAGGCAAAGAAAAGGGCTCTAGAGGCTCGAGTCGCTGGCATGGAAAGAGATCTGGGAGGGCTGTTGCGCTGACAGATGTTTGCATCACACCCGCTATCCTTCCAGGAGACTGCGCGGAGAGGATCCCGGATGTCCGCTCCTTTGCACACCATCATAGCCTACCCCAGGCCTTGTCCGAAGAGTGCACGTGAAACACGGATACCAGTCTGCACTCGCAAAAGGGCTGTGTAAATGTTTCGAAATACATCGGCTCAGATATTTCAGATGGCAAACATCGATTCTGCCATTTCACACTCTCACCTCAGCCATGGCGATGTTCTCTGACAATTTCAGAGCCGCCGACGAGCGGGACTACACCAAGTTCAAATAACACGTTGCAATCATGTTACAAAAGTCGAAAAGAGCACGCAGAGACGGATTCGAAGTACTATCCCAAAGAGACTCACTCGAAACTGAATTGCACAACGGAGCACCCAAGACGTTCTTACTAGAATTACAATTCCAGTCAAGAGGAATCTTTTGAGTGTATTGGTGCTGTCGAGGCCCAGACAACGCAACGCCCTTCAACAAGTGCCCGTGTATGTAAAGCATTTGTCTCCCAGTGTCTGTAGCTCAAGTCGATGCCACTGGGAACGTTGAGAGCGGCCCGTACTCAGAGCACCGTAGGCTAGTGCTTTGGAAAACGCGCAATGCTTAGCATGACAGTCACGGACGAACCATCGTCATTCCGTGATCAGTTGGAGGCGGTCTAAGTAACTTGACGCTCCGTCTGTCAAAACTTTCAACGAGAGACTGATGTTGATGGCTGAACGAGGTTGGACTAGATTAGGGATATAAACTTCGTTCCTATAGTGTTCTTGCTCAGCACAAGCGGGCTTATTGCGAACAATTGCTTGCATACAGTGAGTCCGTACGCTTTCGCATCTTAATTACAAGTCGAGAATGGACACCTAGGCGAAGACTTCACTAGCTTGCCCTAACTCCACCACGAGGGTTTTGCAACACGAGGGTTTTGCACCACCGCGTTCAAACAACCATTGCAATTGCGATCGCTAATTATTTGCTACCTACTGCTTGTAGGTGTTCAATAGCCGTCCTAATAGCATCGGTAGGGGCAGGAGGACGTGCAGGGGCACGCTTTGAGGGCCTCCCTCGCTTCTTTGCCGCCCTCGTTGCCGTTGAAGACGATTGCGCTTGGTCATAGGCTTTCTTTATATTCTCGATATTTGCAAACGCTCTATTGAGGTTGACCGGTCCCTGTTTCTTAGATTTAGCAGCATGGTCATCTGATAAGCGTTTGTAGGTAGTAGCTTGACGTTGAGCCTCTGCAAGACGAAACTGCAGCCGGTCTATTGTACGGCCTGTCTTGGCAAAGAGATCGCGTATATTACGATCGAGGGTAGTAGTTGTTTGGAGGCCATTAACGGCTTCATATAGCTCCCTGTGGTTAGTAGGGGTGCGTAGAACGTGGGCAGGTATTCCTTGCTTCCGCGGAGTGCCTGGACACTGGTGCTCGCTGCCG